>VZRO01005871.1:54046-68503 GCA_013397915.1 Daphoenositta chrysoptera
GACAGTCACCCGGGGGACACCCTGGGGCGGGAGGCCAGCAGGGATCCATTCCCCACATGCTGCAGCTCCCTGTGCCAGGGGACACTGAGCCCCTGTGCCAAGCCACCCTCGCTGGGAATCAGCCAGGGCCCTGCCACCCCCAGCTCCCTGTGCCAGGGGACACTGAGCCCCTGTGCCAAGCCACCCTCGCTGGGAATCAGCCAGGACCCTGCCACCCCCAGTTCCCTGCAAGGCCCGGCTCTGGCAGATTCCAGGCCCAAAGCCCAGGGCCAGCCCGTTGGCCCCTCACGTTTCTGTCTAGAGCTGACCCAGAAATGTCCCATTGTGGGGTGCCCCTTTCCTACAGTCACTGCCAGCCCAGGAGTTAGGGTTAGGGTAAAGTTTAGGGTTAGGTGTTAAGGTTGGGTTAAGGTTAGAGTTAGGGTTTGGCTCTCAGTTTGGGTTAGGGATAGCATTAGGGTTTGTTTTTAGGGTTGGGGTAAGGGTTAGTTTTAGGGTTTTGGTTTGGGTTAGGATTACGTTAGGGTTAGGGTTTGGTATTAGGTTTGCGGTCAGGGTTAGCGTTAAGGTTATGGTTAGGGTTTGTTGTTAGCGTTGTGGTTAGGGTTAGGCTTAGGGTTCCCAAGGTAAGAATCTGCCATCTGCAATAGGACTCCTGGACTATCAATTCCTGCATTATGTGAATCTTTCCTGTTAAATTCAGCTACTCATTTGAAGGGCTGTTTCGTGTCTCTCCCTGCTCTTGGTCTATGTGGTCTCTTGCAGCACAGCTGCACTCTATGGAACCCTGGGGATATAATGGACTTTTTTCCCATTCCTTCACTACTGCTGATACAGGTTTTTAGGATACACAGTTATTTTTAAAGGCAGCAAAAAAGCCTGGCTAGTTTTCCATTTGTGAGGCCACAGTGCCTTTTCTGAAGAAAGAGTGAGAAAGTACCACCCAAGTATCCTGGTCCACACAAAGATCTCAGAGATTTTTCATGAATAACTTGATACAATTCCAGGCTTAGAGGATCCACCCATTTTTAAATGTATCATTCCCACACAGGGTGGTCTTGGAGAAAGAAAAATTATTTTAGGCCCTTAGGTGGGTTTTGCTCATCTGTGACCTTAATTTCATTCCATGGGATGTGCAGTTCTGCAAAACAAGTTCTCTAAAACTACAGAGTCCAAATAAGAAAAATTTGGAGTCTCAGCAAATATCCTACATGGCTTGGTCCTAAGGTGCAGAAAAGAGTGAAAATAGGAAAACATTTATTCCTGCTAGTTCTTGAAAATGCTTAATCCACAGACAAAGACCTCTGTGGTTTTCTTTCACTTCCGGTGAAATTTGCCATCCTTTTCTAATTATTTTCAAGAATTTAAAGGAAAAAACAAGACATTTATGTTATTTGAACTGAGCTGGATGCTCTGTTAGGCTGTCTCAGCATTCCTCTCATTGCCTTGTGGTCTGCAGTGTCACTCTGTGCTGGCACTGACCATTGAAAATTGACTCATCACTGGGATTTGTTAGGGCTATTGAGTAGATCTGGTCAGAAAAATGACATTAACACCATGATGTCCTGCAATGTATTATTTTCATAATTCCCAGGCTTAAAACTGCACAGGTCAGGCAGGGCAGACCCCAATAATGCCTTTGCCCCTGACCTGCCAGAGTAACACCAGCAACGTTTGGATGAGTCCCATCAAGCCTCCCCTGGCCTTCCACAGGGCCAGGGAGGGACGTGCCCTTGCTGATGATACACATCTTCCAGACATTAAATCATCAATCTATTTTTTTTTCAGCAATCTTGTGGTAACATCTCTGTTCCCTCAGATATGTGCAGAATCTTCCGAAATCCCAGCCTGCCAATTTGTTATGTGCATCCTGACTTTGCAGCACGAGCGATGGAAAAGTTTTGCTCAGAAGACTGCCATGCTTTGCACGGGCTTCCAAGCACAGCAACATCACTGAGGTTTTCTTGCTCCAGTTCTCAGAACTGTCAGGCAAGGGGAGATTTTGTTTTGTCGAGAGAGAAGCTGAGGTGATAGCAAGGAATGTGCGATGTGGCAGCTTCATCCTTGTGCCACTGTTCCTGGGATGGAGCCGGGTGATGGCCAGACAGCGAGTTAAAAGCGTTTTATTGTGGATGGATTCTCATAAATTCCAGTTGGGGTGTCTTTGTCAAGGCAGGAATTTGTCAGCCCCTCGCACGCACCCTCGCTCCCCTCGCCACAGGCCACGGACACATCTGCTCCCGGCTTTGCTTTCCCTGCACATCTCTCCCAGAGAGTCATGCACACCCACAAGATGGGCACCACAATGTCCTGTCCCACAAGGGGTTTTGCTTTTTTTTCTCTCTTCCACGCTAGGATGAAGCTCAGGCTTTCAAAGCTCTTGGGAGAGAAGCAAACAAAGGAACAGAAAAGAAGGCAGAATTCCCAACCCAACCCACCCCAGCACAGTTTATAGGGCCTCTTTCCAGTGATGGGAAGTGTGGATTGAGAGCACAGACTCAAATAACCAGGTGATACCATGGACATAACCTCCTTCAAGATTAAAAACATAAATATATTTTGCTGCAAAAGACAGTGACTGCAAAGCAGAGATCAGAGAGTCAGATTCTCTCCATACTTAATCTGAGCTGCTTCAGGCTAAGTGCTGTAAATTACTCAGGATGAATTTGGGCTCAAGACACAGCAAAAGAGAACCCCCTGATAACTCCTGTGAAATCCCTGATTATTCACTCACCTGATCAGCTTAATTATAATGAGGTTATTTCATTTAGGATGTAGTTGCCTTAGGCCTGTACACTAAAGTTAAAACTTCTTAACAGAATTTGGAAACAAAGTTGTTTTTTCATTTTTTGCACCATAGTCAACTTCATCTCATGAGCACTTAAATTAGGTTAAGTAGTTAAATTAGATTACAGTCCACCCCAAACTTGGATGGTATCTCTGTGCTCTCAATCCATGTCAGGCTATTTCTCTGGGAAGAATCACTGTTGCTCAAGAACTGCAACCTTAGTCTGAAAGTTAATTTAGTCCTCAGTATACACACATATACACGTACAACTCTGTGCATAAATGAAATGAAAAATTCGTGATGTGAAGGTATTCACATGGATCATAAGGTGTTCCTTCCCACTTTGAGAAACTGTGAAGTAAGAGGAACAAGTAAAGCTTTCATTATCTATTCCCTTTCATTAGAAGTGGAGCTGGTCTAAGGCAGAGGAAAAGAAATGCAAGCTTTCTGCACTTGAGAGGCTGAATTTGCTGAAAAAAGAGAGGGCAGCTGTAACATTTGTAACGTGTCATTTCCACATTTTCATGTGAATTCTTTCAGAAAACTCAAAATGTTTCATTTCAGCATTTTCTGAACAAAGCTCCGATTTTTTTTTACTCTTCTGTTTTCAAAGACTTACATGCTACAAAGTGACCTTTTTTGTTCCGAAATTAATCTCAATTAAAAAGAAAAACCCAACTAATACACAAAAATGACAAAACCCAACAAAACCCAATTCCTGCCTTCAAAAGCATCCTCAAAATGTTCCATTTCAAATTGCTCTGAACTCATTTTCCCTTCTCATTTTTTTGGCTCACTTCTTGAACTGAATAATCCTTTGTTTATGCATCTTTCATGAAAACTCTGAGAGCTGCACACTCCAGCCCCAAAGAATGGGCTGTGCCCCCAGAGGAAGGATGGGTTGACACTCCAGCCTTGTTTCCATTTTCCACATTAACAGCAAATAAGAACCTTCTCTGCTCGTGGTACACAAGACACACCTCAGGCTCTATTCCCTAAATCTCCACTGTCTTATTACCAACATACCAATTTAGTGCTAAACTGTTTCTGCCTGGTAGTTCAGCTTAAGCAAAATATTCACAATACAGCTGCCTTTGGTACCTCCCTGTCTTATGGAAGTGGTACTTAAAGCTCCTTGGACAGAATCCCTATCCCATAGGTCAGGATGGGTTTTTTTCCTGCTCAAGCATCCTGGTTCAACATGGGAGCACAGAGATGTGCAGCTGTCCTGGGACACCTGGAAGGCTCCTTCACAGAGGAGAGCCCTTCACATTCAAATCACAACTCTCTATGTCCATGCAGCACCCAAAGGCTTGCTACATAGAGTTAACTGAAATGTTTAAGCATCTTGTAATAAAATTTTGAGTGCTGAGTTTGCAATGAATTTTAAGAAGGTGACTGACAAAAAACCCCCCAAACTGGCTGCTTGATTTGATTCCACAGTAGAATTACAGCTAATACACAACTGATTGTATCTTGCTCATTTACAATCCAAACTGAGTTCTGCTCCCAGGTTGTCTCCACTGGGAATTAGTTTCCCTTCTTTGCTGGATCCTCCAGAGAGAAGATGTATCTGCAGGAGTCCATATTCTCTATCATATCTTAAAAATAAAAACTCTCTACAGAGACATAGCTGAGCAAGGTGCCAAATGCTCAGCTTGAGAGACTACAACATTTTCACTGACTTCAGACTCAAACTAAGAGCAGACTATTCTCTGTTTGCCTGGTGCTGTTCCTGCACTTCCCTCTGCTGCTCTGAAAGTTGAGTCCTGGCAGAAATGAGGTACTGGGTGGATCACAGATCTGTACAAGCACGGCAACTTGTGTTCCTGAAGTACCTTGTTCAGTCGAGGCTCTTACAATTGCAAGACAGATAACATGGGCTCATAAGTGGCTGCTATCACCAGAAGGAGAGAGACACAGACCACTTAAACCCAGCAGCAGGCACAAGTGTGGAACCAAGGAGCCATGAGAAGACCATGTCTGCAAGAGACTCCACATCTCTGTGACACTAAATCCACTTTTCTTCTCTGTAGCCGCCACTGTAAAACATCTGATCTGCTCAGCCATTGATGGCTGCTGAGCTAAAAAAAGGAACACAGAGACACTCTGACTTTCTCCAAAACACTGTTAGAGCCCATTGGCCTTACCCATATCACAGTGCCTGAGTGTTTCCAAGAAAAGAACAAGACAGTTGTCAGAATCCCTATTCAGGCAACACTTCAGCTTGTCCGTGGGCATTTCCACTGCACAGTAATGGACAGAGCCCTCGAAATGTGATGAAGGCAGAAGAGTTCTCCCTCCAAACCCCACTTGCTTTAATGTCTAATGCTGTTCTGTCAACTCTAATGCTAATGGACTTCACATAATGTCTCTCTATGTATTAGCCTGGTGTCACAGAGGGTTCCCTCTCTTGTATCAAGTCATGCTGATGAAACTGCTTGTAATCAGTGCTCATTTCTGTCTGACAAAGCCATCCTACACTAAAATTCTTCACTAACAAAGCATGCACATTGCTGCTGAAACCTAAAGGAAGAAAAGAAGGTTTTATATTCTCTTTTTTTGGTTGCTAGTTGGAATGTATGAGATCAGACCTTGAATATCCAGGAGGCATCTGAGACCATAGGGGAGACTGATTTTTAATGAACTCAGACAAATCTCACTGTCTAGTTATAAAGAACAGGCTCCAGGTCTTTCCTCCTTAAAACAGGACAACTTGCACTGACCTCAGAAAATATCTCTCCTTCACTGAAATGTAAATGATTATTGGTTTTTTTGGTACCTTTAAGAATCCCAGAATTAAATTATGCATTCATAAAGAGCTCCATCTCAGCAAGCTGACAGGTGAAGGCTGTGAGACAGTGGCAAAGGTGACAGCCCCTGCAGCCTCCCTCCCTAACTCTGCTGGAGACCTCATTGCACAGGAGCTCTAGGGGCTCAACCACCTGCATTGTATCTGCCTGTTTGTTTGTTTGTTTGCCTTGAAATGCTTTATCTAAGTGCCAGTTGTCCGAGAGGATATCACAGCTGAGTACTTGTAGCATTGCCTAGCTATGGAAAAACATGGAATATCACAAGTGTAGCAGACGTCAGAGACTCTTCAGAGCTATGCCTGGCATCTGGCACAGGTTCCAGCAGTCACGCTAGCTTCTTATCACTGCACAGAGCTGGAACACTGAGAGTGACCAAACTAGGACTTCTCAGGAGGCAGTGCTGTAATACAGCTCAAACTGCAGGAAAGCCAATGCTGTTGAAATGCTGTCCACGTGAGATGTCTTAATTAAAACTGCAGGACGACTCATCTGACTCTCTCCCTACAGCGAGACCGAGTGCTTGGGGCTGCCCCACCAGCCTGTGAATTCTGAACAGAAGGGGAGGCTATGTCCCTCTGTCTCCTTCCTTTTCTAGTAAGAATTCATCTGACAGCCAGTCGGAACTGAATTATCCCAAGGAGCACACAGAGTAAAAAAAGAGTGTATGTCCTTATTTACGTGAAAATGAGCATGATGGAGTCAGGATTTATGAGGAAAGCTTCAGCCCTTTTCTATACACCACAGTCCAACAATTAGGGAACTCATAGGACCTCTAGACCTCATTAGATCTGTTGTTCACAGACTGACCAGGGCTTCTTGGAAAGGCAGGAGAGATAAAGAGGGAGGCAAGAGGGACGTTGCACTCCAGTAGTGAAAGAAGAAGAAAACAAAATCAGTCTCTGGCTCCATTACCTCATTTAAACCACTTCTGGTTGCCTGTGGATTTAATTTGCTGCCTTTCACTGACTTGAGTGGGAATTGCTGACCATTCAGCAAGGACTGCAATCAGTATGAATGCTTGAATACATGGAAACAGCCCTAAATTCATGGCTGCATTTGTAAAACAAACAAACAAAAACCTTGTTACCTCTGCTTTCTTTCAAGTCAATGTCCTTTCTCCTTGAGGGGAATGTGTCTAAAATTGCCTCAGCGATTTAAAACCTCAGTGCCTGCTAAATGTCAGTGGAAGCTGCAATTCCCACCTAAGACCTAATCTACATACATATTTGATAGAAGTGCAAAATTTTCATTTGACGTTAGAAAGAAACCCCATGCCTCTAGGGAAGAAAGATGATTCCTTTGTCACAAACTCGAAGCAACATTTGCCTTGACAAAATGGTGGCAAAAAGTGAATCTGTATCTACTGCATCCACTGACTGTAGGTCAACAAGTGGAATCACAGGCTGCTCTTGGGAAGAAGTCTTCTGCCTGGGAGGCACCATGGAGGAAGGATGGAGGCATCCAGCAAAACCAAACTGGATTCAGAGGTAGAGGGCACAGCAAGGTCCTTCAGACCTGCACCTGCCAGGACAAGAGAAGCAGAGGGAGAGCCACCCACTGACCTGGATCAAACCACCACCAGTATTACCCCGGTGTTACACAGCTTAGGATTTTAGCATTGCCTTTTTCAAAAATCAGCTTTTTCTCTCCGAAGTTCATGGAGGGACTTCTGGATCTTCCCTGTGATGGAATATGATGCCTTGACTCTGTGGGTGTTAGGAATAATTCCTTAAAATTACTTAAAATGCCACAAATGCAGGCAGTGTTACAACCTAAACCCACTACAGCAGCAGAGATTTACTGCTCTCTTTGTAGAATCACAGAATTGTTTAGGTTGGAAAAGACCTTTAAGATCACCGAGTCCAACTGTTAACCCAGCACAGCCATGTTCAGCACTAAACCATGCCCCTAAATGCCACATCCACACACCCTTTAAATGCCTTTAGGGATGGTGACTCCACTGCTTCCCTGGGTAGCCTGTTCCGATGCGTGGCAACCCTTTCTGTGAAGAAATTTTTCCTAATATCCAATCTAAACCTCCCTGGCACAACTTGAGGCCATTTCTTGTTCTCCTACTGCTTGTTATTTGGGATAAGAGACCAACTCCCACCTCAGGTACTACGATCCCCTTTCAGGTAGCTGTAGAAAGCAATAAGGTCCCCCCTGAGCCTCCTGTTCTCCAGGCTAAACAACTCCAGTGAGTTTATTTCTAGCAGTGTTTTCTTTCCCTTTCAGAAATTAGGAGGAGACAATACCACAAAAGTATTTGAGATCCATGTGAACCTTGTTTATCCACGGTGGATTGGGATTTACATTCCAGGGGTATAATGAACCCAGAGACACAAAGATGTGGGCGCACAGTGTTATTAAACCCTTGAAGATTGTCCCAGTCTCACTCAATAACGGAGCCTTTCCTTAACAGCTCTGGCATGGATATGAACTACAGCCTTTAGCAGAGCTCAGTGCCAACAGAAACCAGAAACTCTGCTGAGGCTTTATCGTTTTTCCTCAGTGGAGGGGGAAAGTGTTTATCTGGGAAGCGTTTCACATCACGGACAATAGGAAACTGTTCAGCTTTCCACAAATAGGCTGGTGTGCAACTTCCAAGCACTCTCCAAGGAAAACTACATAACACTGGCCACGTCTTTCCAGCAGGGATTTAATGTAAAGTAGGTAATGCCCCACATCCTTCATTCTGATTTATTCCTGCTTCATCCTTGTTTCAAAGTGCTGCGCTCACTTCAAACACAACACGGGGCTCATCTCTGAACGTGCACTTTGATCACTGGGGACTCCAGATTGGTGTCGGCCCTTCAAACATAAACAGGGATGTGCTGTCCCAACAGAGGGGAATTTCTGGGACTGTCTTCATTTTTGCATGAGTAATTTGGAAATGTGAAGCTGGGGTCATAAGACAGGAGATGCAAATGTAGTTGCCAGACAGGGCTGGGTACTGAAGCACTTGGATCCTGTCTAAGACTTTGCTGCTGAAGTGCTACAGGTTAGCAGGAAAATCTTACTACTCCTGACTTGACTGGAAATCAATGGAGAAAGACTTCAGAGTGCTCTTTCCCACAAATGACAGCACCAAATTAGGTCTCTTCCTCTGCAAGCTGCCACCAGCAGAGAGTGACACTATGGAATTGTGAACTGCTCTGACGTCCCATACAGCAGTGGGAAGGAGAAGTATCCCAAATTTAGTTATTTTGTCAACACTGGCTCCCTGTAGGACCAAATGTTTTCTTGCTGAAGTGACAAAAGTTATGAACATGGTGGGTGTAAATTTATGCTCAATTCCTGATGCTGATGAAAAATCCTGTTCTATGGTGGGGCTACATGAGGCAGACACTTGGGCATAGCCAGGTCCACAGTGGCCACGAGGGGGTGAATCCTCCAGGTGCTTCTCCTGACCAACAGGAGCCTCTGACAGTGGCAGAAGATCCAGTTTTCACAAGCAGAACAACTGTGTTCCATGTGGCTGCCCGCCTAAGCAAGAGGTAAACGGGGAGGCCCAAACAGAATTCAGTTTCTGCCAGACACTCCCTGTGCCCCCAGCTTTCTAAATTTGCACCTATGAATCCTGAAATTGGATTACTGTAGTGGTGTTTTTAGCAATCACTATTGCAAGAAATTGTCTTCATTCAGGAATTTCTTACACCATATCACTTGACAGCCACTGTACCTACATCCATCCACAGCATCTGATCCATTTTTCCTCCCTCCTGTTTCTATTCACAGGTCCATTTTTCATTCTTCCTGGAATGCAGAGCATTTGGGAGTGTAGGTGGAAAACCAAAATCTTTCAACACCCACTAATAGAAATTTGTTTTATTAATTAACTTTGTGGAAAGAAAAAAAAGAAAAAACAAGAGAGAGCTGATCCTCTGCTCTGAAATCATGAATCACTGTGGAAGAGAAAACATGTCCTCTGAGGCACCTGAGGCCACTTCAGACAGAATGAGTGACTGAGCTGCTTCCTTGGAAAGTCCTGAGTCATCAAACACAGCAGTTTAATCCCCAGGAAATGGGAAACACATTGGCATGATGTTCACTTGCATGGAGCATGAGGTCCAGAGAAGGGTGAAACTCCAAAGATTCTGGAGATCAGTTCAGCTTGCGGAAGGATTTTAAAACCTAAATGCTTCTCTGAAGTATATCTGATCTGGATCTGGGTACAGTATTCCCAACACATGATTTCCTGGATGAATTAAACTCTTTACAAACTTTACAGATCGCATATGAATTTACTTTGACTTCTCATAAAAATGATTCAATGATCATGACACAAAAATGCATTCTGGCTTCTAAGGTATTTACTGTGACAAGTGCTTCATAAATTCACCATCCTTAATTTACTGTTATAAGAACTTACTTTTTGGCATTCCTGCTCCTTCTACTAGCACCTAACTAAGAGAAGGGGCCAATATAGATGGATCTCAGCCTGACTCTTCACCAGGTTCTCCTAAAGGGACACCCACACTGTCATTTCAGACCCAAAGCTGGGTTGTGGCCAGCATGAAGTCATCTGGCTTGGCTGAGATACCCTAAGTTGTTAAAAGTGAGACTATTGTGCACCAAAATGGGCAAGAAATGACACAAGATCACATCCCATATGTACATTAGAGTGACTTTCTACTTGTGGGGGCAATTCAAAAAGGTTACAGTAAATTCCACAGCTTGCCACAAGATCCACCCACACGGAGTCATTTGGCCATGCCACCAGTCACATAATAGTGTTCTGGAGGGCTTTTAACCCCATTTAAGCTCCAAAGAATGTCCTTATGAACACCTGATCACTCACGAAAGATGAAACGTGCTTCTCAGCAAAATCCTCTGTAGAACACTGTATCCTTGATTGTTTTTTTCTAGGGGACTATTATTGAAGGAACTTTAAGTGAAACTGTGAGAAAAGTCATTGACTTCCTTTCTCTCTGTTCCTTTTTTAGGAAGGAACATTGTGCATTGTAAAGAGCTCCGTGCAAGCTAAATTATTAGCAATTACACTCATGCTGAATGAATCAGCTCTATCGATTGCAGCACTGCCCACAAACCTCTTGCTGAAGGCAAAGAAGTCAGCTCTGGATGTGGAAAAGCTATCTCTCCTCATGTGTGAGGTCTCTTTGCCTGACAACGTGATACTGAAGGTAAGGGAAGTCGGCACTGCAAAGACAGAGTGACAGCAAACAGACCACAAACTTCCTTAGATAAACGACATCTTTCCAAGCACACAATACCACTTGATACCTTTGTGCCCCTTGAGCTGTTACAAAGTGCAGCTGCACTTCAGCCCAGATTGATATCGCCTGGGGTGGAGGCCATCAATCCACAGGACAAGAGCAGGCTGAATACACAAACAAAGTCACACAACCTCACTGCTTCAATGCAGCACTGGGGAGGGGACGGTGCAGTTTTTCCAAAGGCTTAAATGAGCCTAGTGACACATTTCACAAAATTATGACACATCTAAAACTTGATGAGCCACCTAAAACCAGCCAGACACCTCCTGCAAGCAAGCTGGGCCAGTTGTCTAAGACACCCATGAGCACTGCTCTGGAAAAGGTAATCTTTTTACTTTGACTGTAGAAGGCATCTGCACAACTGTGTGAACACACTCTGAGTTTTCCACCAGTTCCCTCATGGCTCCTCCCAACCAAAGATGGGAGAGGATCAGCAACCATCTCATATTAACGATGACCTCTAAAAGCTACTGGCACTGATGGAAGCCAACAACTTCAGTGCAAGTTGGATCAGCTTTATCTCTAATAACTATAAACCAAAATTTTCATCTCATACTTATGACCTGAGGTGAAAAGATCTGGGTTAGAGTTGGCTGGAAGCAGAAAGAGGATGAAAAATCAGCTTCTCCCGTGGAAACAAGAACTCTGAAATTTGGCTTGGAAATAAGGTAAGAACTAGCTCTGAACTTTTGAAGTCTCCAAGGCTCTGTAAGTTTACTATTAGAGAGTTTATGGAGTATGAGATACAGCTCTCCTAAAACTGATAGGCTACAGATCAGCAAAAAACCCTAGAAACCTTAGCACTGGCTTCAGGACAGCTCAGCGAGCAAGCTGCCCTTGAGCAAAAAGAAGCAAGCCCAGGTTTCCCCAGTGGCCCTGTTCCCAAGGAACAGAATTAGGTGGAATATGAAACAATTTTTTCAAAAGAAACCAGAAATTTTGCCAAGGATGAAATCTGATTATAGAGCAAAGTGAATGTCCCACTGGGAGAACTAGTCAAGCATTAAATTCCTGAGAAGTTCTGCTCTGTATTCTTACTCCAACACCATGAATTATCTTGTTCTTTCCCAGATTTTTTTTGCAGCACGTTGCTAAATTCCATTCTCTCAGAAGGTGTTCAGTGTCTAAAGGTGGCCTAAAGAACACACAGATACACTGTTCCTAAGTAATGTGTTGCTCAGGAAGTGACAGAACAATTACATTTCTATAGCTGAGATTTTGTAAATTGACTTTGCTTCTCTACTACGTTTTGGAGACATTCTTCCACATTTTTCCCCCTAAGAGTTACTTTGGTTGGCTCAGACTCTGTGGCTGTAAGGTAGACACAGAGACAACTAAGTTACAAAGGAGGATATTTTACAGGCACACAGGAACATGAAAATGTGCATATTTTCATGGCTAAGTATTTTAAGCATTGAGTAGTCATATTCTCCAATGTTAGATGAGGCAATAATTTCGTCAATGCATGCAGATGAACCCCATTTAATCCCTATGCACCTCTTACTGTAAATTATGCTGTCAGAGAACCCCCCTAAATAATGGATTCGCTTTTCTTCTCAGGGAAAGGAGCTAGTGATGGGAGGATGATCCTCAGGCTCAGACCAAGTGAAAGATCCAAAGGTTTACAAGAGGTTTAAGAAGAACTGCAGCATCCTAATGGGGAGATTATTCCGCCCACATAAAAAAAAGGGTGCATTTTTCCCTGTCTCAGAAGAGATGGGATCCAGAATCTACCTTTCTCAGTTCTTTTGTGGTCAATTAATTCAGTTGTTTCCAATTAAAGACACAACTCTCGTAATATTTTTTTTCACTTGTGTCTTTTCTAAATTAACTTTTACTTATTTCACAACAACTTTAACATTCTCCCTAACACATCCAAAAAATTAGCAGCTATGCAGAGTGGAGCAACCCTGACTAGCAGGCACCAGAAAGCTGAAGCTGTGTACACGTCCCAAAGTTGGCAACTACTGGGAGATTCCTGAGGGCTGTAATCTGTAATTTTCTGGGACTTCCTAAACTGGGTTTACCAAACTGGAGCTGTGGGGAATGTTATGTCAAACATTTTCCCATTTCTGTCCATCACCCTGAGAGGGTTAGGGCTCCTGATGGAGTGAAAGGGCTCCATCACTGTGTGGATGGGCTGTGCTTTCATCCCATGGGGAAGGAGAGAGCATTGCTAGGGGAGCAAAGACTTCCACCCTGAGACAACAACGAGTAGCAGAGCCAGGGTCACACCTGTAGGGTGCTATAGGAGAAGGGAGGGAGGAAACTCTTTGCTTCAGACAGGAGGACAGAAGCAAGTTCCAGCAGCAAAGACACGTTGGTTCAACTGGGCCAGGAAGCTCAAACATAAGGAGCAAGGGTAAAACTTCTCCAGCAGAGCTCTGAGAGTTTACAATAAACTCTCAAACTCTCAGACAAGCAGACATAAAAAACGTGTGCTGAATTCTTTGATTTGTCCTGAATTCTCCAATTCTGAAAGAAGGCAGCACTAATCACATCCTCGGAGAGAGCAGCCTGATGGAAATGAGCACTGCTGCCTGTTCTTCTGGCCAAGAGGACGGCGTGCAGCACGTCAGGGCTTGGCACGTGGCAGAAGGTCAGAGCTGATTCTGAGAACCCAGCAACAATAGAGTCATCATGGACACAGGTGCTTCCTGGATTGATCTTGCAGTTTGCCTGTTTCCAGTTAAATGTGAAGCAGCTGTGGCCCTTTATCTGCTCAAGTCACTGGAATCCATCTGAGGAGAAACTTTCTCCCATCTCCTCCTCTCTCCCAACACCAAGCATGTGCTCTGTTTTCTGAAGACAAAGAGGAGCAGGGACAGCCAGTTGGCAGAACTCCACAAAAAGAAAAAAGTTGCCTTTCTTATCTCAGGGCAAAGCAATGAGATATTGATTCAGCCACTCATTTTCCAATGCCTTTATTTGGGGACAAGGATGACAGCCAACAAAATAAGAAGGAAATATGAACGCTGCTGAAGGCTGTCACGCAAACAGATTCAGGACTCTTTCCCTCAGGCAACAAAATGAACAAGTTAAGCCAATGTGAGAATAAGTTCTCAAGTGTTTATGGCATTGTCCTGCATGATGAATACAACAGGGTTTCTTTCAAAGAAAGGGATCGAGCTTTAAAGAAGGTGTTTTCAATAGTCAGCTGGTGGAAAAGGCACAGGAAGGTCAACATTGGGCCACCAGGCAGATCAACAGGAGGAGCCAGGAGATTTCAGAAATCCAGTCAGTGAGAGTTCCCAAATAGCTCCACATCAGCTAAATGTACTTTATATAAACTCTTCTTTGCCAGTTCACTGATTGTGGAGCCATCAAACTCCTCCATGTCTTGGCTATCTCTTCTAGCCAGACAAGATCTCACTTTATTTTTCCCCAGTACCTTAGGAAAAGGAGGATTTGGCTCAAATTTGTGCTTGTCACTAGAAAACAGAAATGTGAGACTCTAGGTATTCAGTTTGGTTGGCTTAAAGAGCAGCCATTTCACAACTCATGCTTAGCATTTTGGACAGAGGAAGCCAACAATCTTCTGGCTTTACCCCGTCTGTTTGTAACTGAAAGCATAAATAGCTTTGGTCTTTGTCCTGTTTCACTCTTCTTTTTTTTTTTT
>VZRO01005871.1:68528-107712 GCA_013397915.1 Daphoenositta chrysoptera
TTTTTTTTGATACACAGGAACAGTGCTAGTTATTTTCTAAAGAAGGCATTCTCTTGTCCTTTCTAAAATTGAAATGGATGGCGGAGTTTAAACATCATACCAGACTACACTCCACCTATTTATGGTAATGCTGCTTAATTATTGTTGAACAATAAAGATCAGACAATTAATCATGTCAATAATAGTAATAATCATACTGTTCTAGGAACAGAGAGATTAAAGAAAAAGACTATTTGCTGTTTTGGCAAGGCAGCACTGGTAGTAAGTAGGACATAGCATGAGTGTTTTGCTGAAGTTACTTTCATATAATGGGGCCTCTTACTTAACCTGAGAAAAATTGTCCTGCAAATCACTGTCAAGGAATCATTGATATTCATCCAAAACCAGCCTCAATTTCAATCTGATATACTTTCAAACATTCCTATGAGCCAGTTCAAACTGTTCCTCTTCATTCTTCTGCATACAGTCTGTCCACAACACTCCTTTTTTTGAATTCCCTTTGCCAAAACATAAGCATGCAGCTGCTTCAGTTTTTTTTCCAACCCTTGCATTTTTTCCATGTGCTGTCCACCCCCCCAAACTCTACATTAGAATCCAGCTGATCTTCCCTGAACACTGTCCAATTTTTCAATTGTCAATGCCAGAATGCAATGCAGTGGGCTTGACTCCCTTATACAACTTATTTGGAAGTAAAGCAGAAATGTCTCTTTTGGGCTTGACCACAGGAGAGAAATACCTCTTCATATATGGCTACACAAGAATTAAGATGAAAACACCTGCACTTCTGTAACCCATACAACAATTTCTGCTTTGCAAGCAGCTCAAAATTCATAGGGCTTCTATTTGTTTATTCTATGTATGCATTTTGTTACTACAGTCACTATAGCAAAATGGTTCCTCTTCTGGGCCTTTCAATTGTTTTTATTTCATCTTTTAAAAAGGAAAGAGAAGAGCTAAAAAAAAGGAAGGATAGACAAAAATGCAAGGTTCCTTAAGACTCTCAATTACAGCAGCATGACCTAAATAACACGACTATTAAGTTGTTGTGCTATCAAGTTTTGTCATACTGTGTTTGGCTAGACTGTCTTTTGCAGCTCGCCCAGAAATCATAAAATACAAGCTCTTCTATTAAAAAAGAGACAAAATGGTTGGCAGCAGCCTCCTCATTTCTAAAGGGGAGCCCCAAGGACCTCTGATAGCTACAGCCCAGTTACAGGACAATGACAATACAGTCCCTAGTGTGGAGTTCTGAGAGTCTTTTTCTTCTAAAGGCAGAAAGCTGCTTCCTGTGAATATATTTAAATGCTCTCTTTTCAGAGTTTCTATAGTTTTCTGCTGCTTCTGCACCTTGAGTAATGCAGTCTAGTGGCAACTCTGGACTTTTTTACCATGCCATTTATTTTTCTTTCTTTGTTCTCATCTACTACTGGCAGATCTACCGTATCATCAGACTATAGGAAAACTCACAGAGCATCTAATCCTTATGGGGTACAACCATGTGCTCTCTCTCGACTCCATCCAGTATTCCTCTACAGTAGTTTACCCTTTAATAAAGTTTTGTGTGTTCAATGTTCAGAGCAGACCCCACTGGCATTGGGTTCTAGTCCAGGCAAACCTGCCCAACACGATGTTCTGGAGCTGGGGACAGAAGTTACCCAGTGTGGGACCATTCAGCAGAGGACAGAGTCCAAACCCTCCTGCTTTCAAGTACGTTTCCCCCAGGGACTGAGAATTTTAGGGAAGACATCATGAACAGGAGACACTGCTGCCAAGGCAGGGGAATGCAGAGAGGTGCCCCACTCTGCAAATAAGTCAACATTTAAGCACTGGCTTTGAGTCAAGTTTCCTGCCCCATCCTTTATTTCAAGTCTGGGATGATGTGTACAGACAAAGCCTAACACCAGAGAGCACAGACTATTCTTGGACTTCTCTCACACTACTGCATCTTTAATTCTTCTCCAGGGCTTGCAACAGCCAATAAATTAATAGTTTCACAATTTCCATTTGAAACACTTTTCAGGGGAAGATGATACTTTCAGCTAAATGAAAATTGCTGAAGAAAGTGTCTGCTTCCCTGAGTGGAAAGTTTTTTTGTCAGAAACCGAGGAATGGTACACCTCAGCTGTTCTGCTATAGTTTGCTTGGTTTTTCTGATTAGCTTTTTTTTTTCGGTTGGTTTTAGTCAAAAATTTCCAGCTCCAGCCTGTTACAGTGTTTACTGCTCTTCCCTGCACCATGTTGACTTTTCTCCCCCTGCCAAAGTGCTTCTTAAACCTCCTCTGAATATATGCTCTTCCTGGTGGTGTTTAACAGCCTTTCTTCCTCTTTCCCCCATTGTTATTTAAGACGATGCTTTTATTGCTCAACAGATTCCAAGAAGCATTTAGGATAAATGCTCTGTCAAAGAACACTTATGTACAGTTGAGCCATATTATATTCTATATGAATCACTGCGGATGTTTTCCAAACAAGGTTAGATCAGCCAGATTTTCCAACTAGATTACACACAGCTTTTTCAGACATGGCCTACTACCTCTGCCATTAATCCTCCTCATTGAGACTCACCTCGGTTTTGGACTGTGTCATGTCTGCCCACCAGGGACAGGAGCATGCTGCTAACACTTTCTCCTAATGAGGATAACAATCCTATGAGAGAGTATCCTTGGCCAAATTTTATCTGCAGAATGTAGGGGAAAGGCTGATTTTGCAAAGCTAGATGGTCTCTCACCATCCCTCACGGTTTTATTGCCTGTGATTTCTTCAGACAGAGACCTCATTTAAACGGCCAGGAAAAAAGAAAAGTCTATGGGATGAAGGAATTCTGTTTCACCAGCTAAGGACAATTTTGTGCCATATTTTATTTCAGACTAATGAAGATTGCCAAGAGCCTGTTGATCAGTCCTTCTTGCCTGTTTTACTTGACCAGATAGAGGGAGAAGCTCAGGGAATAGTGAATTGCTCTCTACCTGCCCAACACACTTTCCAAGGAGCATCTGCTACATTAAATGTGGTTCTTCAGAAAAAACTGGAATTCCACCTGAAGAGCAGCAGCCTGACAGAGAGGTCTGCAATGGGGAAGCAACAAAAACCCAAAAAGAGCAAAAGGAAAAACAGCTCTGGGGGAAAATGAGCTGAATGAGATATTTCTTTAAAGAAACCATGGCACTTCTAAGCTGGTATAATGAAGCAGCTGTGATATAAATAATGTCCCCAAGTGGAAAAAACCCACAAAAACACCAGCCATTCAGGCTCCATATGTTTCCAAACTCACACAATGGATGCTTTACAATGAACTTTTTGTCTGGAAATTGGGTGGGAAAGGGAGGTTCCTCACCCACCTCCTACACTAATGCAATAATCTTGCTTAGTCAAAGAAAAAGAGAGAGAAAAAAGGAGAGAAGGTGATAAATAATCTGTGGGCAGCTGCTTACTTTCCAATTGGTTGTCCAGGAGGGGTGTGCTCCACTTCAAATCCTGCTTGTCTCAGTACATCAATCACAGTGTTGTTACCCAGGAAGTGACCTAAAATACAGGTAGAAAATAGCACTGTCAATCAAACTACTACTCTCACTCACTTGAGTTCCTCCTGTTGGAACAGCAGGTTTGGGAGGCAAGGGTACCAAAAACTAGACCAGAGGAAGGGACAGCATACAGCCCAAACACTTTCTTCTTCCATCTTATTTATCCCTCCCTCCCCTCACATGGCCAAGGGGCTGGGTGGATAATAGAAAACCTAGAGGGGTTGCTAGTCTTGAGCTACAGTGGGGCCATTTTTAGTATGTACACTGATTAAATAAATTTCCAACATGGATCTCAGAATGACCCTGCAGTAGCAAAAGGATATTGCTAGGGCTTTAACTCATGAAATGGAACAACTCACGACCCTGGCCATCACTGTTCATGGACATTTGCTAATGGAGAGGCTCTGAAGCTGCTGTACTGCATGTTCAGCACTTGTCTGACTAAAACCACAGTGGTTCAGGAATTGCCTCATCAGCCATTCAGCCACCTGCACAGCAGGGCTGGGAGGAGCTGGGATGGTAACCTTATCTCTCCCAAAACATGAAGATTTAGTCCTGTAATTCAGGGCTCTTTGTTAGAAGTGTAAAGGTCACATTCCTATTCACAGCAGTAACAAAGAGCCCAGTAAGTACTGCAGCATGTACAGGCCTTGAAAGAGTTTACTTAAGGGACTCCCATATACTTGAAGTCTGAACCAAATCCCACCGGAGTCAATGGGAGCCCTCAGAGGGCTTTGGGCACAGACTCAATAAGGCAGTGTAATCCAGCCAAAGCTTTCAATTTATTGTCAGAGTCCCACACTGTTTGCAGGAGGGGTTGGATATATCAAGTTAGGAAGCAAGAAGTCCAGAAGAGGTGTGTTAAAATCCATGTAGCACTGTAACCTGTCTCCAGCTGCAGCCGTGACTGATGCTGAGGAAGGACAGAACCATCCTCCTGTTGTATCCATTCTCTCCCAGCTCTGCAGGGCTGGGTGACCCCCGTTGACACCCAGGTCATTGCACCTCCCTGCCAGCTCCGAGCAGACCAGGTCACCAGGAATGTGCTCCAGCCTCCACCTGCTCTGTGCCATCTTGGAGCAGGGAGTTCCACCACGGTGCCAGCTGTGAGAACTCACTCCTCTGGTTTGCTGCTGCTGCTTGGAGGGTGTATGTTTGCCTTAACACAGTGAAAGTGTTTGCAGGAGATGTTTCTGACTGCCCGGCTCCACAGCAGAGCCAAATGCTTTGCACTGGAAAAACCAAGGCAGGCAAGATGTGCCTGAGTCTCTCCACGGACACCGCTGTGCAAGGAGCTGGCGCAGCCACCAGCAGAGCCACCCCCGGGATTCTTTGCCCACGCTGCACAAAGTCCTGATGAATTCGAGAGCATTCAGCCCCCAGGATTTGCTCAGCCTGCATCTCTCTGCTCCTGCTGCCAACAAGGGCGCTAACTCGCCTCAGTTGTTGGAACGATGTAGCTGTATGGCTTTGAGTGCAACTTGCAAGCGCTGGTAAGAGCTTTTAGCCAAAAGATATTTCTTTAAATGATTAAATGTGCATTTGCAGAGCCCTAGTGTGTTCCAGGATTCCTCCACTTCCTTTTAAGAAAACTCAAAATTTGATTTTCCCCTTACTAACTTACTTATAACAAAAGCCAAAGCAGCAAAGAACAGTCCCAAAAATGTGTTATACACCCTCAGAGATTCAAGAAATGAGACATTTGTGAATGATTAACTGGATTTGATCATATCCTGTTTTTTTATGCAGTGGCCAAGGCAAACAGAGGTCCCCAGTCTGTCACTGGCAAAGTGACACTGAGGAACCAAAGTCAAAGGTATCAGAGTCCGAGATGTTTCCGAGTCCACTCTATTTTCCCTGAACCAGAGTCTTAAATGCCAAAAGATTTCTTAATGTAAATAATTTTCCTGAATCCAGCCAATCTTTGACACCATGATAGCACAAGAGAAACCAACTTTAACTCTTTTAAACCCAGGGAAAAAAGTAACTATGCAAAAGCTCTGGCTCCTCATCCACACCATGTTTGTCAACAATGCCTGCTCCTCGGCAGAGCCTGCAAGTCCCTTCAGGTGATGGATGAAGACCAAAAGGTGACTCTTCCTGGATCCCAATTCCTGCCCTCTGTCTGGATGCTAAAAGCTGCCAGCCCCTGGCACTGGTGATCTGCTGCACAGCATGGCAATCAGGCTTGCTCTTTTAATTTTGCCTCTCCTAACTGGAAGGAACACCATCTTCCATTAAAAACCCCTCAACTTCAAATTCCTGAATAAATGAAAATCTCCATTACAAATTTCCATGTGAACATCATAGATATTTCATTGTACATCCACAATCCAACACATACTAAAATATTAGAGACAATTAAGCTCAGCATCAGTGAAAAACATCAAATCCCTGCCTCTGGCTGCCAATATGTGCAAATAGAGTATGTAGTAATTGTCATATTTTTTATAACATCAGTGGATGTAATTTCTATTTCTAGATACAAAATAAATGAGCTTTATAGATATATATGTATGTGTGTGTGCATGTATGTTTCTGCTAAAAGATTTTAAAAATTTCTCTTCCTGGCCTGAGAAAAACCTCAAGAAAGTATAACTTCTGAAAATTTAGTGCATCTAGAGACATATCAGACAGGTTAGAGAGACAGGGGAATGGTCTTGCATTTCCATCACTATTCCCTCTTCAGTCTAAACCTGAATAAACCATTCCTGGAGTATTAACCAAATTTATCTTGACAGCTGATGAAAACTGGATCCGAGAGGTCAGAACATCAGCTGCCTTGGGAAATCCATGGAAGTGGGAAAGGAGAGAAAGCAGACAAAAGATTTTCTAGATAGGGACCTGAAGAGAAAGTCTGTACTTGGGCATGGAGATATGCAGAGCAGCCACTGCTAACAGTATAAGATTAGAAAAGCCCAGGTGTGGATGCAATCCTTCCACCCTCTGAGGATAAGGAGATACTCAAAGGATTTGTTTGAGGACAAGACCCAGTGCTAAACACAGTTGTTTTGTAGTTTGAGCACAAACACAAACACTGTGGAGTGGTCAGTGTGGCTGCTGCACTTAAGAGGGGGTTTCTTATTAAATTTGATGAGGAGATTATTCTCCTTTCACTCATGCCTTGTTTTTTTGAGACAGAGGATCTGGAGACAGTGGAGGAACACATTCTACAGCGTGGTTGCTAACATTAATCATAGACCTTCCATCCCTGGTTTGCTTTTTTATTTTTAATTAAGAACTGTGCTTTGGACTACACAAAGCAGATCCATGTAATGTGTTTCCTTATCTCCCCAAGGTTTCATTTTTCACTGAAAGAAAGAAAGAATAAACCATCAGTTTGGGGTTTTTTTTCCTAAAAAGCATGCAAAAAAATATGTGAAAGATACATGGTTTCCTTAAAGCACGTCCATGCTCAAACACACCGCTGAAAGAATTTTCTTCCTTTCTTAGTGGAATATCCTGAGGCAGAGAGAAAGACAATTCTCGGCCAACTCTTGACAGCCATGTATTTTCTAATTGACCACATAAACTAAAGCTCTCCTTTTCCATTTCAGACATCCTAGTGACCCTCATCAATAACCTAAGCATCAGGTTGCATCCCTCAAAAGCTAAATGAACTTGGGTGTTCCTACACAGAAAAATTATAACCGTGTTTTGATGACAGAAGCAGAAAAAATGTTTTTAAGCAAATGTTATGTACTTTATCTGGGTTTAGAGATCTACTACAAATTACTTTGTCTATTCGTTTCGCAATTCTTTGTTCCATGGCTTAGAAGGATAACGGGGTACAAAGGAGCAGGAGATAATTCCCTCACAAAGGACCTCCATTGCCAGAGCCTTTGAAGTTGTGCTAAAAAAGCCTTGCTAGCCCATTAGCTGACACACAGCAGAAATCTGAACTGTTTCCATGCACACTACAAGCAGAGCTATTTTCTGCACAATTAGTCATAAAAAGGGCCAATGTAAACTGTGTCGGGAGGTCTCAATTCTTTACATTCTCCACACAGTGAATCAGACATTATGTATAACGTTTTGTTGCCATTTAGACCTTGGGCTGCTCTGCAATCAGGAGGCGGCAGCCTCTATTCCTCCTTCTGCCTCGATGCTGATTCTCAAGCCCCTTGGCAGCACCACAGTGTTTATGGCAGGAAGGCTTCACAAGAATTAGTGCAGGGAAAAATGCAAAGGGCTGAGAGCTGCCCCCTCACTGTCAGGGCAAATACTTTGTGGTTCCTTTGCCTGCTGCCTCCAAAACTGCATCTCCATTTCTCTTATTCTCACAGTGGTCAAAGTGAGTATTTTGGAAGCTGAATGATGAATTTGTCAAGGAGCTACAGCAAACACTCCAGGCAATGACTTTTATCTAAGTTTACTAATTTCTCCACTATAGCATTCCAGTCTGACCCAGCGGTCTCTGGGTAACAGCAGGAATTTACTGGGAACCACATGTCACCCCATATTACTCTCTCCTGACATGACAGATATCCCACATAAACCCTCCAAATTTTTAATTCCCTTTCGCTCCTTGTCCAGCATCTTTCTTTGCTAATAAATAACATGCTTTAAAATCTGGAGGCTCTTCAGCCTTTCCATGGTTACCCAGGTTTAAACCATTATCACTGCCAGAAAACTGCTCCTCTTTGTTCTTGAACCACTTTCTTCCTTAAAATCTCACTCTAGTGGTAAGGATGGTCTTGGATAAGTATCTTGAATGTACTTTGACAAGGAGCAAATGCTGGATTTGTGCAAATCTTACTCATATAAGTTGGATCTAGATCCCCTCAGCCTGAGTGTCCCTCTGATGTTAAGTGTCTTATCAAGGAATGACAGCAGGTAATGGANGCTCATGTCAGTTGGATCTAGATGTATCTGAAAGATTCCCTCAGCCTGAGTATCCCTCTGATGTGAAGTGTCTTAACAAGGAATGACAGCAGGTAATGGATCAGGTGGGTGATACACAGCACCTAGGCATGAATATGGTGCCTGAGTATTTTGATTTTAAATTTTACTGATAACACAAACAAAATTAGTGCTTGTGGGGATCCAACAAGGGAATTTTCTGGAGATGGCTTGAAGGACCCCAGTCTACCCCAATTAGTATGAAATAATGAGAGCCACACCACGCCAGAGGATGAGACATGAAGCCCTACCACACCTCAGAACGACCGGATCTAACAACAGCTTCCCAGAGGCTGTATTCAGGTTTGGAACAAGAGCTCTGTGGGCTTTCCAGAGAAAAAGGGACTATCAAAGACCCCACCTTCCAGAAAGCTCTGTCACCCCAGGTTTCTGGCTTTTGCTCTGCTTCAAGACACGGTTTTGCACTTGGAAATTGCAGCATTATGCAAAAAGCTGTGAAGGAGAGCTGGAGATGCAGGGAATGAGCTTTCCTCCTCCCCTGTTTGGCAGGAGTAGCTGAGCCCAAAGCATGCCTTAAAAAATACTTTGCACAAGCCACGTGCAATGGTCTTGT
Organism: Daphoenositta chrysoptera; assembly: GCA_013397915.1. Classification (NCBI taxonomy): domain Eukaryota; kingdom Metazoa; phylum Chordata; class Aves; order Passeriformes; genus Daphoenositta; species Daphoenositta chrysoptera. Next base: position 77,526 of record VZRO01005871.1, read on the forward strand.
AAAGCAGGCTTTCATCATAGACTCCTTACATCATGCCACCCCTTCTCCAAGCAGATGGAGAAATCATTTTCCCTCTCGTTTGATGTTGTTATTCTATGCAGTTGTGAGGAACTGACTCATAGCCACTTTTGGACAGTCACGGGAACCAGAGCAATAACACATAAAAAGCCAAAGCGTGCAGCATTTCCAACGTCCAGCAACCCTCCCATGGCTCCCCTTCATTCTTTTCTTGCATGTAATCACCTCTCTCCCCTCTCACCCGAGAGCACTCACACAAGCTCTGGAGAAAGGCCACACCGTAGCCGGAGGGAGAGTCGAGCGACCGGGGGCCAAAAGTTGAGGGGGTTATTCCAGATTGACGCCAGGCTAATAGAGCACAGATTTGTGCTTCCCCGGGGTGTCTCTGAGATCTGCAGTGCAATCCTATACTTGGAGCATCTCAAGCTGAAGGACAGACAGATTCCCACAGACTTGTATTTCCTCGCTGCCCCCAAGTATAATAAACTCCCCCCATGTCTCTCTGTTTCTGATCTTCCTTTCCGAGCAGCCCCCCCATCAAAGGCATGGAGCTGTTGTTGAGGCACTCAAATGCCACACCATGGAAATCCTTCTCTAGAAGCAGCCTGGAGTGCAATGCACAGTCCTCAACAGGCTCAGCATGAGGTGGGACAGAGTTTACCAGTTTGGAACTGGCTCCTTGCTGGTACAGCTCTCTGTTTCCAGACTCAATGCAGTGCCATAATGTGAGCTCAGCAAGTCAGTTCTCTGCTATCTTCGAAGTCTTGGAGTTCTTTCCCTAGCAGACTTGCCCTAAACATATGTGGTAAACAATAAAATGATTTTTTTTAAAAAAACCCTCAATTTTCTTCCAAGTCTAAACCAGCTGTTTCAGTTGGGTTAAGAAAAACACAAGCAAGAGCTGAAGTGAGGTCACCTCCCAAGCATCTCCTCTGGCCTCTGTGTCAGATTCTAGCTGTCTCAGACATTTCCAAATGAAGTGACTGGTTTGTGCTAGTGAGTCTCACTGGAGAGGATGGCAACTCCAGAGAGCAATTAATTCCAACATCTCAGATACCAGGTTTGGGAAGAATATGAGCCCTCTGTGCAAGTCTCTCTCCATTGACCATGTGAGCTTAAGGAACTCCTTTAGCCTCAGTGTCCATCAGACATGGCATGGTAGCCCACCAAGCCATCCTGTTACTGCCCAGATGATCCTGAACACTGCACACAGCCCATCCTTCTTCGCCATCATTCCCTTTTCTGCCCTGTCCCCCACCTTTCTTGCCATGCCAGAGTTTGCATGGGACAGGGAGCTGTGTTGATCAGAGCTGTGGTTGGCTATAGGGTCATTTGGGCTATTTCATATTCTTGCTTCACCTACGTGGCATTAGAGGAGCTTTCCACAGAGAGAAGGTCCAACAGAGGATGACATTTTCAGTATATATTCTTAAGGAAAACATAGGATCCTTTGAGAGTCAAACAACAAAGCCTGAAGAGTTGAAGTGCTCATTCTGTAAAACGTATTGGTTGTGTTTGCTGGTATAAGAAATATGTAAGAGGAAAATTGTGTGGGCAGGGCTGAAATAAAAGTTTAATTTACTTTTCCCCATGTTTTACTGTCATTAAAGGCAGGGCTTTCTCAGTCTGAGATGCTGCATGGAGGGTGGTTATTGGCATGTTCCCCTCTAGCAGATTACCATGACTAGATGTGATTTTCTTTTTTCATAGTTTTTGTTTATTTTATTTTTTTAAGGTGCATGCTCCTCATTGAACCATATTGTCAGGAAAATACCTTTCTACACAAGGGTGTGACTGGAGCTGTGCCAGTCATGGAGCTGTGTGACAGGGAATATGTCTCTGTGTCCCTCATGGGATCCTCTCTGATGGACAGGCTCAATGTACAAAATCTTGGGAACTTCACCATGCCTAACACTGCGGCAGAAGAAAAGGAGACGACTCTGAGGAAAATCTAGAGAAAATCCAGCATCTCCAAGAGTCTTCCCAGGGTGCTGGAGGCATCTTTGGGATCATCAGATCCCCCAAGTGCAGACAGTCTGGTGTGAAATGTGCTGTCCTAACATTCTTTGCCAGTTGTCATCAACGCCTCAAGCAGTGAGGAAATGGCTGAGGAAATGCAGCCTCTTTTTTACCCAAGGTGCCTTATTAGTGCAGGTACAGCCTTGCTGAGGCAGACAACCCTCTCCCACCTGAACCACAGTTATCAGCTCTTTCCATGGAAGCTGCTGCTGGCCCCCTGGACACCAGTGCAGGGCAAGCAGCCTCCGAGAGAAGTGTTTCATATCCCATCGCAAATCCCCCGAGCCATCCCCAGCTAGCCTGGAATGCACATGGACCTGCTTGCCAAAGCCAGGCAAAGGTCGGGGTAGGGGGGGAGAAACTAGATTCTGTAAGTCCTGCCTTCTTTGTAAAGGAGGTAGCAGTGAACTAAAACACCTCCAGGACTTGCTGGAGTCTGAGCTCAGGGCAGCTTCGGGCCTTGGAAAGCTCCTCAGTCAGGAAAACAGCTTTTTGCATGCAGAGAGTATCTCTGATGAACTTGTGGAGGCATCTCTGAGGCCCAGCAAGGACCAGACCATGTGGGACCTCAGCTGTTCTCAGGACACAGCCAATGTTGTGAAATGCAGCACCTTTACCTGCCTTTGGTAAAGGCTTCTGGCAGGTAATAAGGATTTAAGTGCATTTTAAGCACTTAATGTCTTCTTATAGGAAATAAATAGGGGTGAGGGCCACGGTCTATCATTGCAGGCTCAGTAGTGAGCTGGACTGTTGAGTCTGTCCTTTTTTAGCCTCATGGATGCATTTGGCTCCTACAATACACTGTGTCCACAATGTAATCAAGCCTGGTGAGAAACAGCACTTCACTGTGTTTGCTTTGAACCTGCTTCCCCCAGTTCCTCTAGTTTGCACAAGACAGCTCTAAACTGAATTAAACAAAACTCTAATCTTGCTCTAGTGTGAGATCAAACCATTCCAGGACAGTTAGTTGGGGGCAATGTCTGTCGAATCTGTGAAATTACTTCAAAAGACTACAAGACGAGCTGTCATTTTCTGTTTGAAAAGCAGTATGAAACCACAAATCAAAGCTCCCACTTGGCAGGACACGGATCCTTGCTTGTTCTTTCTGGTTTTGACCTCTCAGTCAATTATTCTACAGACTACACTGCTTTCTTCATCTATTCCAGGAGCTCCTTTCTGGTGGTTTATTTGGTTTGGGGATGTCTCATAAGTGAAAAACGTGGTGATGCCTTAGCACAAAACAGAGTGATTCCTCAGCAAATTGCCAGCCCCCTGGAGTTTATGGACACAGGACAAACTCCTTGCTGGAGCAGAGTACTGATGTTTCCTACCCTGCAGATCTAGAAAACCAGAAACCATTTCAGCAGAATTCTTTTTAAAAAGGGAACTCTTCAAGGAAACCAAAACTGAGCCTCCTTAGTCAGAATTGTTCTATCTATAAAAAACTTCACATTGTTAAGACTGTCTGTGCTTTTCCCAGAAAAATCCAGCTGGCCACTGGATGTCACTGTTGTTGCAGAAAAGCACCCCTGAAAGTTCACAAATGAGGCTGAGTAAGGTGAGGTGTCACCCCAACCTGGAAATGGCCTCTTCTTCCAGGTTAATCAGCACAGTGCTGGTAGCATCTGGAGGCTGCCAGACCAGTGCAACCCCTGGGGGCAGGACACCCTTGATGGTCTCCATCAGCAGCTGAGGGCAAGTCCTCCAGGGAGCTCATGGACCCTGATCCACCTGTGCCCAGGTGTGTGTCCCCTCCTCCTGCTGGGTCCCCTCGGGTTTTGCTGAGACATGTCCCTGCTGAGCACAACACATCCCACCTGCTCTCCAGTTTGGACTCAACCCTTTCTCTCCTGCCACCCAGAGGAGCACACCGCAGCAGGCACCATTCCAAGCCTGTCCTTGATCATGGATTAAAAGCAATTACGTGCGGTGCTGCTCTGTGGTTTTGTCTGGCGCTGCTCTAAAGGCAGTTCGGTGCAGCTGCATGACTCGCAAGGTTTGAGCTAATTGCTCCATCGAAAACTGCTTTGTGCTTCGTAGATCATTTGCCACCTCACAAGTTACACCAGGCATCTCCAAATCCATTCAAGCACACAGAGGAAACCTGCCCTAAAAAGCCAGCCTCAGACTAAAAATTCAGCTAAGGATTCCTTTGCAGCATTATAGTGAACCTTTCCAGTGCAGGCAAGGGGCTTTTTCAAGGAGTGCTCTGAGGCCCTAGGCTGAGGTCCTTCCCACGGAGGGACAGCAGCAGAAATAAGCCCCAGGCATCCACAAAACACTCTCAGACTGGGGTCAGGTGCTGCTGCTGTGGCATTCCAGGAGGTGCAAACTGGGACTTGTTTCCCACCTTACACTCCAAGCCCAAGGCTTGCTGCTTGATTCATGCCTGTCCTGACATTGGAAAGAAAACCCCCAAAACAGGGCAGAGCAAACCCACAGACGATTGCCCCTGAGGAGAAAGGGAAGGCAGGAACACACAGCAGACATTTGTTAGGTTGCTGAATATGGTATTACAAGACCCTGAGGTACATGTGGTGTGGGAAGAGATCTAGAGCACCTACATCTGGAGCTCTGTCTCCTTTGAAATGCAAAGTATGCCAAAGATGTGGAATAACAGAAAACTGGGCTAAAAAGTACCCATTTTAGTCCACCCAAATGTCAGAAACCAGGATCAGCTCTGCCTGGGCGTGACGGATCAGATCAGCTTTGACACTAAGGATGTTGGTATAAATTAGAAAAAGGACCTCCAGAGGACACTTGACAGCACTAGGAGATTCCATGGCTGTGTCTTTTATTAATTATTTTTTCTTTCTTAAAAGCAAAACAGAAGAAAGAAATGCTTTGTGAAGGACAGACAGTCCTTTGGCTAAAGGTTCTGTGGTGGAAGGAGGGGGAGTTTCCAGCCATCAATGGCAAAATGCTCTACCAGAAGGGTCAGTAAATCTTATCTGTCAGAGACCATCTGTGTAGTGGGAAAAGAACAGAACATAGTCCTGCAGTATCCAGAGGTTCTCAGCTGCAAAGGTGCTGTATGAATACCTATCACAACCCAGCAGTGATGAGCTTCATACTGCAAATACTTCCATTTGTAAACTGCTCTGGGCATGCAAACAGTTGCATCAAGCCCCCACATCCCCATGGACAAAGAGTATCTTGCTCACAAATTTAAAATTTAATTGACTAAAAGTCTTGGAAAGCTGTATTCCTCAAGTACTAATCTGTATATGCTATGTCTATGGAGAAGTTCTTCTTATTACAAATTTATTCCCTATTAGACTATCAAATGTGTCTCTACATTCCACTCATCACTAGTTATTTTTGTGAGTTTCACACACACGGATCTATTCTCAGCCACATGGCCAAACATCCTGACTAATTTCAATTTAGGTTTTTTTTCTATATAAATACACAGAATTTCTATATACATCCATGTTTTAACCAAGCAGAAATATTTGATTTGAGTCCCAACTGCAGTACTTGGTTTTACACTGGTATAAACAGTAGTGGTTTCCACTGTTATCTCCTGCTGCCCAGCTGTTAACACTGGGGAAAAGGAGCAACAATGAAGGCAAGCACAATTTATCTGAACATCCCCTCATAATATTGGCTCAGGGAGCAGACTTCTAGTGAAACCAAAAAGTGGGAGATTCAGCGCTCCTGTGAAGTTTTCCTGACACAGCTGTCCACTCTGACACATGGTCACATTCAAAAGCTGACTAAGTTATTATGGAAGTTCAGAAACCTCAAAATATACACAACAGATTCTGAAAAACATTGTGGTTGTGTGGCTTCGAGCGTGCTTGAGGAACATGTTAAAATCCAAACAAACAATCCCCGCCCTCACCCCTCTCTGTTAACACACGAGTGTGTGAGCACATCACCAAGCTTGCAATTTGTAGCTCTGTTATTCACAGCCTTCATTAAAGAATAACAGCCCCTGTTTGAGTATCACGAGGCAAAATTGTTCGCACATGTGGACCGAACAGACACACCAAGGCTGCACCCTCATGGTTTGTGAGTGACAGGCTTAATAAGATTACGCTTGATCTTTCTCTTAATAAAGCTGGATGACATTCAAGCAAAGCCTGGGGTTTTTTTTAATGGTACATTTAGGGAACCCAGAGTTTGGCACAGCTGGAGGCCTGAACCATCGAACAAAACTTGGCACTGCCAGCATTCCCTTACAATCTCAGACCTCACATAATGAATATTTATATCTATATATACAGACACGCACATATATTAAATACCTATCATTAGCTGGTCAAGGTCAATGCTCTGGGTAACAGAGCTGGATGTAATACCAAGAATGATGATGGCTCTTTTTTTTCCCCTTGTGTTATGAATCACACAAATTAAGCAACCCACAGTTTATAGAGTCTGCAACATGATGGACTGCTTTTAAACCACACATACCGAAGGGAAGGAGAACAACTCCAAGAAATTACAAAAGCAAAAGAGAAGTGTCATCACCTTGCTGTTTAAACCTGAACACAGCAGAACACGGAGACTCCTGCTTAACTTTAATAACACCAGCAGCCTCAGCCGGCTCCAGGGAAGCAGTCATTTGCTTGAGATAAGTCAGGGCTCGTGTGTTTTGAAGCTTTATGGGTTAGAAGCTAAATAGTGTTAGCTGAGTCACACTGATTTAAACCATCACTGCAACTGGCTCAAAGATTACAAAAGACAGTTCACAAAGAAATCACTCAGAGGAAGAGGAATTACTGAATTTTTATTTGGGAAAAAAGACATATATATATATATANAAGACTTTACTTTTGGAAAAGGAAAGCTTCCTTAAGGACAAACTGAACATTCCCATCTTCTCTTTTCCTCATCTCTGCTGGCTATGCCCTGAAGCTGAGTGTCTGTGTATTAAGTACCAGCTCCACAGATAAATCAATGAATTTGAGGATTAAACAGGGAGTTCATGATGGAGCTGGTATCTAGATGCACATGGGGTGGGGATGATTTAGACTCTGTAATTTATCTGCCAAAAAAAGTAATTTTTGTGATAGCCAAAATAGTTCCCAAATTACATTAACTGAGGAATACTGATGAGGAATTTAAGAGTACTGAAATACTGTCCTTTGCTGTTTCCAAAACAAACCAAAAAATTTTAAAAATCACAGTTTTATTTCGAAGCATGCAGCAATGATTTACTGAAACGGAATATGCGTACATTTAATTTCAAAAAGAACACAAACATGGCCATTAAATTAAACACTTTGCAGAGCCTGAATTTTCTTCCAGGCTTTTGTTTTGGTGAGAAAATGAAAACGTTTTTGTTCAGCATTGACCCAATATAACTTTTCCTTCAATCATCTAGTTCAGCCGACAAAACAAGACATAAATCATTTCCACTGCTCTAGACTGAGTCCAGGTCTTGTTGATGTGGATGAATTCCTGATCCTCAGCATCTCTCTTTTTCTGGAGATCTGTGTGCAGTACCTTAAAGCCTGAACATGGTGGTGGGACCTTCCCTCACTGTTAAAGTCACACCCATGAGGACAAGAGGTTCAGAGCCAAAATACCTCTTTGCAGAGCTCCATCTTCTTCCCTTAAAGACTCCCATCGACTCCAAGGGAGCTGATCAGAGATTTATGCTACAGTAAAGTACATGAGGAAACTACTTCCTTCTGTCTTCAACTCAAGGCACTCAATTTGCTTCTGGGGCTGCAAACCTGTCCAGTCCAGCTCTTTACTCTCATTTACAACACTTAAAAGTTTCTCCTTGGGTGCAACCTGGTCAGAAGCTCACTGAAATCAATGAAAAATGCCTAGAAGGCACCTCCTGTGCAATCTGGGGTCCTAACTTCCAGCTGGTTTGAAGATAGCAGAGCTCCAGAGCACTGAGCACACACAATTATAGGTGAGCAGAATGTGAACAGCAGACAAGATCCTCTTGCCTAAAGAGAGGCCTATGTTAATAAGTAAAAGCACCAAGGTAATGCGCCTTCTTGAAGGAATCCAGCCCATAATTATCCAGTTAAATAATTATCGGCTCCTTTCACTGGATGAAACTGAGATAATCCTGACTGAAATAAGAAATCCATGGCCCTATTGGCATTTTTGTGTCCAAACCCTGCAAAACTTTCCATTCCACTGAACTCCACCTATGAAGCTCTCACACTATATTTTGGATGACTGTTCTGGGCTATTATATAAGCCCTTTGGCACTGGCCTATCCCAGATTTCCCCCAACCTCCACACTTTTTGTCACAGCCAAGTTTCTGCAGGAAACAAACCACTTTTCATTGAGACCAATTAGCTCAAGAACGTCAAAAGAAAAAAAAAATCAAAAGGCTTTGGGTCAGTGACAAGAGCAATAGGGAGGCCAAGAAAATGAAAGGGACTCGTTTTGAAAATGTTTTTGACTATGTCAGAGCCAATTCCCAATGGAGTGAAACAAGAAAAACATTCCTAGAGAGATTCGAGGTCTGTCATGAATTCCCGAGGCACATTAAGAAGTCTCACTCTCCCCTCTCTCATTCTTCTCTGAGGTACATCATGGGGCTGCAGAAAGAGGATGATAAGTCTGTACATCATCCACCCATTATCATACAGAGGATGGTAAGAGATCAGTACAGTGGTCCCAGACATTCGAAGTCACAATGAACCAAGGGTTAGGGAATCCTACAATAATATTCCACAGTTTCTCATATTTTTGGGGGAGAAAACAATAGAGATCAAAATTCTATTTGATAATATTTTCTTTGTGGATGAGATACTGGGACTCCTTCTCTCAAGAAACACTCACTTGGATTGCTTGCAAAGTAACTGTTTTGTGCCCCTGCTGCTCCATCCTCAAGAGAAGCATAATCTGTTTTCCTCCCAGAAGGACATATTTGTTCCATTACGTGCCTGTATATTGATAAATTTGGTGACGACTGAACTTTGGAATGAACTTCAGGACACTGCAACCTCTGTCTTTCCCACCATCACCACAATGCTCATCACTGACTCCACGTACAGGATAAGAAGCCTCACCAGACCAGCAGACACCTCTTTTTTACAGACTTGGAGACATCAGACTCACAGACTTGTCAGTATTAGAACCAAAGCTCACCTTTCAAGTTGTTTGAAGTATGAATTCAAAGGATTACTAAATATCGGTCTTAGAGGGCATAAGGCTTCTATAGAGGGGAAAAACATCACTGGTTTCCAGCTGAGCTTTATTTAATGACAGACTTTGCACTTCCTAATCTGTTTGGAAAATAAATGCCACATGACATCTTAATATACTGAGCAGGGGACAGTCAGGCTCCCAGCAAATAATGCATAACGACATCTTTTGGGTTAGATTTTATGATGCTCTTTGTAGGACAATGCCACGAGTTGATCTTGAGTATTTCACCATGAGAACAAAATATTCCTCCTGACATCTAGCTCTGTGTTCATGGGTTCATTTTTTCTGATGATTAATTCTGAGTTCACACAGAGTGTGTTCAAGATTACACGGATTCATATTCAGTTGACCATATCTGAGAGGATTATTTTAGTGTGCCCCAGTTTATGGCCCATGAAACATGATCCCTCTTGTCTCTCCATGTCTCTTACTCAGCCAGCAGTATTATTCTAACAACCAGTGCTGGGAACTTGTATTATCAACATAAAAGCAGAAAACAGCTATTTTTCTCTATAAAAACCAACTCTTGTTCAGCTCTCTACACTTGCTCTGCTCTCAATGTCAAGCAGAAAACATTAAAATATCAAAACGTTTTGAAGGAAATGCCCTTAAGAATAAATTTACATTTTGGGTTTGACATAGTCTCGATTGTTTTTGGTGCATCTAGCACATATTTCTGCTGTTACTAGTGATACTAACCTGAACAAGATTAAGCACAGTGGAAATGCCCTAATGCCACCTGAAGACATTCTTTGTGTCTCTAAAGAGCTGTGACACACACGGATTACACTGGAAGGTGTTTCCACCTCTGCCCAAGAGACTGATGCTGGCAGCTCAGTGCTGATCCTGGCATACAGCAGTCAGATGTGCTGTCTAATAGTTTTGGCAACTTCTGACTATCTTTCCTATCATGGCATCGTTATCTTGAGTTGACTGCCAGCTGGCCTGAATGGTGCTGCATACATGAAAAGCAGAGCAGCTTTCAACTGACAACACCCTGTAAATTGTACGTAGCACTGTTATTTCATGTGCAGCCCCCAAAGATCTCAGAGCAGCTTAAGGACAGAAATCAGGTCCAAAGCTGTGACCCTTACTTAACAAGTGTGAGCTAATTAGAAAGCTGTCCCATTGACATAAGCAGAGTTCCTCGAAGAAGTCTGTTTAATGCGCAGCTGCACAATTTAAAAAATGAAAATAAAAGATTACTTACACTGAGGTTGTTCCTCAAAGCCACAGTTCTACTATATCCCCTTGGTGCCGTACCAAAGTAACAGAAACATGGAGCATTGCTATTCAAGAAAACCCCATTCCTGGTCAGTAACACAGTTACTTTGGAACCGACAAATAATCGTTTCTCCAGATCTTCAGGCAACCTACAATACACTTGTGTTTTGGTAAGTGGCCTGATTTCCCACAACTCAGTAGCTGAACCAGAACTTCTGCTGCACACAACCGCGCCTGAACCAACAGGCAGCGCAACTTGCTTGTGAGAAAGAGCAGGATTTGAACTAAAACCTTTTGAGTGAAATCCCTGCAGCAATGAGCCGTATTAAGCTACTGCTGTTGAGTATCATGACTGCTGTGACCAGAGCTGCTGGGATTCTCTGTTGGTGTTATCACGCATCCCTTCCCTCACGTGTCACGGCGGCTGCTCGCAGAAAGCAGAGGTTATACACACCGTCCTACCGGAACAGAGAGCGCCTTTCACAGCCCCTCGGCAATTTTATTTTCCTTTGACTGATGCTGTCAACACGTTATCTGAAGTCTGCCTCGAGCGCAAGGGCTCGGTGAGAGTGTTTGCATTGCACTTGTGCGTTACGCTACACCCTGCTCGGGCACCATCTGCCCATCACTCACCGAGCCCACTTTCTGATCACTCGACTGCCATTTGGACAAAGCCCAACTCCAGCCCTCTCCGAGCACACAACACAGTCAAAGAAGGAAAGATAGTCTATTTCAGTACAGTTTTCAGCTGAAAGTCAATGAGTTGTGTGGTTATTGGTCCTTTATTGAAAATAGAGCTTTTCTGTAAATAGTATGCTTGTGGGAAAGATCAGAATCCACTTTTTTTTTCCACTCATTTCGGGGAACTTCAATACACAGCCTGCAGAATGCTTCTTTTGCAGATAGGAGTGAGACTACCTTTCAGTAACTAATAAATACAGCACATTCTCTTTACCAAAAGATCCTGAGCACAGTACTGCTGTGCAGTAGCAAATCAAGCTTCCTTTTTGTTCTTGTCTCTGAATATTATTACTGTAGTTGACATATTCATGGAATCCCTTAGCTGATCACAGAAAAGAAACCACACCTTAACGTTGACTAGCTGACAGTCTATGACAGTGAGCAGCAAGGAATACTCTGTGCATCTGGGATCGCAGAGGAAATGCGTCTCATCCAATTTTCCAGGAAAGAATTTGGCCAGGACATCAGAGCTGAGAGTTTCTCTGCTAAGCCTGCTACTGGAGCATTAGTCACAGCAACCCCTGCCCAAGGCTTGTGAGTCACCACCAAAGAGAGGAGGGACCTCTCCGTCCCCTGACAGCGCACGGGGGGACGGCCAGCGCAGATGTACAAAGTGAAGAATGACTCCTGAGCTGCCAAGAGCTCCACCAGCACTTGGTTCTCCCTGCCATGGCTTCCTTCCATCTGTGGCTTGTGCCAACTGAGAGCAGTTAATGAGCAGCATTGGAGAGATTTGCCAGTCCATGGCACGGGAGTGGCAGAAGTGAGACTCAAGGACAGGACTGCCACAGCAAGGCTTGGTTTCCTTTCATTGCCCAGCTTCTTTTCCGTAACACTGCTTTGCTTTATTCAGCATCCAATACCTGGGTCCTGAAACTAATAATACTAACAGTTCCACCTCCACACGAATGCAGATGTACTATACACACAGATACAAAAAGCATGTATATATTTTTCTGTAGAGGAAATATGGTATTTATGCTTTGTAAGATGAACAAGGAGAAGAGAAAACCAAGAATTCTGGGCTATTGCCCAAACCACACAGCTTTGAAATCAGCGGTGCACTGAAAGAAAAACCCACACAACACAAAAACCCCCACGCTTCCTTCCAAGAAAAGTGTTTAAGTTTTCCAATTTGTTTATGACTGATGTCTACCCACAAGAGACTGAATTCTGGGCTGGATGAGACTGGACTGGCATACAACACCAAAAACCTCTCCTTCCTGAACTGGGGAACAATATCTTAAGTGTTTGTACATGGAGGCAGACCTGGTGTTGCAGAACTTTTCCCCCAAACTGTTCTATCTGCTTTTAATTTCCAATGAATCAGCAAACACATCTGTAGGCTACTACTCTTCCAGACCAATGCTCTTTATTTTTTTTATTCTCAGAACTCATCTCTCTTTTCCTGACACCTGCTCACTGCTCCCTCTGAAATACAGTCCAGAAGCATTCAAGTATCAGAAGTATTCAAGTTTCTTTCTCTGGAAGTCTCTTCTTAGCTCTGACTTTACTTAAATTGTATTATATATGATGTAGAAACAAGTGAAGTTAAAAATACAGTAATTAAGGTAACTTGACTCTCTAACAGAGAAAGACAGGATCTACAGCAATCTCCAAATGCTGAATGTAGGTGAGGAATGTGATACAGTTCTGCACAGAAACAATATCCAGATGATACAAGTACGACTGCAATATATCCCTAATTGCCCCAATCTTTAAGTAGTAGCTAACTCTAAGAGTCTGTACTAGCATTAGTGTCATTTCTCTGGAAAGCTCAGTTATTGCCTACCACAATGGAAACAATCCTCAGTATCAGCAACATCTTTGCTCAGCTTTGAGCCAAGGAATCACTTTGGTGAATCCTCCCTAAGTCCCAGACCTGTCGAGGTACTGAAAATAGACCTAAATTTCAAACACTATCACTTCCCACTTCCAGACTGCAGGCGCCAACCCAAAGGCTGGGTTTGGAAAAAGCCTGGTCTGTACCCCAGGAGCTCTGAGGGAGCATCACCTACTCCTCACATCCCACTACTGTTTTCAACTTAAAGAAGAGACCAGCTACTGCTAATGGCTTGTTCTTTCATCTGGGCTCGGCTGATGATGCTACTGCAAACTCTTCTTTGGTTGGGATGCCAGGGCCAGGCTGCATCTGAAGAAATGACCTGGCTTTTCACCTGCCAGTCATTGCTGGGGTCATTGCCCAAGACCTTGCAAACTCCAGATCAGAGGTGGGACTTGCTGGTGGGGAGGTCTCCATGGCAGGAGTGCAGCACTAGGTATTTCCCTGCCACCCTCTTTATGCAGTCTCCAAACATTACTGTGCCATTCATGTATTTGGTTTTTTTTTTTTACAGCAGAGGAGGGAAATGAGCTATCCTCATTTACCCAAAGCATAAAGAAGCGAAAAACTTGGCCCAGGACCAACAGGTGGCCTATAGCAGAGCAGAAATAGGAATACAGCTCTCCTGAGACTGATGTCCTGAGCTCTCAGAGGATGCTCCGCATGCTCAGATGAAGCATGGCCTGATAATTATGTATGACCATTTCCCTGCTTATTCTGGGGCCTTTCATCTCTGAGACTTCACAGCTCTTGCTGTCCTGTGTTTAACCTTGAGCTAAGCAGATAATTTATGACCATACCAATTCCAAAAAAGAAAAGGAAAAGCTGCAGTCCTATATTTGAAGTGAAGTCTGGCAGGACGTCCTGCTCTCCCTCCACAAGCACTTTATGGCAAAGCCTGAAACGGTTTCCCGGGATGTAGTATATCTGGCATGAATCCCTGCCAGGCAAAAATCTTGTCTTGTTTAATTAGCTCTCACAAATTTTCACCATCCAGCTTTCTCACTGAGGTCTGAACCACAGCTCCTGCTGTCCAGACACCATGGGGAGCGAGACACCACGTCCAAGGCCACTGCTGGTGGCCCGGCTGTGAAAACGCCTGATGGAAACTCATCTCATTAAACTTTCGAAAGATGGATGCTCTGGCATTGGACCAGCTCTGAGCTCTCAGCTGGAGTTTCTGCTGGCCTCCAACTCTCTCTTTGTAATATTCTAGGGTTTGCCTGCTGGAAAATGACTTGTAAGAATGCTCTCCAGTGCCAGTGTTTGGAACCAGAGCTGTTTCCAGCATTCCCAAATCCTGGGATGCTCAGAGCTGCTGTGCTGACTCAGATCACTCGAGACAAGCAAGTTAGTGAAAAGTTCAATCCCGTGGTAATGGGATCTGGTGGAATTAGACATCTGTATGATTTATTCCGTGTTTTGTAATCAGTGTAGAGTGTTAATGTCATCCATTTGCTCTCAAACCTCGGCTTGGAAAAGAGCAAGGCTAGTCAAAGCAAACGGCTCCAAACCTTCTAATGTCAGCCCCTTTTCTTTGTGAAATGAGTGGTTCCAGATCTCTGCAGAGTGGCCTGGCAGTTTAATCCTATCCTCTCAATTAGTATTTCTTATTCATATTGATTATTAATTGGTTCGACCACATGATGCTTCCCTGACATTTCCCTGACAAAAATGCACTGACATTTTTTATCGAGCATATCCACCAAACTTAACTTAACAGGCATTGAGATGAAAGCTATGATCAGGAAATACGGATGTTTTGTGAAAAATTCACCAAGATCAAATGGTTTGAAGATTCACTGACAGTAAATGATAGGATTTGGTGGATCCAAAAATCATCAGGCTTTTCCAGGGCCCCCTGCCTTCTCAGTTGCCTTCTGCATACCACAGAATTTTCACCAATAATTCCTGGAAAACACATTCTTGTCTCCTGAGCTCTGTGGTCTCCATTACATAGCTTTTTCAAGGCCCAATCTGTCATATTTATAACCCAGAGAGAATATGTGATGGAGCAAGAAAGCTTATGGCTGTGGTAATCTGGAAAGCCCTCTGGCACACAGCAAAACACCAGGGGAGTAACACAACACCAGGGCTTGCCACAAGCGTACAAGGAGCTGGATGTGTCTGTGCATCAGGGAGTTGAGACTTTGCTTTGTTTCCTGCAACTCAGTTGGAACAAGGGGTCTTCAAAGGACATCTTCTTTCTCTTCAGTTTTCATAGCAAGGCAAAGTTAACGCTGAACGACAATCCCTCCAACTACTCAACAGGCTTGTCTTCTCCATCAAGGCAAAGATTTGGGGCTTCTGGGGTGATTTATCTTATTTCTTTAACTGAATGCTACAAGTCATGGCCCAGTTTATGATACAAAAACTTTTATTTTTCCCCCATACTGCTTGTGATCAAGCAGAAATCTTTCCTTGTTCCTGCCTGTACTGTTAGATATTTCCCTTGGATTTTTTTTTTAACTGTGTCCAGCACTTTCATAGGAAAAGAACGACTGCTAAAAAATCCATTAGCATGGTTTGGCCAGAGTCCAAAATTTCAGCTACCAAGAATGTTAAATCCTCCATCTGTTTGCTAGTTAGATAATGTTACCTTTGAGCTTTCCTTTGGCTGCTAAAGACACTTTATCTGCCTTAAATGTTGCAGAAAATTACACTTCAGGTCAAAGCCTGTGTGCCATTAAATAAGGTGGGGGAGGGAAAGGTTCTTGCTATAAATTTCCACCTTTAGTTCCTCCTAGCTCTTGGTACATTCAGACATAGAGGAGTCCCGAGCTGAGCGTAATCATACTAATGACCTGGATAATTGATGGTGAATGATGGATATGTTGAGGTAGACTCTAATCCACTCTTAAATATTTGCTTGACTTTTTAAAAATCAAGGGAATATCCCAAAGGGAAGGAAGTTCTTTCGCACAGGAGAAGCTGAGCAGCCACGGTGTGCTCAAGTGAACATTTGGCTAAGGCATTACTCCGTGCCTCAGCTGGGGATGCAGCCTGGGCAGCGAGGCCCAGCTCGCTCCTCAGCGCCAAGTCCTGGCTGTAACATCCATCAGACACCTCCAGGGAGAGGTGACTCAACCTCTTTCAGACGTGATCCCACCGAGGGCAGGCCAGGAGGTGAGCTTGCACAATCCCTGCCTCCACCATTCATCTCCTCACTTCTCATTACAGCTGATGGGACACGCAGCCAGCCACCTTCTCCCCGAGGAGCGTGCTGGATGTGGAGCTCGCACGATTGACACGCATAGGAGTTTTCCTTATGGCTTCAACCACAACCTCTTTCCACCCACTATTTCACCAGAGAGCAGGGGTTGCTCCCAAATCACATCATAACTTTCCATCTGTCCGTGACCTCGCTCCGTCTCCCTGGCCTTGTGCATCAGGTGCCTTCCAGATGAGCACTGGAGATTGTCCAAACCATCCCCTGTGCTCCCCAAGGAGGGAGCAGACCCTGCTGAGAAAAACTAACATGGAACCACTAAGCACAACGGCGTGGGACACTGACAGCTACTTATCAGGAAGGATTAAAACACAGCCCCAAACCCACAGAAATTCTGGCACCGCCTTTAGCAGATCCGGCACACATCTGCCTCTGCTTAGGTCTCCACACTCTCCAGGGGTGGGTGGCTGGACAGGATTGGTCAGAAACAGGAGTAAATGACTGACCAGAACATAAAAACCTGAGATGCAATTGGTCAAGACCAGAGGCAGCTGTTTTAGGTCAGCACAGGGATCCTTACATCCCACTGTTGGGAGGACAGCAGTGTGAGGCTGGTCTTGCCAGTCACTAACTCCTCCTGGGTGGCAAGAGGAGCAGGAATGGGTTTCTGTGCCTGAAATGGGAGGTACAGACCAGCCTGCTGCCTCTCTGCAGCTGGGAGAAAGGTTTGCATGCAGCCCTGACATGAGTTTCCCACCATCCAGCCAAGTTTCTTTAGCAGCAGCTGCAGGACTTAACTTTTAGGGCTAGGAGGAGATTTCTAGGCACAGAGCCCCATCTGCAGCAAAGTCAAAGTGACCCTGACAGCCACTGTGGGAGGTCAAGAGAAAAATGCCTGGAATACATGGAGTTGTCACTCCATCTTCCCCATCAAAGAACGAGCTGGCAGGGAAGAAGACTGGCCTGGCTGAACAGAGAGCTTTGGCTGGAATTCAGGAAAAAAAGAAAAGTTTATGACCTTTGCAAGAAGGGACAGGCAACTTGGGAGAACTATAAGAATACTGTGAGGTTATGCAGCGAGAAAATTAGAAGGGCCAAAGCCTAACTGGAAATTAATCTGGCTACTGCAATAAAAGACAGTTAAAAAACCCTTTCTATAAATACATTAGCAGCAACAGGAGGGCTAAGGAGAATCTCCAGCCTTTACTGGATGTGAGGGGCAATGTAGTGACTAAGGAGAAAGCTGAGGTACCCAATGCCTTCCTTGCCTCAGTCTTTAATGGCAAGATCAGTTGTTCCGTAGGTACCCAGACCCCTGAGCTGGAAGACTCAGAGGATGGGGAGTAGAATGAAGCCCCCTTAATGCAAGGGGAATGGTCAGTGACCTGCTACACCACTTTAACACACACAGGTATTAAAGAGACCTTATCACTCTCTGCAGCTCCCTGGAAGGAGGTTGAAGCCAGGTGGGGATTGAGCTCTTCTCCCAAGTAGCAAGGGGTAGAACAAGAACAAACAGCCTCAAATTGTGCCAGGGGAGGTTTAGATTGGGTATTGGAAGAAATTTCTTCACCAAAAGGATTGTCAAGCCCTGGCACAGGCTGCCCAGGGCAGTGATGGAGTCACCATCCTGAAGGTATTCAAAAGATGTGTGGATGTGGCACTTGGGGACATGGTTTAGTGGTGGATTTGGCAGTGCTGGATTAACAGCTGTACTGGTTGATCTGAACGGTCTTTCCCAACCTAAACAATTCCATGATTCATTAAGGACTAGAAAAAGCACCAATATAAGCATGAAAGGCATAGAGGTGGAGGACTGGGGAGATACTAAAAAGGTCATCCTGCAGCTCAAAGCCACAGCTCCAAATCTGTCCTTATACAGAGCAACCAGAATTCATTAGCCATTGCTGTAGTTGTGACTGCCTTAGGGAAAAGTGCCTGAGTAATCTGTGATGGAGAAACATCTGCAGGACAGTTGTGCAAGAAAGGCAGCTCCCCAGTCTGCACGAATTCCAGGTATACACAGGGTCTCAGAGATTACCAGTCCTCTTGAGGATATCAAAAGCATGAAAAGAGGAGCAAAGATAACACGTGCCTGGACTGTGCAAATCCTTTCCTCAGCAATAGACCAGCATTGTGTAAATGACCACGACCAGTCCTGCTCCTTCCATGGAGAAACCCAGCCCGGTTGCTACCACTGACCTAGGAAGTGTGAATGAACCATTTGTTTGGAGAGAGATGAAAGCAAGCGTGCAAATGAAGCTTGTCTCCATCACCACGACAGATTTACTTCTTCAAGTGGCCTCAAGTAGCCTTAGAAAGGAAATCTGGAATGTTGTAACATTCATAAATATTTGACTGTTCTGTCTTACCTTGAAAACAGGCAGAAACTCTATCCTAAAGAAAGCACTGCCAGCTTGAACAGTCATTTTGTTAAGCAGGCCATGACCTGGGGAACTAGGTATTGGTGATATTTAATCTGTATCTGTATCTATGCACATGTACAAACACACACAATAAAATGCAGTGGTTGTCCCAAGGAAAGCCTGGCAAGCATTTGAAAACAAAGCTAAATCTAAGCTTGGCTCCTTAGACTTACAAATGAAGTCTTGTAAGTTTTAGAAGCAAATCAGAAATATTTTAAACATGTTAGAGGCAATAAATAATTATTTCTCCTTTATTTTAGTTACCCCCAGAAATCTAAAATATTTTATTATTTTCATTAGAGCACAATATCCAGTGTTTTAGGTGTCTCCTATCTGATCTAACACCAATCAGTTATGGAAACTCCCACCTTTCATTCAGACTTCCCACCTCGTCACCACAGTTGAATTTGAGAAGAAACAAACAAGAAGTGCTTGTGGAGAGAATAGTGAATGGGTATTTTAAGATGCACCATGTAATGTGATCTACAATTTAAAATTTGCACCACTGAGCAGATCCAACACAAACCCCTTCTGCTCCTGTTGAGATGGAGTAATTCAGTACCTGTGGTGCTGCTGGCAGCTACACAAAAGGAGAAAAAAATAAATAAACTCAGGGAGTTTCCTTCTTGAGATACTAAAGAATCTGAGCACACTCAATAGAAAACCCCCTACTTTCAATGGGTATGAACTGTATTTAAAACTGTCACAGTTTGGTTGCTCAGCCAATGAAAGATGCTGATTCTTTAACTGAAAAAGATGTAATTTGGATCCACAGGAGACTTCCCTTACCAGCTGGTTTTGAATGCTGTGGTACTCTCTCCTCTGGGTATAATTAGATTGCTGTAACCTAAACAGCCCTTCCACTCCCATCACTTTAATGTCCCCCAAGATGATAAACAGCATTAAGGCCTCATTTCTGCAGCCTCTAGATCAAGAAATATGAATGATTATATGTATATCTTAAATGCTTTTCCTTGTGACCACAGAACGAGCAACAATTATTTCAGTGAAATGAATTGCAAAATCTGACACACTCTGCTTTCAGTCTTTCAAAACCATATTAACACAGGAGCCACATCTTATTCAGCATAGTGTGATACCAAGTCAAATGGAGCCAGGAACTAGTCTAGCCTTTATGTCAATCAATAGCAATAATAAAGAGGATTGCCAAAAAAGAAAAGCATTTGTCATATCCCAATTGCTTCTTTCACGAGAAATATACTGTGCATTGAGTACTCTGACAGATGTGCACAGATATTGATTCTTCTTTTTCCAGTTCACAAACTATTTCAGTAAATCAATTAAAAAAAAATTAAAAATAACAATTAAAAAAGGAAATAAACCAGAAAACTGGTTTTGTTTGTCCAGGACAAATGTTTTGAAATGTATTTTCAAAATTATTTTTCATCAGCCAAATCACAGATTAAATATTTTGTTCTTGGTTTTCTACACTCTTCTGCAATATACTCAGAAATTTTCTTTTGTAAAAAAATAAAAATCAAAGTCCCTCACTTTTAATACATCATAAAGTATTTTTGAATTTTCTGAGATACAGAAAGCACTGGAGAAGGAAGATACTTCCCTGACTTTTTTCCAAACTCAATCCAAATTACTATGGCATTGCAAAACAATATTTTTTGGCAAGAGAACTAGTTCTACTTTTAGCATAATTATGTTGATTGAGTAGCACTGGAATTGAATCTGGTTACCTTTAGGAATTCTCTCTGGAACCAAGGGAAAATATGAGTTACCTAAAATACTGATGTTGTGTATTAATAAAACATAATGAGCACCTTAAACCTGTAACTGATGGGAGTCATTTAAAGACACTATGGAACAAAACCCCCAGCATATTAAAACTTGAACAAGCACAATATTACATTAGGAACTTAAACAGGGTTCCCTGAAAATTTTAGGATTATGTTTTGGTGTTCTCCGGAAATGTTTTGCTATTGATTTCTGTTTGAAAGACAGGCAGCAAACTCCTCAGATGCTTTTAAAAAGGAGCAAAATAGCAAAGGAGTAGTAAAAGCAGGAAATAAGAATTTGGTCTTGTAGACTTTTTTTTTTGGGGGGGGGTGAGATAATTGACAAGGTTGAAATATATGAATGTGGGAAGATTATTCTACAACTGGTTTTGCATGGACACATATTTTACACAAACTATTTATATATGGGTTCATATGTGTCTATATATAGACACATATATATTTTATATACATGTATGTGCAAGCCCACAGTTTATAGAAAGGGTCAAGCAATGTAAAGACCGTGTCTCTGAATTTTAACAGCTATTTTTGCTGATATTTTCTGCTGCTAAAATTTCACTAATAGAAAGAGAAAACCAACTCCTCTTTTCTGTTGTTTCTAAGACACACAGGCATCAAAGGCAGGGGAGGAGACTGAAGAAGAGGTGGAAAAGCTTCAGATGAAGATTAGAGAACACTATATGATTCTTCTATCTGAGCACGAAAACCTTTAAAAAACTGGCTTCATTTCAAGGGGAAGAAGCCTTTCAGATTAGCAAATCTGTTTTTTCACCATCAAAGATTTGCTTTAGTGGTCTTTTAGGTCTTCAGAGTGCTATCCATCAGAACATGCTCTTGGATTGGGAGTTTGAACTCTTCACAAACTGGACATGCAGCACAGGCTCCACTGCAGGGCTGCAGAGAGGAAGTGCAAGTTCTCCACCAAAATGCAAAGATTATTCTGAGAAAGGGCAAAGACAGATGAAGACAGAAATTTTCTCCAGCCCATCATGGAGATGTTGTTTCCTATTAGCTACAGGGGAACATATGATTTATGAATAATGCTATTGATGGGACATACAGTAAATTTCACATGAGATTAAAGAACACTGGTTCATTAACTACATTTAGGTAGAGGGAGAACCAAAATGATTAATCAATGGGAGACAAAAAGGAAATCATATTTAGCCCAGGAAACACATACATATCCTGAAGGCATATGTTCGCTCACTTAAGTAATTTTGCTAAACACTCAAAAAATTTAATTGAACAAGTGAGACATTCTGCAATAAATTAGGCATGTAATCAGAAATGTAGATTAAATCTGGACCTGAGAAAAGGAAATGCATTTAAGTTTCAGTTTCCTTCTGCTGTTAAAGTACTTGGCATTGCAAACACTCTTTTATTTTGCTTTTTTTTCCAGTGCCACCTACAGCATTATGGAGTGCTCAAGATACAGGGGAAACATAGTAAAAATTCAAGTTTAAGTCAGTTTTTTTTACCAATTTAGGTGACTTTGGTTGAAAGAGCTAGTTTGGAATAGAATCTGGAAGAAGAACAGGATATGCTATAGAATACTCACTGACTAGAGAAGATCCTTAGGAAAGGAGTAAGATCATCTGTGGTGGTCAGTATGACGTTAGAGAAAATAATCATGTAAAAAACAATAGTTCTTTCCTTTCTGACAGTATTCAGCATTATTTGGTAAAATGGCCATTTACAGTAGTAAGCCAAGGGAGATTCAGTTTCTGCTTAGAGAACTAGAAATATGTGATATTAATAGAAAACACCTCCAACAGTTTGAAAATTGACTACACTGAAAGATGTCAAAAAGTAGCCATAAAAATGGAGAACCATCTGTGATGGGAGCTTTTTCTAGCAAAAAAAAATAATAAGGTTTGGTAATGAGCCCAACACCAGTCAACATTTTCATCCATGATTTGGAAGTCCTGGAAATGCTGCCAATAAAATCCACATGCACAAGACAGACTGTCAGCATGAGGAATTCTGAAGACATGGAGCCATCTGAGCAGATTTGCCTCTTGAAATGAAGAAGGCAGGAACACACCAACACCCAGAGAGACTTCTGCAGATGGGGGATACCGGGATGAACCTGGAGGTTGAACCTCTTGGAGGATGAACCTGGATGCTCATTGCTGACCCCTGATCCCCCTCTCACCACGCTGCTCTCCTGGGCTGGATGTACAAGACACCTGGCTCAGTATCTGAGCGTGGTATCTGAGACTGAACTGTGACCATCATGCTCAGCTGCAGTGATATGCCTTCAAAAAATCATCTTCAGGAGCACCTGACTCAAGAAAACTTGTTGTGGCAAGTCACTCCAGTGTGGATTTTTTGATGTTTAATAGCAACTGAGCACACACACTCCTGCTTTTCCTTCATTAGGGCACTGCCAGGATTTCCCTCCTCTTCCTGGCTGTGTGTCATCAGGTAAAGTGCAACTTAAAGATCTTTTAAACTCTTCCTGCCTCTATGAAATTAGTCAAGCATTAATGGGGAGGGAGAGGAGGGGGAGCAGGCAGACACACAAATCCACTTTCAGTAGACCTACATAAGCCTTGTTTTCTTAAGAAACCACAAACAGAAAGAAGATCAACAGGATAATTCAAGGACCAGGAAACAAGCCTTGCAGTAGGAGATTTAAGTAGCGTGAGATGGAGATGGACTGACTGCAGTTATACACATCTTTGCTAGGAGAACTTGTGGAAATGGACAGATTCCTAAGCTTAGCAGAGAAAGGCACAACTCAGAAGTGACATGAGACACATGCCAAACAGAAAGAAGGTACTTCATTTATATATTTATTTAGACAGGTGAAGTAAAAACTACTGGAAGAGCACATCAAAAGGGAAGTGGAGAGAGATCCCTCCGTGTCCTTAAGATGACTCCAGATGCCATGGAGACAGATCTTAATGGACTCCACATTCCCAGTTATCTGCAGGGCAGGAGCAGGTGACACTGCCCCACCTGGTTCCTGCATTTTTTGTGACATCTGTTTGCCTCAGGGCCACACTGACTCACACTGACAACTCCACAGGGAACTCCCATCGATGCTTACAGGTCTCCTTCTTGAGGACTGGGACAGGGGGTGAAGAAAGTGGAATAACCTCCACAGTGCCTCTGAACACAGCAGTTCAGGGTAGTTCAGCAGGTGAGCTGGATCTTCTGTGGACCTGAAAGCAGCCAGCACCCTCCAACATTTGCTCTTTGACCCCTTCCTAAGTCTTTCTACCCTTCTAAGTCTATCCTTCTAAGTCTTTCTACGCTTCCCTCTTCATCCTCAAGACAACCTGACCAGTGAAGCATCAGCCTGGGGATAGAAGGCAGCTGGGAAAGATCCCCATTCCCATACACAACGCCCTGCTGACACTCAGTGCTGCTCCTGTCAATACCATTAGCTCTTTTTCTGGTGTTTCAATGGGAGGAAGATCGAATCTACATCATTTTTCCAGAGTAACATTGCAGAAACACCACTCTGCTAAAGAATGGCTTTGATTTGTCGCAGAAAAGGCCTCACAAACTGACAGTTTTTGTCTGATTTTCTCTGGGCAGTGGGGGAAGGAACATATTTTCTCCTCCAAAAGCATTCAGCAAATTTGTACTGCGGTCAGCTAATTTTATTACTTCTCATAAATGTCTGTTCCTGTAATGCTCTCAAGGTATTTTCATAATTCTACCCTGGGAATTACAAATCAACTTTCTCTTTGATAAAGTAACCTGCAGTATTTTATTTTATTTTTTATGTTATGAACAGCTGAAAATGTATGACATCCCATAAAATGTCTGGGTTAGGCCTTTGAATATTGCTTCTTTTAGGGAGCCTTTTAGCATTGAAGCAGAGAAATACAATCCTAGGATTGGAGTCTATTAAGCAAAAAGAGGAAAGGAAATCCTTAAAGCCCATGTCTAGAGTGTCTTTAAAGTTGCTTTTCTGTATTCCAAAGGGATCTAACTTCCATTTAATTAAATTCTTGTTTAAGAAAAAGGAACCTGGATTATTTTATTTATTTATACATTTTTGCAGAGGTTTATGATGAAGTGTATTAGGGAGGGGAGAGGAGAGACGTGCTCCCCAAAGACAATACATATTTAAGTAATGAAGTATTTTACTAGAGAGCCTAAAAATTGGCTTCATGGCCTCAGAGGCAGAGCCACAGCCTCTCTCACATAGCAACAACTGCAAGCAGAGGAAAGAGTCCTCTACACTTAAACAAGCCAGGCCGCATTTTCATTTAATCACCTCTGAAATCACAGGCTGGGGAGCATTGCTGAGGTACTCGGCCAGTTTTCTGTCATGCAATTATTATGAGAATTTTACAAGGCTAATTTTGACCTTTTTTGATCATTTTATATCAAATTCTGACTTCAGGCAGGACCACATCTGTTTGTAAACAGGAGAGGCTGTATACAGAGACAGCCAGCATTTCTTTTACTACATTTAGAGGTATAAATGACACCCAAAGGATTTTATATTTTAAATTCAACAAGCAAGCCATTTTCCCCAGTAGTAACTCTGGCTCAGGATTGACTCAGTATCTCTGCACTTAGAGAAATAATAGAAAAAAGGCATATGTCCCAGAGGAGCATTTCTCAGCATATCTTTCCACTCTCCCTGCTTTAGGGGATTCCTGAACCAGGGGTTACACCTCAATCATAACTTTAACGAGCCACTGGTGAACTTATCTTCTATGCACATGTCAGAACTTTCTGTGCAACCACTGGAAAAAGCAATTAACAGAGGAGGGCTCACCAGCTCCCTCCTTTCTTGACACAACTGTCCCAAAGCAGCAATGGTCTGTGACTGCACATTCTCCTCTTTTGCTGAGGTTTGCATAAACAGTGTAAGAGGTATAACTTCTTCAAATTCCCCTAATAGATTATTCTCTTCTGGTTAAGACTCAAGATGTTTCATGATATCAGATCTAGCAATAGCTCCTCTGTCACCTACATTCAGGGGGATGGTGGTCACCTGGTTCCTCACAACACTGTCCCACAATTAGAGCAAAGTCCAAGGATGCTTCACCACCCACGACCCCTTGCCCAACCCTAATGAATGTACTATAGACACTGTTTATCACATATAAATACCTTAATCATATCATTTCTGGTGCTGGACCTACTTAGAAGTTCAGAACTCCATGAGAATAATTTCTTTTTAAAATGCCATAGATCCAACCAAGCCTCCTTGGTTTGGCATCACCACCCTCAGTTGCATCAACCGTATCAGAAGAGAAAAAAAATGCCCATTTGTTAAATGCTGAGAGTGAAGACACTCTGCCATCAAGCAAATCTTTGACTGAGGGATGACTAGAAGATTTCTGAAAGCCTTTGGACTAGAAGGAAAACTAAGGATACACACGTATTGAGTTTGAGAAAAGGCAGGGAATGCTTTCAACACCCCTGTTCAGAGGCTTCCTCTCGGAGGCTGCAGACACGCCTGCACATGCCAGGCAGGTTAACAGGGCAGTTAACAGGACATCAGGTACTCAGCACCACGACAGACCTCAGGGAGACTGAGAAGCCAACACGCTCTCCACGGCTCCCAGCTTGCTTTTTAAAGAGTGAAGTAGACATTTCCTATAAATCTGGGTTAACCCTATAAGCCTGGGGAGGCAGAGTCCCAGACTCAGCTCAGGACTGTGAAGGTCTTTGCAGCATTAGCTCGTTCTAAACAATCAAACCTGTTTCTTGAAACGTTTGTGTAGATTTATGAGGCTCTGGTGGGTGGGAACCTGAAATAGATACCGTGCTCTTCTCTTCAGTGCAAGGATGATTTATGCTGCCAGGCAGCTCCTCGGCACAAAGCCAGAACAGATCTATCAGATGCGACCAACAAAAGTTGTAAAACTGAGTAAACCAACTGCAAAGTGAGCATTGGCTCCCCGAGCACGTGGGCCCCGATGGGGAACAACAGGTGCATGACATAATTACAAGCAAGGAGAAAAACAAGAGGTATGTACACAGACAAACCTCCCAAAGTTGCATTCGCTCCCATAAATCACTGTGACAACTACAATACCAACCAGGAAAAAGAAAAAAAAAAAAGGGAAGGGAAAAAAAAAAAAAAAAGGAGATGCTTGCATGGAAAAAATGTCATAGCAGATCGAACAACAGAACAACAGAATTGGAAGCAGCCGTGTTAATCCCTCATGGACTATCTCACCATAATGATTATTTATTCCTTACAAATGGGAATCCTAATCTGCTGATTTTGTGGTTGCATTTTTCTGGCTTAACATTCCACATGTCACAAGAAACATCAGCCTCCCCACCCTGCCTAAATCCTCCCCTGGTTAAATTGATTACATCTGTGGCACACAAACTGAATGGCCACATGCAAACATCTCATCTCTGATGGGCTGAATCCTGTTTATCCTTAAAATAAAAGGGAGTCTAATCATCCTATCCTCACTTCTGCAATGTGAATTTCTTCCTAAAATGCCACTGAGATAATTTTGTCCACCACAAAAATATCCCACAGAAAAAACCCGAAGGAAACACCATAACATTATGCTGGATCCCAGTAGCTATTTACTAAATATTCCTTTATCTAACGAAACAAAAAACCCCAAAACCCAGTCCCTCCCTGAACACACACATGTAAGAGATTTGGATGTGATTTGAGTTGGAGTGGTGTTCTGCTGCCCATTGGTTTGCAGCCAGGACAGCACCCTGGAGCTCAATCCTTCTATGAATCCAGAATTTGCCTGTCTACCATTAGACAACCGGCTTACTTGATTCCAAAATGATGCGAACCAGAGGGTCAGCACCATTCAAAACCTTTCTTGCAACTCATGATACCAAGCTACAAGCCCCACCAACCTCACCAAGTCCTACAACACCACAGATTATTCCATGGTAATTTCTCCTACCAGGAGTAGCCAGGCTTGTCTCAGCACGGGCTGGAGGATGCTCAGTGCCCTGAGAGGGACCTAACAGATAAATTAACTTTCTGTGGAGCTTGTTTGGATGGGGAAGGCTTCCACATATTTTGCTGTTGATGATGCAGAGCAAAGCTCACTTAGATCTCCTGCTGCTGGAGAGTGCCTTGCCCTTCTGGGATGAGCAGCGCAATGCCTGGCTCTGCTTTCTCACACCCTCTGAAGCGTGAAAGAATAAATATCTCTTGCTCTCAGGTTTGGCAATGTAGCATAATAAAAACCATTTTAATGGAAAGCAGCCTCCCAAGAATCACAGAAGATCCGTGAACTGACTTCCCCACACACGCTGCTCGCGCTTCTGGTCTTTACCACACAGTCTGGTGGCTTTCCCTGAGCTTTGAGCCACATCAGCTGCACAAAAGCCACAGAAAAGCTCCAGCTCTGTGCCTCCCTGGTGTCATCTTGTGAACCTGCCTTCCCCAAAATAAAAAGCTGCCAAACTGATGGAGAGGTCTGACAAAATTGGCACCAGATGCCTCCTCTGCCCAGGTCAGCCAGGACAGGCTGATGGGATTGCTGTCCCGCGAGGTCTTACACTGGAGGCTCCATCAGCACGTGGTGTTAAAGCACATCTGATGATACAGAAGGGTGTGCCAAACAGCTGAATTGTAGCCCTCCTCTGACATACCAAATAACAAGGCAAACTCAAACTAAATTAGAAGGCAAACGGTGGATTAAGTAATATAACCATCATCATATGTATTAAATTTGGTATTTTACTACACCAGGATGTTAGTAATGAAAACAATCCCTTCACTGCTCAGCCTCGTAAACCCACAAAAGAAAGTGTGTTCGTCAGATCCCTCTGTCCTATCATCCAGGGGATGGTTTGTAGCAGAAGACCACATGAAAATGAGAGTAAAGATAAAGACAAGTACAAAGTAGGTTAAAACACTCCCAAATTAGCTGCCTGCATCCAGTTATATCAATGAGAGCACTTCCAGCCCAGCTGGTACTCAGCTGCTGGAGGATGTGGAGAAAGATGGTGAACCAGAATAACAGTAATTTATTGATTAGAAGTTGCACTTCATTAGAACATTTTGCTATTAAATTCCACATCGCTTTTCTCTTCCAAACCTAAAGAGCTATTAATTTTCATAATGCACATTGAATCTGCCTAATTAAATAATTTGTAAAGTGATATTTGTCTTCTGGGAAATGCTGTCACAGCTCCAAAACATTTTGCAGATGAGGTTGGTTTTGACAAAATTATTGAAAGGGAAAATTCAATTTCCATCAGTTGGACACCGTAATGTCACTGTTAGAATTTTCATAATTTCTAATAGCATTCATTTACTTTTTGAATAGCACTCACTTTTGACTGACACGTTATTTTAAAATATTAATATCAATGTTAAAATGATTCCACAGATCATACTGTTTCATGATGCCCAATCTGCTGTCTTCAGTGCTTGGCAGTGTTTGGTCATCCTCAAGAGGGAAACAAAGTCAGGTTTCCACTGAAGTTCATTTTGGAGCAGGCTGGAATTTCTGTTCCAAAACCTTTTAAGCATTACTTTTTTGATTAATCTTAGAGTACAAACACATTTCTTTCCCTGGAAGAGAAATCCCGCTTTTCAACATCCTGTGTGTGTGGTGATGATAACAGCATTCATTTCCACTGACTTTCAACCACTGTTTTGGAAGGAGTTGAAAATAAACCATGAGGAGAGTTCTCCTCTGGTGCCGCAGCCATCGAGATTCCTGCAGAATGCACAGCACAGAAATGGACACCGGCAGTTTTACCTCCTTTAACAGGCCTGGGGGTTTGCCCAAAACACAGGAACCTTTCCCACATCTCCTGTTGACTAAACCATCTCTCCATGGAGGAGCATCCCCTTCTGGTCATGCTCCTGCAGTTGGGCACAGGGATCCCCAGCACCAGGCATGTGGGAATTATCCTGCTTCTTCACACTGAATGTTTGCATCACGTCTTAGACGTTTCAAAGTGAGATTCCTCAGGCTTTGCAGCCCCTGAAGGAGAGTTCAACCATGAGCAGCCCTGGCAGACAAGGCCAGCTACAGGCAGTGAAGAACAAGCACATGGAAGAATGAGGCTTTGCCTCTCAATGAAGGACAATTTCCCTTCCTTTCCTACTGAGAGTCATCAGGTCATAAAGTCTCTTCACCTTCATGGAGGAGAAAAGCCCAGTGGCC
The DNA here is from genome assembly GCA_013397915.1 of Daphoenositta chrysoptera. Classification (NCBI taxonomy): domain Eukaryota; kingdom Metazoa; phylum Chordata; class Aves; order Passeriformes; genus Daphoenositta; species Daphoenositta chrysoptera. The sequence goes on from VZRO01005871.1 coordinate 106,965, forward strand.
ATCTCAAAGCTGGGACAGTATGGAATAAATGAACCCAGGAGGCATTTACTCTTAATTCAGACAGTGAGGAAACTACACAGCTATCCAAGCAAGAGAGAGCTTTCCAACTTCTATATTTGCCCTGACATTCTCTTTTACCATTTCATGTGGTAGAGCTGTTTCATAAATGCAAAGAAAGGGTGTCTGAGTGAATCTGAAAGCTGCTACCCCGGGTGTCAGAAGATGAGTAAACTCCAGAGCAGCTCCAAGTGAACTTAAAGTAGTGTTGTGAATGCATCAATCATAGTAATTATGCTTTGACATGTCACCTGCTTTATTCTCTTTATAGTGCTTCTCTTTTCATATTGCTTCTCTCTTCAATAATTTGTAGCATTGGTGGGGAAGGAATACCCCTGTACAACCTACCCACTACAAAAATCACACTGCTTGATTATACAGGAGGAAAATACCTGTGGTGAATACAGCAAAGTAAGGACCCATTTACAAACGGCCCCTTTAAGAGGTAAAAGGGTGATAAAATTTATTATCAGCCATAGCAAGGCAGGAAAAAACTCAGTATAATTCCTATGTTTCAAAGTGGGAAATGTGGAAGGGGAACTGGTGCAGAATCAGCACTGAGTAAACTATGAGGCTGGGTTACAAATGAAGACTAGATACTTGTAGAAGGTAATTTAATACAGCTACAGTCAGCTATTTGCCAGAGACTCAAAGTTCAATAAACAACCCTATTTGGTTTATTGTTAACTTC
>VZRO01005871.1:107832-186368 GCA_013397915.1 Daphoenositta chrysoptera
AAAAGAGTCCAGGGAGTTCACTGGGTTCGTGGGAAAAAGGTGAAACACATGTAGAGACACCGTGGAGATCTGCAGGAGTAAACTGGCCATCACCCTACAAAATTAGATCCAGGCAGCTCCCACTGCAGGCCCTTTTGTCAGAGTGTGGAGCAGATGTTGGGAGGAACTCAACTGGTGTGGTGCAGCAGTGAGAGAGAAGCTGCAGAAAGGAAAATAAGTCTTCAGCAAAGAAACAACAAGGCTATGAGGAAAAAACCACAAACAACTAAACCCCAAATCCCAACCTTTAATCTGTAGCTGGCCTGAAAATGATTTTTCCAAGCATTCTTTAAACAAACAAATATTCGTTTTTAGTTCCAGGCACAGGTGTTACAGAATATGCCATGTTTTAGGAAAAGATTCTAAAGATATTCCCTATGTCCCCATGAAAGTTTTCCCAAGAATCTCCCCCCACATTTCTGTTTAATGAGTTATTGGACTTTCCATTTTCAGAAAGGGGAGTGGGGGAAAAATCTAAATTATTTGTAAAAAGAGGCTTTTGTTACTTATTTAGAAAATAATATTTTTGTTTCTACAAAAAACAAAAACAAAAAAAAGAGCCTCTTTCTTTTCTGTTTTCCTGACATTACAGGTTCAAAACATCAACTGACAGGAGAGAAAAGCTGCTATATGATTTTGAGAGAAAGCTTTGGTTTTACACTAATGGGGCCACAGGATCTGGAAGAGCAGAAACAGGAATCCCAGAGCAAGACAAGGTGTCTGCTCAGTGTCTCACATTCCCATGACAGGCTGTCTGGCAGGTCGGTGGCTTCTTTAAGCAAATCATGCCCAAACACCTGTTAGCAAGAAAATAAAAGCAAACACAGCAAAAAGAACTGTGATCATGATGCCTGAAAAAAAAAAGCTTTAAAGCTGTTCTTTTCTAAGATTTCCAAGCACTTATCTATTGAGTATTAGACTGTGAGAGGCTGGAGTCACTCAAGGCACGCTCCATTAAGGCCATCAAGGCAGACAAACTGGTTTGGGCCAGTGACTGTCAGTGCAAGGGCAGTAACACAGGGCTGGAATTTAGTGGCTAAGTCGTAAAATGTGAAATGCAATCACTGTTCAGGATGTGATCCTGCGCCTGATCCCGCCGTCAGCGCGGTGGTGGGAGCTCAGAGGCTTTGGGAAACCCTGCCAAGCCCAGAGCACCACTGCAGGGCTTCCCATTCCCCCTGGGAGGAGGTTCCAAAGCTGCCCCAGGAAGCCCCTGTGGCCCTGGGATGCCTGTGCCCAGCAGAGCCGTGGTTACTCCCCCATCACACCACAGCCTGCTGAAAAGGGAGCCCTCAACTGCTGCCAGAGATAAGAACATAATCCATGTTCAAGTGTGGTTAAGACATTTCTTCCTGGCAGGATTTGCTCCTTGATTTCACACAGCAGGACAGACCAGCTCGGAGAGGCTTGAGGCAGTGGTGGTGTACACAACGAAGGTAAAAAACCCAAATGTGATGAACGCCACATGTTCATCGTTTTGTCCTCACACTGACTTTGGGACATCTTCCCCTGGGGCAAAGGCTCCTACAGTGGGGCCTGCTCCCTGGGGAGAGGAAACTCCTTCCTGACCACTACACCTGGGGTCAGCGTCCACAAACAGATCATAGCACACCAGGTCCAAAACGAAGCCTGGAAACTTTTCAGCCCCACAGCCCAAACCCCTGATTTTCACCAAACGCTCATTTGCAATGGTGAGGGAGGAAGGGAGGATTAAAAACAAGCAAGAACTCTATTAACACATGCAAATGTCGGTAAACTAATGAGATTCCAAAACGACCTCGCTCCCAGAAAGAAATTACCCAAATCAGGTCAATCTGAATAATAATGAGATGACATTTTCTCCTCATGGGAGGCCAAGCCTACGCACGTGAAGCCGCTTCCAGCCCTCTTGTCTGAATGACCACATCAACCTAATAAACTTCTGTTACATCAATATTGTTCCTGTCACTGCACTTAGCATAATTAATGCAGATGCAATCAGGATGGAGAGCAAAACACTCTCTGCAAGCGCCCCCCCCCAGTGCTGCAGTCACGCTGGCATTTTAAAAGTGGATTTAATCAAATGTTAATCAGGAGAGAAAAAGTTCAGGCAGGTGCAGCCGCAAATAATCCAACAGGATTAAGGATGTCTGGGTGGCTGATTACCCTGCAGCACAGGAAATGCACATCGTGAGGAGGATGACAATCTGTTTCCATCTCCTCCTTTAACAAGGGGCACTGTAATTGCTTGAATATTTATTTTTCCAACTGGAAGCATCTGAAACATTTTGCAACATGTGACCTACCACCTCTCTTCTCCTTGTCTGTGCAAAACAACCTGAAGTTGGAGTGACCCGGTCAAAATGAATTTGTATGAGCATTTTCTCCTGCAGTCACCTGTTTGCATTATCATTAATGAAATTCTATTATTAAATGCATGTTATTTTCCCCTTCAGTAACTTACTATCAGTAATGTTAAGATACAGCCACATTCAAGAGTTTCCGTGAAAGTCTGGTGCTCCATGGAACATTGTGGATGCTGCCATGGTTTTGTTGGCATCCAGGGAGGAGTTTTTAACAAGTCTGAGCTCCTACAGAGACCAGGGAGAGCGGTGTGGTACGTGCAAAGCCCAACATGCAGGTTTTGGCAGCCCCTGGGTCCCTGCCCAGTGTGTATCTGCTGCCCAAGACAGGGCTTGGGGACCTTTTAGCTCCTGGACACCACTGGGGCTGGTCTATGTCACCAGCTTTACAGCCTGCTCCTTCGGCTCGTTATCAGTCCAGGAGGGAAATGCCAATGGAATAACTCTGGCTTGAGCCGAAACTGAGCAAGAAAAGCTCATTTAGCAAAAGCGCCAAGGGAGGGAGGGAGCGGGGCTGGTGGGGGCACACAGACAAGTGTTCCCATTCAGATGCCAAAACATACGTGAACAGACAATTTATTTACATTAGCCATTTTCTGGAAGAAGCAATGGGAAGGGGGAGAGGCTGGCTCCACTGTGCACTCTCGTGTTCTGTCACATCAGACGGAGGCTGCTGGGCCCCGTGCTGTGTCCCCGTGGCACCACACCACTGCCTGATGGAGAGGGGCCAGAGCACCGTGAATTAAACATCACATGGAGCCCTTCCTCTTCCCAGGCCACTTTGCTGTTGGTCCGCCCTGTCCCATCCGTCCCCTTTCACTCCAAACCCCACTGCTGCCTGTCCATGGGCGGCAGGCTGCTGCTGGAGGACCAGCACCACCTTCAGCTCAGGTGGAGCTTGGCTTGCAGCCTCTGGTTGCAGGGTGGGATGCAAAGCTGCCAGGTTTCATCCCAGAGGGCTTTTAGAAGCTTCCAGTGCATCTCTCCAGGCCATGGACAAGGGGAGCAGATGAAAGGAAGCCCTGCAATTGGAGGATGCAGCTCTTACTGAATGGGAAGTCACAGATCTGTGAGGGTGTCAGCAACTCCCCCAGCCACACAACCTGCACCTGAATGACCCCAAAATCCAAATGACCCCAAAATTACACCTGAGCCTGTTTCAGACACTTCTCCCAGGGCAAGGAGACATTGTACAATGAGGTTGCAACCTGGAGTACTCATTGCATCCCTCCAGGAGCTCCTATGGAAACAGGAGGTGGCTCTAGAGCTCAGCTTCACGCCTCTCTCAGCTTGAGGGTGCTCAGGTTTGCAGCTCCAAGCTTAGGACTCCCTGGGCTAACAAAACCCAGGGTAAGGCACAGATCACCCTATTAGTGCTCGTACAAGTGGGATGCAGAGGAGTCTTTCAAAGGGAAAAAAAAGAGCCAGAAAGCTCTCAGTGTGATCTGGATAAACGTGCAGGGGCCACATTTCTGGGAAAACTCCTTACACAGACTTTGAGGGCGCTGCCCAGTAGACCCAAGGCGAGTTCAGACTAAAAGAACAAGCTACATTTCAAAGATGGTGGGAATTCATGCAATTTCACCTCTCCAAGGCACGAGCTTATCTTGGATGTATCGCAGAAGGGAACAGCTGACTAAACAGTGCCATGTGGCTGATAATGAAGAGCCAAGAAACCAGACTGATGTCTGGATGCCAAGCATCTCACAGGTCCAAAAGGATGAAAAATAGCTTTTCATGTGGACTCAGGAACTCGTTTTTTATATGTGATGCTGTAAAATTGAAGTTTAGGATAAAAATCATCATTATATTATTATAAACTGGACCTGCTCATGTTGGTATTCCAGTAAAGGAATGTAAAACTTTTAACTGAACTTCCTTCACAAAATAAATTTTTTACCTATAAATAATTTTAATTTTTAACAAATGAAATTTTCCTGGGGAAAATTATTACCTGAAATTTTATGCATTGGGTCTTGTTTTCAGTTTGAATTTTTTTTTTTTCAGACAAAAAGGAATAAAACAACCAAAAACTCCCAAGTTGCCCATTAGACTTTAAATTTAGTATCTGAAACAAATTCAGGACTTAGTGCTCCCTGTCTGATCTCACAAACTGCTGAACTCAGCTCCATAAAAACCAGGATGTCTGTTCCTGGGAGAGCTCCTTGTAAATCCTTAAACCTACTGGGGGCTGGACAGGTGAGGTAAGTAATGAGCATGGGGTTTTTTAATGTAATTTTTCTCCATGTTTCCCAAACCCAAAATACCTCAGGGCTCCCAATCTTCTTAGTTAGCTCAGAGACACACAAAGGGGCAGAACCAGCTGACTGGAGAGAACCAGAACGAATTGGACTGGAAACTGATGCCATGAGGAGTGCCATGGTCCACGGCTTGGTGAACCCTGTGGGCATTCCCGGGGCCAATACTGGCTCACAACAAGCCGCCCCGTGGAGCCAACAGCACAGGGACTGGCTCAGAACCTGGTCCCTGGCAATAATGCACATCATAAATGTGGATATTTACTAGGGTGATCAGGCTGAGAAGGGGCCAAGCTTCCAGCACACTCAGCCGTTTAGAAAATCGACATCAGCAAGTCTGATAGCAGCAGTTCTCTCACCAATCTTAAAAGAAACCACTTAAAATCGTAATTTAAGAAAGTTTTAGGCGCACACCTATGTCCATTCCTGGAAGTGGTCAAGGACAGGTTGGGTGGGGCTCTGAGCAACCTGATCTACTGCAAGGTGTCCTTGCCCATGGCAGGGGAGCTTGGGGCAAGATGATGTTCAAGGTCCCTTTCAACCTAAACCACCCTGTGATTCTGTGATCCATCTTATCCAGCAGAGCCCATGAGCACACGTTAAACTCTAAGCAATGTTTATGTCAAAATGAAGCCAAGTTGAAGGTAAGCATGTGTCTAAAGTGCAGCAGGTGCTGGGGAGAGTCAGCAAAGGGGAAAGGACATCTGTCCTGGGAGTGGGATGTTTCTCATTTTATAGTCCCTCCCAACATCCAAAGCTGCAGGTCTTGCCTCTGATTTTACCTACTCCTCTGCTACAGTTTATAAATGAGTAATTGCTACTAAAATAGAACTGCTGATTTTTTAAAATATTTTTTTCTTTGCCACAGCTGCATCTATTACCCAAGTGTACAAACATTGTGCTAACAAGATCACCTGACTCAGGTCTGTTTTTTATCACAGCAAATATGTTACAGATCTATAATCACAACCATGCCTCTCAACATGATTTGTGGGAACTCTGTTAACTGTTCTTGCTAAAAATAGTCTTATTCTTTTAAATTTAGCAGCATCACAATATCCCACGAGATAGTCAATGTAGGATTCTTGAGCACTCATGGCACTGCAGTTACTGGGAAATTGGATAAAAGTTTGGGTTGATGTTCCTTGATACACTGCAAGATCCCACCCAAGCTCTTCTCTCTCTTTCTGTGCTGTGTCATCAGCTTTTAGCTGATTTTGGGTAAATGGAAAGGATCCATCAGGAATAGGCTGAGCCCACCAGACAAACACCAGGGCAGCTCTGTAGGGATCCTTTCCCCTGATCCCTCCCAGCCTCCAGCCTTTTGTAGCTCAGGGGCTTCCTGAGCCACGTGAAATCTTTGGATCTGGTAATTCTCAGTGGATTTATTTCCAATCCAACAGCAGCCAAAGCTGGGTTGGACCTAGCAGCCTATTTTTTTTGTGAGACATTGTACCCTTCAATACCACCTGGTAACTGTGGCATTAGGAAAGGCAGGTGTATCTTAATTTTTATGTAGATATATACACACAGAGAGAAATATCTTAACAATATGTTAGAAATATGTGTTTTGTTTGGAGGGGTGCAAAGCCTCCGCTGGGAGCAGCAGCAATGGCACGGAAACAGTTAAGGCCATAACTGGACTTCAGAACACCCACGATCAGTTCCTAAATCTGCCACAGATTTCTGGTTAGCTTTGGGCATATTAATTGAGTCTCTTATCTGTCAACTAGGAAAAATTATGCTGGTCTGTTCCCCTCATAAGGTCCGTGGGGTGTACCAATTCCCAGCCCAGATTTTGCCTAACTTTGGATATTTAACCACAGCACTTTACCTAAGGCTCCATTAAAGTCAATGCAGAGAGACAGATGCTGTGAGAGTGAGGCCATTCTCCTAAGAGAGCTGTAGCTTCCTCTGGAGAGGTTTACTTCCTACCTGACATGTTCAGGAGAAATCCTATGATGTCTAAATAACTAATATAAATTAATGTAATTACTTTGCTAAAGTACCTGGCGTCAGCTACCATGAATATCCAGGTCTTAGCATTTAAAACAATGAGCTGATATAAAGAGTATTTCCAATAACAGCACGAACAACTGCATCCCACCTGCTGAGCCACAGCCCAGGGTAACTATCACTTGGAAATGCATTCATGGCAGTGTCTGAGGATAGCAGATGTGAAACCCAGAGGCCAAATGCATCCAGATGCAAAGCACTGGCCTTTCCAGCATCACACTGACTTTCCCATTGATAATCCCATCAAACTTTTGCCCTGCATGGAGGTTATAACCTGCAGCTTCCACATCAGTTATATTTATATTACAGTAACTCAACTTCTGAAAGATTTCTGTTGGTTTAATAATACTTATAAATAAGCAGTTTGGGGCAGCTTAGATTCATTCCAGCTTATGTATACAGTCAAATCCTGTACATACAGTCTAAGTGTTTGTTTTAAATTCTCTTACACACTCACACACACCCTTGCACACTCTCTTGCTTTAGCAAGAGCCCAACTCCTTCCTGTACAGCCCATGGCTGAGGCACAGATTGATGTTACGTTCTCTGCTCTGCTGTTCATCTGTAGCATAGCTTGTTTATCTCCCAGAGTATGTTTTGCTACAGCCATAAACCTCACCTCAGCAAAAAGCATCTGAGCAATGCCTGGATGGGGAATTGTAAGCAGCCATGGCAAACAGCAGCCACCTGGCTCACGTCCCAGTGCTCTTCCATTCGAGCAGCTCAGTTCTTTGGTGGCCACTTAGAGTTGTATTTTATTTATATAGTGCTGCTAAACCTCATCTTTATTTGTTCATGTAAATTGCCTGAGTAGCCCTGGACTTGGAAGGGAAACACATTTTCTTCCCTGACAAAGAAACAGATGATCTCACTGGCAAATGGGACACATACAGCATTGTGTTTACTTTAGAGTGAGCTCGCTTACCAATCAAGCCACTTGACTTATCAAGCTTTTCCCCCCCTCTTCTCTATTATGGGGAAGTCTCCCATCAATGAGAAGAGAATGTCCCTTCTCCACCTCGTGCCATTTCCCATTCCCCTGCCACAGGGTTGCTGCCCTGGTTGCCATGGCAGAGCTTTTAAGTGTGGTGCTGACAGGTCACACACTGAAGAGCTCTGATCCTGCCATAATGCACATGGAAATCAATAGGATTCGGTTCCTCCTAATGAAGGCATGAACTTACAAGACAGACTGTCCCTTTGTGCTCAGTGAACATATAAAAGGTCTCTAAAGCCAGGCTTGCACTGAAATTCAGCCAGGTTTTCAAAACTGCTGTCTAAGGGCCTCAGGCCTTTTGGAAATCCAGCCTGGTTATGGAGCACTTAAAATCTATTTGACCAAAGAGCCAAACTGTCTCAAGATTTTGGGTACATGGAGATCTAGCCTTTGGATCTGCATGCACTGAATCCTAACAGCAAAGTCTTCCCATTAAGTTTCCTGCAATAGATAATGCACAGCAACCTGCTACTGGAGAATGTTTCTGAAATAACTCTTCCTGGGCATGCTCTGGCCATCACTGTCCTCCTGCAGAAACTACCCCAAAAGCAAGTCAAAAACTCAATTCCTTGCGCTAACCCAGGAATCAGAAATGGACATGAACTTCTGTTTCCCACATCCCAAATGAGTCTAGCCACCACCAGGCAAACAGCTATTTGCAAAGGAAAAGGTATAAAGACTCATGGCATAAAATACTGATACTACTGTGCTGTGTTGGGCACTGGAATGGGCTGCCCAGGGAGGTGGTGGAGTGACCAGCTCTGGAAGGTGACTTTAAGGAAAAACTGGATGTGGCACTCAGTGCCATGGTGTGGTTGACAAGGTGGTGTTAGGTCATAGCTCGGACTCGATGATCTCAAAGGTCTTTTCCAACCTAGATAATTCTGTGATTTTGAATTTCTTTTTTTTTCCCTGGGGAACCTGTCCCTTATATTTCTACAAAAAGCCACCATGGATTGGCATTCTGGAGTGAAGGACCATCTTGTCACAAGGTTGTCTTTCAGCTCTTCCCAGGAGACTCTGGTCCTTTCATGGACAAGTGGCCACCCAGGACTTCCCAAACCATGGAAGGCCCATCCGGCCATTTAACTCCACAACTTTTCCAGCAACTTTTATAAAGTTTGGACAATCTTTTCAGTACACAAAACATAAGATAACCTTCCAAGTCCTCTTTGCTGGATTTTCTCTGTTGCAGCTGATATCCATCTGACTTAAAAAGGAATGTAAGTCACTTGAATGACAGTGGAAGAAATCATGGAATCATCACTGGCCTGAGCCCTGATTATCCAAAATGCACGATCACACTTACACAGGGAATCATTTCAAATACAGTTCTCTGTTTACAGAGCATGTGACCACAAGTGCTCCTCTCCTAATTCACGACCTGTCGCTGTGACACTCCCCACAACCTCTGTTCTTTGCTGTTATTAATTAGCAGGACAGTTTTCAGCCCAGGGACTGCTGCCATGAGTGTTACCACAGCTATGAGCTAACACATTTGGAGACTCACAGTTAAATGAATTGCACATGCTACCTGGTAGTGCCATTAGAGTCCAGGGCTTTTTACAGCTTTTTTCCCCCTTTTATTTCCTCTTCTCAAGAACAGACTTTCTGGCAGTTGAAGACCTGTTGATAAAACCATGTGAAATCTGTTCATGTGGAGGAGTGCAGAAAGGCACCTTTTGTAAGAGCTTGCACAGTTGAGTACACACTGTTATCTCTATCCGTGTGCAGATTCACTTGTTTATCTGGGTTATCCCAGCCATAAAAATATCTGTGAACACACAGGAATCTTGTGCTTGTTTGAATGTCAGCACGAAAAACCTCCTAGAGAGGGGACAGGACCCACAGGTCCCCAAAGCAAATGGTGTGTGCCAGCTCTCCTGAAGGTACTGAAAATAATTCTGCAAATCTAAACAAACCCCAACACAAAATCTCCACTGCAGCTGTTCTTCAGCAACACTGGGAAGCATCACCCCCAAATATCTTTCTGAGAGGCAACGTTACGGTCCCTGAAATTCATCCTGCTGTCCTTTATTATGCTGCAGTATCCAACAGGAAAGGTAAAGAGCAAAACCCCCCACTCCTCTGCACATGAGTTATTGTGCAATGTCTGGGAGGCAGAGCTCATAACATTCCTTTTACACATCCGCCTCAGCTTAAACCTGTTCTGGGGTTATCTGGGCAGTGCAGGGAGGAGCAGCGTGGAAACAGCTGTGGGATACGGTTGGCTGCAGAGGGATGAAGGGTTTCCCTCCCTGGCATCACAACCTTGTGCTGTACATGCCCACGAGCCCTGGAGAGAGCTAACTGAAGGCAACAGCCAAGTCTGCTCAGCCACACAGTTCACCCACGTTACCCAAAGAGCGATCGGCTGAGAACACGTCCTGCTGCACCATTTCGGCTGCATGCTTCAGAAGTCCTGAGTGATCTTCCACCCAGGGGAAAAGGAAGGAAAGAAATGGAGTAAGAAATTCCTACAACATCTGAACTGAATATATGGCTGTTGGCAGCTTTTGGTTTTGTGTTTTACCCCGAGCTTTCACTGGCAAGAGACAGTAAATTCACGAGCTTTTTCCAAGGAACCCAAGAGAGGAGGGAGTCTGCTTGACAGAGTTATATCTCTGGCAAGCAGCAGTGCTGATAATCACTTTCACTGGAGATGCTGTAAAGTGGCTCATAACTCATTTCTTTTGTACAATAAATGCAGGACAATTAAATCCAGCACTCTTCGATACTGTGCACAGAACTGTGGGACAATCCATCACTGCCTGCTTATACACAACAGCATAGAATGAACCCACCCAAAACAAAGGAGGAAAAAAGCAAATGTGCTTGGGTAAACTGTCTCATCACATTTTCCCACAGTTACAGTGATCCAAGGCTGTAACTAGACTGCACTTAGCACAGGCTCCTTCCCTTTTAAGACTCAGATTTTATTTTCCTGTGTTCATTTCCCTTTCTCACCCAGCAGGAAGAGATTTTGAACACAACCGTGTTTGTATTTCGTTAATACAAGACCTGTGCTTGTGCCATACTGGACGGGTACCCAGCCTCCTCCCTGCTGGCCCCCTGGTGAGACCCAATCAGGAATCTCCTTCGTTTCAGCCAAATTTTGGCAAAGCCTCCTTGTTTCATCCTCCATATCCAATGGAAGCAGATGAGCAGCTGAGAGCCTGCCTAGCCTGAGAATCCTAAACACTTAATTTTAGTAGAAAATATCATTAAAATACAAGGGTTTGGGGTTTTTTTCCTGATCAGTGGAACAAGCAAAATGTGTTTTCCTAGGGATACATGCTTGGAGAACGAGCTCCTTTTCCAATACCTAGGAAAGAGTGAGTTTGAGTTTATATCACAGTATTTTCCTGAACAGCAACATTACCAGAAGTTTCCTCCTCTTGCCAAAGCCACCTCTTTCCAAGTAGGAACATAACCACAGGAACTTCCACCTTCCATCAAAATTCCAGGGAAACCAGCCTACGGGTTGCAGTGCTCCTAGCAGAGATGTGTGGAGCTAGGCCAGTCCCTCTGATGGAATCTGGAACCAGTTTCCTCCCTGACTGCTCCAAGTTTGAGGGCTCTCACCTCCCTGCTGTGGCACTTCCCAGCCTGTCATCACTGACCTCCCCCGAAGCTGCCCAGGGCACTTTGGTATCCAGATCTGAGTAAGAAAGCTCCCAAAATTAACACACAGCCCTTCGTGGCTTTTTGAGGAAATCACGGATTTTAACAAAGAGTCAGTCTAAGGCAGCAGTCCTCGTGCAGGATAAGAGACCTCAGCCAACATTGCCAGTGGCAATGGTCTTCAAACAGATCTCAAACCTGACCTTTTCAAGTGAGACGTTTTTGTCAGATCCAAAGAGGAGAAATAAGTGATTCAGGGCCACACAGGGCTCTGTCACACGGGTCTGAAACCAGGCTGACAGGACACGATAACCTGGGGATGAAAAACAGTAATGGGAAACGCACAGCGTTCCTGTTTGCAAGCATTAAAAAAAAATTTAAAAAAAAAGAGAAAAAAAGTTTCTGCAAACATATTTCAGCCTGACTTGTTTGCAAGCTGTTGGCCTTGTGCTGTGTTGCCATTCTTGTGATGCAATTAGACATCAGAATCCCTGGCTTGTTCTTACAGTGACTAAGATTAAGAACAAAATCAAAAAGAATAACAAATAGGACAGCAACTAATAAAAACACATCCACAAGCCAGTATTTTTGTGTTCATAAGAACACTGATATTGAAAAATAATTGTTTTCCACCAAAGTGACATAATCACGCTTCCCTTATGGATGGCAAGGACTAAAAGAAGAAAAAATAGGGTTTTTTAAATGTTATTTCTTACACAAAATAAATTCTTCAAGATGTTTTTCCATGTCTAATCTATAAAAATGAAAAAAACCCCAAACATTTGAGAAAGTCAGATTTGTTTAATTAAATATTCTACAGGAAGAAATTACTAAAGAAATGATTGAAACCATTTGGTGTCCTCAAGTTGTGCAATATTTACACTGCATAAATACAGCAATTTCATTTTAACCTTGCTTCCAAAAAACACGATGCTTACAGGATCCTGCTGTCTCTTCATGTCTATGTTTTAGTTTTTATGATCTCCCTTGAAATATTCAGAACCCACGGGCAAATTTCAAATCTATTAGACAGAAGAGCAGCTGTCTCCAAGAGAGTCCTTTCTTAAATATTTTATGAATACAGATGGCTGGAGAGAGACTCACTGATCTCTCCCGTGGAAAGAAAAGTTGCAGAGTGAGACTTTTTAGGGACACCAGAGACCCATAAAGATAATACAAATGCCCTAATTAATAGAAATGACTCAGCTACAGTTCAAACCTTATTAGACTGCTGGGAATCCAAGCAAATGGCCTAAATCCATAGGAAACCAGGCTTCATTAATGCTGCTCCTCACAGTAAGTGTTTGAGGATCAGAAGTTTAAGTCCAAGTGGCTCCGTGTGAACCAAAGTTTAGGCAGTTAATTCCCTCAGCCTGGGAGCTCTCTGTGCATCTGCTGCATCCAACCCAGCCAAGTCCTACCTGGGGGTCCCTCTTGGGCCTTCTCCACCTGGTGTGTCACCACCCTAACAAAGTGCCACCTTGGGTGAGTTGCATCAGAGTTCTGAGTCCCCACGGGCAGTACAGCAGCACTTATTTCATGCAATTTATTGGGATTGTCCTGCAAGCTGAGGTTTAAAATAAATGTTCAAGGCAAAACTGGGGGCTTACCTGCAAGGGGAAAAAATGGATTCCTCTGGTCATCTTCAGCCTTCAGTAAAACCCAGCTTACACAAGTAAAAGCTACTCTTTCATTATTTAACTTTTTACTATTTTAAGTTCTCATTCTTCGTTTCTCATGCCCACACTCGATACTTAAGGAGTTAAAAATTAGTACTTGTGGTCCATGGCTTGAAGTTCAGAGTTAAACACATGGTGTTAGGGTCCACAAAAGAACAGGATGAAATTCCAGGAGACCAAACCAATTAATCTAACAGTCTCTTCTGTCATTAAAAATTATGAGGCTATCTCTTGAGGATTTTTAATTGATTGTTTCAATTTTTCAAATACTTACAACCATCTAAAGTATTATTCATTTTTCTCCTTTTAGTAAATAAAAAAGCAAGTGAATGTAGGAGTAAGGAAATTAATCCTGGATTCTACTAAAATATCAAGAGGGATTTTACCAAATGTCAGTCTCCTCAAGCTGCGTGTATTTATTTAAACCATTTTGGTTAACATCAGACTGAGGGGGCAACTTTCAGGCGAGGAGTCTTGCAAATATTTTAAGTAGAGTTTTAATTGACCCAGTTTGACATTAAAAGCACTTTTTAAACTCTTGATATTGTTAGCCATTTAAGATAAGTGGCAATAAATACAGATTAATTGTAACACATGAAATGAAATCTTGGGGCTGCGGTGGGCCGGTGAAAAGGCCCTTTGTGAGGCAGGGAGGTGGAGGATCGTGGGCTGGGGTTAGGCTGACAGAATCCCCCGTCAGGCTCAGCCAGGCTTTTGGTAGCTCACGCTGGGACCAACTGCAAAGACAACAAACTTTGGGCAAAGGCAAGCGGGGTGATTGGCAGGTCTGAAGAAAAACAAAAGCGCCAGGACCAAGGGCTCCCTTTTGACGGGAGCACAACTTTAAGGGGAGCCAACACTGGGGCTTTTATTGTGTGGGAGATGATTGAGCTGGGAATGTAAATTCAGGAAGACAACCTCTAGGATGCTGGTGTTTCAGAGAAATGCTGAGTAAATACTACAGGCTCGGTGAGTGACCCCCACAGGGGAGACTATCTGCTGAGTCTCTCCATAATGCTAAAATAACAAAGCAGAAAACCCACCCACACGCCTTCTTATTTGTCTCTAAGTCTTGCATGTAAAAAACCAAGAGATATCAGAAGGCTTTTTCAAAGGGTCTCCAGGTCCAAATCACTCCTCACTGACAGCTCTTACATGGATTTGGCCTGGCTGTAAGAGAACAGTGAAAAATCAAACACATGGGATGTCAAATTTTTTTGGGTTTTTTTTTGGTTTTCACTTCTTGCTTCTTCCCTTGCAAAAAGGAGAACCACGCCTGATGAACAGAAACGAGAGCCTGCTCTCCTGCCTGCAGTTCTGTCTCCAAGGCAGACCAGGCTGTGAGTGACTGCGCTGGCACCGAGGTGGCTTTTGTTCCCTCCAGCCAAGAGGAGAGTAAAGATGGAAACACTTTACACCTCTGCATGTCCAAATCCGCCTCTTCCGTGCAATCACAGAGATGGAGAGTTTTGTCTGAGCACTGGGGCTCACAGGGGCATCTGCACAGTTGACAAAACATTTGGCCAACCTCGGGCTCCAACTGTATGGCACGACAGGATGTGAAAGTTGCCCATTGTCAGGGGCTTACAGCTCCTTCTCCCACCACAAAGAAACCACCCTGGATGAGTTTTCCAGAGCTGGTGGCAGAGGGCTTTCTTCTCCCCTTGACACCACACCAAGATGCTCTCCAAGGCACGATGGAAAGTAATCCTGTGTCAGTCTTCTGCTTGCAAATTAGCTCAGGACTAACAACGTTCTGCCCTTGGCAGCAACGCAAAAAGTTGCTCAGGGAGCTCTCGGTGCACCGAGCAGCTTGTTCAAGGTCAGGTAGAGGTAAGGACAGAACACCCTGAATTCTTCACTCCTGCTCTCAGGGTTCAATAAATCCCACTCATCTGAAAGTCAGGCATCTGTTGGAGGCCAGCTTTCTTGGTTTCCTCTGTGGTCAGTGGAAAGACATCTCCAGGGGGCAATTCCTTCCATCTTAAAATATGCATCTGAGATAAGTGGGAGGATTTGTCCTCTGAGGGTTTCAAAGGAACTGATGGCCTTATAAAGAACACAGACTGGTCTTTCAGACACCTAGAGTTCAAGAGGGAGAGTCCCACCCCAACAGCTGTCACTGTTACCAAGACACTGCATACATAATTTTCAATCTCAAGCAAAAAAGAGTAAAATTAAGAGCTAACCCTGGCTTGGCTTTTCTGATCCCCATCTGTAACTTTCTTTGGAAAGCTTTCAAGTACTCTCCTCATCACAATGTTTTCTGAGCATCTTCTCTAACTGCTATGTGACAACACTTCCCTTGTCTGATAAGCTGAAGTTGCAAACCCCTTTCCTCCAGGTCATGCTTTATTCTTTCCTTTGTTCCTTAGTTTTGTTCCCTACTGCCAGTGAGCTGTTTCAGCTCTCAAGGGAATGACCTTGGTTCTGGGGAAAGTGTTCCTGAACTCTGCACACAGGAATGCTGCCCCAGGCTGCCTCCTGGACTCACAGGAGTTTCTGATGCTCTTTTCACCCCTTGGCCACTTAAGAACATTTTTGGGCATGGTTGATGGCACACTTGGCCAATTAGCAGTAGTGAGGCTGCACAGTTTGAGTGCCCACGACTCATTAGGTTTATAGAGTCCTGGAGCCATGCCTCGGTCACATTTATTAACCTGCTCCCTGCTATTGCTCTGGCCTTGAGAATGAACACCTCATTAGAGGGCAGCCCAGAGGTAACGTGGCTCCTCAGATACTCTAAATAATACCTATTTGCTGTAAACATCATCATTACATTTAATCCATGCCATGTCTGATGTATTTACTACACACCAAACCCTCCCATGTGCAGAGGAACCAGAAAAATGCCGTTGTCTTATGGGGATGTGTCTCACCTCCCTCTCCCATTGGGATTTTCTGAGCTCTAATAAAAGTTGAGCTCATGCTGTGCCCTTTCAGTGGATGCACACTATGAATGTCTTTTTCTTCTATCCAATCACTTATTTTCATGAAGCATGCAAGAACTTAGTATCTTGGAGACTCAGCCATCTGTCAGGTTTGGTTATAATCAGCCAACAGATGAAAAATTTACGAGGGCGAAGGACATAGTCACACACACCTATATATACACACACACATACTCACAAACACTGCCATTGCCTAAGCCTCATTTCCTTAGGAAACCAGATTAAAAATAGCATTGATGTCAATAATGAAGTCTTTATTTCTTTGGCAGATCTCTGTTCCTTTTAAACCAATCCTCCCAGCGAGAGGTACTGCAGAATTTTCAACTGGAACCAGACCAGATCGCTAAGTGATAAGAACCTCACAGCAGTTTCACTGTACCTCAAACACCTCAAGGAAAAACACAAAGTGAATGTGAATTCTGTATAAATACTGAAAACTGGTGCTGAATTTCATACCGAGTTAACCCAGTGGTGGCATTTGATTTTTCTCTCCATTTACCTTCAGTGTATAAATACTATTTTAAAAAGTTTGCAAACCTCAGTATTTAAGGTATTTCCCATAATAAAGTACAGAAAAATACTAGAAAAGACTTAAGTTATTAATGTAAATACAAGTCACATAGGTTTCAGTCCTGCAACATTATTCCAGGAAAATAGTGAGAGATTTCACTTTTCTGACAGAGTGTCCCAAAGCTGAACTCCACCAAAATGTTGTGTTTAGATTAAAAAGGTGTTTGGAAGTTCTCTGGCAGAATAATTTTCAGGCGATGATCAACAGTTTATCGAAACCGAAGCATTTGGTAGGTCTCATTGATCATCTCTTGCAAACTAGAAGTTCCAAGGTGGATTCATCTGCCCTTTTGTTTATTCACCTGCCTCTTCTTTCCTGCTGCCTGCCTGGAGGTTGATGGGAGCAAAGCCTGGTAGTTCTGAAATAATATTTTGCCATATTTCAGTTCACAACTCTTTAGCAACCTTTCCTACGAAGGATGGCTTGTCTACCTTCAAGCCAGTCCATTTTTGCCAAGAATTACCATATTTTCCAGTTTTGAGAGTAATCTTTTCAAAACCCAATTTGAAACAGCAACACTTTTCCACAGATTGAAGTTTCTTCTCACTCCCCATCAGTCCAGTCCAGATTTAGGGTTTCTACCGCACAGAGCCGAGAGGGAGCTGAGATTCAGGCACGAACCCGAAGGTTTTCCAGTTTCAGATGGCAGCTCAGCTATTGGACTTGGGCTTGAGCCCAGTTTCAGTTGCCACCAGAGCAATTTTGTCCAAGAGACCTCTGTTGCTTTCTGCAGGCCTCTATAAAATGCCTGAACGGTGGCAGAGTTTGTGTTTTGAATGTCTAAGAGAGGTGAATAACTGAAGTTTACGACATCTCGTCTTGCCGGCTGGAGCTTTAATTATTTCCCTTCTGCCCCTCTAAGTAATTCTACCTTCACTTTACATTTCTGATGTTTAAATATTGTTTTTGGGCAGAGGTATACTGCACATACATTTTCTTTTCCTTGACACATCTCTTCTGATCAACCAGAGAAAATAACAATGGAACTGGGATTTAATAGGCTTATAAAGAGGGTATTGATGTGAAAGTAGCAGCCTAGATTAAAGACCTGAAATGACAAATAAATAATGTCTCATCCAGGTGCACATGCCAGTCACCTTGATGTCAGTTGCAGAACTACCATTAATTCAGTGAGAATAGGATCTGATCCCAAATCCATAAATCCTTTCTCAGCAAGTTTTCTCTGATGATATTCCTGGCACAACCAGGACTAAGAAAACCTGAAACTCTCACAAGAACGCCCAGTTTAATGAGATTTCCAGTCCCAGTTTCCATACCAGTAAAAATCCTCAAGAAATCCACATAAATTACAGCCAGGCTTTCTAAAGCTTTCAGTTTCAAATCCACTTTTGCAAAACAACTGACTCCAGCCAGCAGTCATGCCCTGCCTTTCCAGGGCACCAAGACTACCACTGGTTCTTCTCCATGTGCAGCCCTCCTGCAACTTGGCTCTGAAACTGGTCAGAAATGGCTTGAACCTCTAAGAGACCAACACCACAAGCAGTACAAACTGGTTCCTAAATTCCTGGCTTTACTAAATTCCCTTTCCAGCTTCTGCTCCAACAGCTGGAGGCTCCTAGAGTGGAGCTGCAGGCGATTCAGCTCTGGTGGTCCAGGGTGCCTTGGGACAGCCCTGCTCCTCCTCCGGAGTACGCACCCAGGCAGGAGGGGCAGGAGAAAGGAACGTGAACTCAGGTCAACCCCATCAGCTTGCATTAATGTGAAACACCACTGAAGGATCTTTGCTTGCACTCCAGGCTCTGAATTGAAGGAAACGGAGTAACCAGATTTCCCTCTGCTCTGGGACAGCACCAGACAGCAGGGGGACTAAAAGTACACTTGGGTGCAGAGACATTTTAATCACTGCAGGCAGCCCACAAAGGTATCCCAGCTGAGACAAGATGCTTGGATCCCTTGCAATCCGTTTGCCTTCCACAGGAGCATCCCACAGAAACCTCAGTGTCAGAGGAAGGTTGCCAGTCCTTGGGTTCACCACACTGCTCTTTTAAAATCTTCCCAACAGCACTGTTAGGGCTGGATGGGAATTTTCAGATGAGTTTTGGGATGGGAAGTGATGAGTTGTCTGGCATCCATATATTGATTTCAACACTCCCATTATGAAATTTAGAGTTATATGGGAGCCCTGCCTGGTCTCCTGAGAGCTTACAGGGTGGCCTGTGGATCCACAGCAAGCTTTTGCACGTGTGTGGGGGTGAAAAAGTATTTCATCCCATGCTTAAGCCCATTCCTGTTCAGCAGAGTCCTTAAGCCTCTCATGGTTCTTCAGTTCTGAAGAGAAAATTTCTCAAATTATGTCTACATTTTTTACATCTCAAATGTTGAAGAGAAATACAGTAAGGGCATAGCCAAAATCCCTACATTATAGGACAGGAGGGGCCAATAGAATTTTCTTTCCTTTGAGAACAGGCAGGCAGAATTAGACTTATACAGTAGAACTTGGCACAGGCATAATAATAAATATGATATGAAAATGTCAGGGACCCAGAGGAGCTGACATAAATGTATGTGCTTCTTTAAACCCAAATCCTACAGCGTACAGGCAGCTTTCCCCATTCATCACGGGCAGAATCACAGCAGAGATGGTGAATATACACACTGCACTTTGCAAGGCCCATTTTAGTTGCTTTTAGCATTTATTTGAATATCTGCAACCAGCAAACAAAGACCTGGATTTGGGGTTGCACCCACCTTCAGTGGAGCAACAATGAAAGCAAAGGTGAGCAGCAGCCAGGCTGGGCTCCCTGTTGAGCCCAATGAATTCCCCACCAGACCACCAAACACAGTCCAGGGCTTCTCCAGCTTCCCTCAACAGTTTAGGGGATAACATAGCAGGAGAAAAAACAAATTGCAACCCCGAATACTGGAATCTCTTCTTTTGCCTGCTACGTGTCTTTCCTTCCCTGGTTGGGTACAGGTGACCAAGGCCTCAAGACAGCTCTCGCCATTGCATAGGCTACGCTGTGTTTTTACAATTAATATCTTCTTATACAACAAGAGTTTCTCAAGTCAGAATTACAGAAATCAGCCTTCAGAACAGAAGTTCCCTTTTCACAAAAGGGTGGTGCAGGCAGGTTTATTTTGGCCTCCCTAACTGAGGCGCTCTTTGCCGATTTAAGCTTCAGGTGAAAAGCAAATATTCAGGGACTTCCAAACCCTCGTATTATACAAGATCAATGTACATAAAAAAAAAGTTCCCTCCAATTTTTTTATTTTTATTTTAAAAGACTGCAGGCTGGATTTGCACTTGGAACAAGCTTTTCCCCAGTGGAGTATCTCCTGATTTACAACAGAGTGTCTGAAAAGAGAATCAGGCATTGCCTGTTTAATGAAGACTTTTAAATGAATCAGTTGCATGGTTTTGGTCAAAATTAGCATGCAAGTCTATTTCTAAAAGCAAAGTGATACTTTGCCTTAAAAACTAATAGTAAAAGAAATCCATACACAAAAACAGGCTGAGCTCACTACAAGCATCTGGATGCCCAAATAAACACGAGCAGGGGGAATTCTAGCATCTGCAAACTGTTAATTCACCCTTTTCTTCTCTTTTGTAGGCTGGCCAAGTTCAATCTCCTGGTCGCCAACTTCTTGCTCCACTGAGAGAACCCGTTGATGAACTGTGTTGGTGATGTCAGTAGCACCACTAATCAGCGTTGGATCAGGACGCCTGACCTGGGGGATAAAGTCTCTTTATATTCCAGCCTGCAAGTGCTTTCTTTTTTCTTTTTTTTCCCTCCTTTTTTTCCTTTTGTGTTCTACACGGAATCCGAGACGATGAGTGTAATTGGTAAAGTAACAAAAAGTGAAATTGGAAAGTGAAGAGCTCCACAGTCCTGGTGGAGAGAAGACCGGACTTCTGATGAGTTGGTTCCCAGTGACCCACGAGTGGTGCAAGTTGGTTCCTGATTTGCACTCAATACTGCCTCAGCTGGGAGTGCAAAGCAGCTATTTGCATACTCAACATCTGTAAAACCCTGTCCCTCAGTGTGCAGTTGGACGGCGGCCTCAAGGCACTTCCCTCCTGAAAAAACACTTCCAAGGAACACGTGTGAACCCCAGTGCCAGATCCCGTGGCAGGTGCTAATGGCTTTCACAAAGGCTTTCAGGATTTTAATTAGTTGAGTTTAAGTTGCTCAGAGTATCCATCACTTCCTTTCCTTTTCCAAACTACTGAGTAGAAATATGGTTTTCCAAGAAAATACCACTGCCACCTCTCCTCTGGCCCCTCCCCCTCAAATTAAACATCCATCATGTTCCAGCTCAGATGTGTCACCTTTTTAATCATTAGTGAAACGTGTTCAAGACAGCCACATCATCTGGATATCTCCCCAGGCATGCCTTATTTTTCAGAGAAAAGTAAGAAGATCTCAGTGGTGATCAAGACTGAGATGTTCTTATCCCACTCCTGAGCCCCACTATGAAGAACCACCAGAGAACATTTACTTTGGAAGCGAGTAACATTGCTGTTTGAGAGCTTGCATCAGATGACCTTTAAAGGTTTCTTTCAACCCAAACTGTTCTATGATTCCTGCTAACAGTCTAATTTATGATGATCAGAATCATTCCTGATGACACTGCCCATCCAGTGAGGCCTGAGAGAACTCTGCAGGATGGGCAGGGAATTCATGCTGTCCTGAGCACGGAAATGATCCAGTTCTACAAGTGCTGTTCCTACTCTGGGATGAATTCCTGTGCTTTATGGAAGCACACAGACATCTACAATGGAGCCTGTGTTTATTTTCTTGAAGAACATCTTGGAAATTTAAACCTAATCCATCAACAAATATGTACCTAAACTCAGCCACCTAAACCTGCAGATGAGCAGGAGTGCTCTGACTTCCACAAGAACAGATCCCTGTTATCACCACAGCTTCATCAGGAGCTGTGGGCAACCTGGCTTCCTCCACACCACAGACAACAGCTGGGTCCTCTCTGACCTCTCAGATGCTGAGGGGCTGCTGGGGTGGTTTAACACGTGCTTTCCTCCACCCCAGAACCGTGGTCCAGACACAATTTGCTTCCCTTCTTGCTGTGGGAGATGCTATGGCACTTGCATTTCAACTCTGTCTCAACAAAAGAATATTCTCCATGATATATTTATTATTTTAAGTAACAAAACCCACTGCCTTAAAGCCTACTGATTTGGCTGCTAAGAAACATTGTGAACTGGAGCAGCATCTGAATTTCTGAGGCAGTAAATCCAGCTCTCAGCTACAAAACTGACAGCTCTCATAAAAGAAAGAAAGAAAAAAAATGCAAGTAAAACATCCTAAGGAAATTATCGTTCAAATTAACTGCAGACATAAATTTATCCATCTGTTATCATAAGTGTTACTTGAAAATTATTTGCCCATAAAAATGAAATAAACCAGAGTGGTTTTTTTCTTAAACATTGACTTCACGTGTATGGTCTTAGTTGCCAAAATATGAACTCTTTTTAACAGCCCGTGTGCTCTTGGCTGTGTGTCTCCTTCTTGACTGTAAAAGGACCTTTATAAATTGTCTGTATAAATGAGGTCTAAGGCACTTCACTGTTATTACAGATCAATAATTCCTAGCAAACCATCATGATTTTCAAAACACAAAACCCAAGTAAATGCCCAAATTTTACTTGGAAGTACTCTATTTAGCTACCTTTTTTCATTCAAAGGGAAATGCTACCCTGCCCAGTAAATGAAAATATTATTGAACTGCACAAACAATAACTGCTGTTTCATTCCTAGGGTACAGTGACTGCGAATAGAGGTATGGTGAGATTTTTCACATTAAGTCTGAACATGGTGAACTCAGGCAGCAGAAGAACAAAATCTACAGAACTGGGTACAGGGCTGGGTCCCTTTTACCCAGAGCTCATATTTTTCTTGGAGAAGAGAAAGAAATGAAAGTAGAAAGAACAAATGGCTATTTTCACTTCTATGTGTTTTATAAAGGAATAAATTAAAAGTCTGAATTACTCCAACATATTTAAATAGTGAATAAAGTCATGGAAGGCGGAAAAGGGGGAAATCTATTGAAATGTCTATTTTTTTATTTTTAAGAATGACAGAAAACTGAAAAGCTCCTTTAAGAATTGTGTGAATTTTTTTGTTGTTTTAATACTTTTGACTGGAACAAAACCCCCCCATCTTTCAACAGCATAGAAAATGAAAAACTTTATGAAAAGCTATTTTATCTCAGCTTGCTTGGATATTCAAATGCCTGTCCCCTGCCCACTCCTTTGTCCCCAGGATTTGTTTGCTGGATGTTTCACAGCCTTGTGCTGTTACAGGCCAGACCCTGCACCAGCTCTCCTGTGATGCACCACAGGGTCTTTCAGAACAGCTCTAAACTGGACACAGAGAAACTTCTAGTGGGAATCCCAGTTTACAGGAGAACAATAACACCCAAGCACCTGGGATTTTGACATCTGCAAAAAGTGGACTTGTTTTTCCACATAAAAACAGAAAAATTCTGTTTTCCACAAAGGCCCAATTTTTTACTGAAAAGTATCAGCAGAAAAATTTTGATCAGCCCTTTTTTTCAACAGAAAGGCAGGATGAGAAAGGGAGAAAATCTACGTATAAAATAGGTAATAACCAGCCTATAAACATGCAGAGTTGCTCAACTAAATTAATTTGCTTGCTCTATTCCAATCAGTTCAGTGGCCACATCTTTCACCTGAGAGCTGAGTGGGTGTTTTCAGTGGTGACCTGACCTCCAGATCTGCTGGGACCAGGCTGTGGAATCTGTCCCTGCATGAAGATTATTTAGATCTGGTCACAGGGGTTGCCACATCTCCTTCTACCTGGGTGAGCTATGTTTTTATCTGATGGTAAAGTGCATTTTTGTTATGGGAAAGGGCTGTAAAACTGCATTGGTTGAAGTGTTTCCAAGGGGCTTTTCTCATAACAAGCTTATTTCCTTACTTTGGAAAATACTTATTTTCCTAATTTTATTTGGCAGCACAGTTTTATCCAATTCTTCCTTTCCCAGAAACTATGATGGAGATTATGAAATTTTGAAAACAATTCATAATACATGTATATAATTTAATTACTATTCATTCATCAGTTCCAATATCCTCAAAATTAAGGGATTAATGCAGAGGTCATGCTTGGCATAAAAGGCAATATCTTCTGAAGTACATTGTCCAGAATATTTCTTTTTTCAAGTTATTTCTCCTTCATCATGTTAGTCTTAAAGATGCAGAATCTTAAATTGCACTGTTCTGGGAGCAAATAAACTGCTGCAAACTCTATCATGCCTATCCTAACTGAAAGTGCATTACTAAAATTTTGCACTTCAGAATTCATGCGAATATCTGAAAGCCTCAACTTTCATCAAAAACATCCTTCACTTTTATAAAAGGCAACACCAAACTCTCAAGGTTTTATAAAACAATTTGAATTCATGACCCAAGCACATACCAAAGAAACCCTTAAAATTCAGGAACTAGATACAAGGATGCAAAATAAAAGATGTATCAATAAAAGCCACTCTTCTAATTCAGTGCATGGGGGAAAAGAGGAAACAAAAAAACCTTCAGGGAAAAAAAAAACTGCATTTGAATCATAAGAGGAAATGAACTTGCCTGCACTTTGGTCACATAAAAGTTTTGGCATTGAAAAAATTAGTAATTTTCTGTGTTCGCAGCATGAAGAAAAAAACACCCCAGAGAAGAAAGCAGGAATTAATTGTACTTAAAGTAGGGACAGCCTGCAGGGATGGCCCAGTTTGGTGAGAAAGGCCAAAGGGATGCTGGAACAAAGAACCCAAAACAAAAAGCTTTCCTCGGCATCTCCCGCATCCCAGTTTTCAATAACTCCAGCTGCGTGTGTCTGTTCTGTCCTGTCATGGTCAGGGCTGGGGAAGCAAAACACCCCAGCAACAAAGGCAGTTTTCAACATCACCAGAAATGGGCCTAAAAGACAAAATGAGACTTGCTCTTTATGAGCCAGCTTTCCCAAGGGATGCTCCCTGGGAGTTTCAGGTAGGTGCTCTCTGATGGGGACAGGCACGGAAAGCTCAAACCTCCCAGAAGTTGAAAGTGCCTTTCTAAAGAATGTAATGTGTAATTAGCATCCACTGCCTTAATTTCCCTTCTGTCATTAGCACAAACAAAGAGCTGCAGTGGCTTGGATCCATGACCCACCTAGTCCAAGATCCTGTCTCAAGCCATGGTCTGTAGCTGGTGCCCTGGAAAAATGTGGAGAGCAGGACAAGTGGGCAGTGATGCCCAGTTTATCCTCTCAGCTCCATTTATGTACTGGTTAAGGGATTTCCAAAACTGGAGACTATATCAGCCAGCATGTTCAATAATCTCCAATAAACCTCATTCCTTGGGTTAGAAATGCTGGTTTTTATGAATGCCTGTCCAATTATGAGCTATCATGATATATTTTCCTACTGTAAAAACAGTTAAGCAAAACTCCTCGGCCAGAAATATCAGCCAAGCCTGAGATTAAATAAGCTTGGGAAAATTCAGTCCGGATACACTCAAAAAATAAATACATCAAAATGCACGTGTCTCTGCTAAAACCCACAGTCTTTAATCAAAATTCCCACTGAAGTGAGTAGCGAAAGGTGAGTTGTTGCCAAAGTTCATAGCGAGAGCCATGGGATGAGAAGCAAAGTTCTGTCAAAAATGAGAAATTACCAAGGAGAGGGAGCAGGAGGAGCAGATCTGTTCTCGACACAGCAATCTCAGGCTGCCTTGAAGTCGAGGGAGCTCAAAGAGACACTTAAGCTGGTGCTCGGGATTCTGCTGAGCTGGGGCCTGAACGGTTATTATTTATACTCTTATCACACAGAAATGTGAATTCCATTGGAAAAGGGAAAAGAAATTAAAAAAGGGAGAGAAAGGACAGTAGCATGTACTGTCGCAGGCTCACAGAAGTACTGCAGAAATCTTTGTTTTGCAGACATCAGGGAGAGCACTTCAACAGGCAGAGGGACGCTTTGGATTTTTACTTCATGGTTTAAAATGCTGGTATTTAGCTGCACACACAACTCCTGCACTTGTGCAAAGCCCCAAACCAGCCAGTCTGTACAGACACAGCACCAAAGCAGTGGAAGGTCCAACTGCAGCAAAACCAGAAGGTTTGAAACCCTGGGCCAGCACCTGGAGCCACACACACGTGCCTGTGCCACCAAAGGGTTTGTGTTCTGCCACTCACTGCCATCAGCGCCCGGGCTTGCCAATTCAAAGGCACTCAAACCATCTCCTACACCTGTGGCCATGCAGCCCACGGGTCTGGGAAGGCAACAAACACAACAATATGAAAAATACTTACAGCTTCACATTTCTGCAGTCAGGTGGAAAACACAGTGAGTGGAGCCTGTGTGCAGCCTGGCTGGACCTAGAACCACCTCCTACAACAACTCACTCCATTTCAAAAGTGGGTCTGGACACACAAAAGTCTTTCTGCTTCAAAGGGAAGCCTCCAGAGAAATCTTCCCACAGTCCCAGACACCTGAAGCATTCCAAACACTTTACTTCCAATCATGGTAACTGAGTAAAACAGAAAAAATCATGCCATACCTGCTCCAAAGGCAAAGAAGAAGCTCTTGTCTCTGTTCTCCCTCAAAAGTGACATCACTCTTCTCCCCATCCTTTCATTCCTCTTGTAGATGAGCTCCTGCCTGAAGTAGCTGTCTATTTCCTGAGCCGTCACCTGCTCGTGGGGTGGGAGTGTTGTGTTGATGAAGTTTGGGACCTGAAACAGAGAGAGAGAGGCCATAGCTCAGGCAGCATTTGTTAAGGAACCCTCAAAACAATGCATGTTTTAATCCAGCCTTACTTAAGCCACCTGAGCATCACTATCACACAGAAAACCACTAGAGGATCAGAGCATGGGTGATTGTTAGGAACTCTAAAAAAAAAGAAAAGAAAAGAAAAAATTCCCAATGATTGTACTTCTTTTTTTTTAAAAAAAGTGGAACTAGTATTTTACTAAAGGAAACTTGAGTTTATTTCGATTTTTCTCTGTCCATTCATCAAAAGGTAGTTTCAGGCGTTACATTTGGGTGACTTACTTGGACCTTTATTCTCTGCTTGTTCAAAAAAAATCATTGGCTGTTTAGTATCAAAGTCCTGTGATCTCTTCTCAGCTGAGGTCACCATAAACTGAGTCAGGACTGTAAGATTTGGCTTGTATGTGAACCTAACAGTTTAAAAAGAGGAAAGGATAGCAAATGCAGACACAGGAAGGCGCACACAGGGTAAACCCCCTCATCCTTACATGCTATTAGGTCTCACCAGAGAAGATCATACATTGCAAAACATAAATCCCTGGGACATTCCTGATATATCCGAGGAAGAAACTTCCACAAGAACTGCTCGTCCCTGCTTTTGTGAGGAGAGATGTTCACAGACACAGCAGAAAGGCTGAAACCCCAAGGACTTTGGTCAGGGAAGCAGACCCAGGAATGAGCCAAGACCCAAACTGTAATGGACAGATAAGCCAAAAGTCTCTGATTATTAGGACAACAACTTTTTTTGACACAGTGAAGATCCCATGTCTCCCACGAGGGTTTGGGAGCCCATGTGCCCTGCACAGAGAAGAGCTGTAAGGGGCCAGTGTTTGATGACTGCTGACAGGACCCAGGCACATTCTGGCCATTTTCTGTGCCTCACCACTGGAAAGCAGCTTAAGCTGCAAGCCCCAGATTCAGATTTCTGAGTCCCCAGGCACATGTAAAGCTGCCAGGATTTCCAGTGTTAATCTGAGTCGGTGGTAATGACATTGCATGCAGAGCCCATGAGGGGACCATCCCTCACTCGCTGTGCTGAAACGCTTGGTGCAGTGACTCTGTTACTTGGGTTAATGCTTTCTCTGGTTTTCTACTATACCAAATTCCTGTACTCATTTTCTAAAACTTGCCTTTAGTTTTTTCAGCCCACCTCTTCTAGTTCCACTTGGCAACATGGTTTTATCACAACAACTTTTGTCTTTTCCCACCCTCTTCACTCACAATGCCTCTCCAAAAGTTTTCAGCAAGTTTTTTTAGGGAAAAAAACTGATTTGCATTTTCCCAGTGACTCTCCTTAAAGCTTTTTCATTGCAGCCCCATCTGCAGCACTCCTAATATATGTGAGGGACCAAGCAGAAGAGATTTCTCACCTTGCATTACGCAGGATGAGTCTACACCTCTCTCTGGATTCACACCAAAGGTTGTTCCTAATTGACTGAGACAGAAAAAGGGACCACATCTCCTGAAACGGGGTCCCAAGGGGATGGAGCTAACACTCCATCTCAGGGACCCTGTCCCAGCCTACTGGGTCTCACAGACCAGCTGGACCTTCGATTTTCCAAACTGCTTCTCAACCTGCTTTGCCAAATCACCCTGCTCCTCACAGCGTGTCGTTCTTTCAGGGTTCCGTTGCGTTACCCTGAGTCATTCCCTCCTCCAGGCTTTCCAGCACGGCTTGGCATCACCAGTGTAACTTGTGAACTCCTCAGAGCATGCAAGTACTTTGCACCTTGTTCTCAGTTTAGCCCTGAGCCAGCACTCAACAAGTAATAAGTCCCACTAAGTCAGACCTATTGGAGACACCAGTTTCCTGTGAAAACCCAGGGAAGCTGCCTCCATGTCTGGCAAGAATACGTGTTTGTCTCAAAGGGATGCAGGAGCAGACTGATGGTGTCAAAGAGATAAAATGCTGCTGGCTACAGCAGCAAAGGACGTAGTGGCTTCCATTCCTGGTGAAAAACCAGGTGGGAGAGATTTACGTGGTAGGAATAAAGTCTGAGGAATGAGTACCATTTTACACTTGCAGTAACCTCTGCAATGCAAAGCTGCAAATCAATTGGTCCATGGATATATCACAAGCCTTTGCATCTCCTCTGTACTGGGGCTCTCAGGCAGGGGTCAGGGAAGCCTTTGGGCACTGAACTGGAGGGTGACATTCTCTGGAAGCATCTGAAGGCTCAACACCCACATAAGAGAAGTCACTTCTTCCCTGCTTCTGGCTGAAGGGAAGTGACGGCTGGGACCTTCACTTGAAATGCTTTGGGGAAGGCAAAGCACAGCCTTGCCTGTGAGCACAACCTGCTCCTACACAAAGCAGGAGCAGCAGTGCTGGGGGACCAAGCAGCTTTGTGCATCCCACTGATGATGGAGGTCTAGATAGCCCAGAAACAGATGTTGTATTTAGAGCTAGACCAATAAGGTCTTTGCCAAGAAGAGAAGCACCTTTCATCTCCTTGTGCAACTCCATCACTTGCAATCCTACATCCAACATTCAACCTACAGTTTGCTCCTTCTCTTTATCTAACTGAAATACAGTACACAAAACAGAGCCATTTACCTGCCTTTGCCCCCCCTCCCTTTCTTCCCTTCTCTTCTGTTGGAAGAAGTTTGCCAATGGCACAGAGATAAACTTAAAACCAAGGCCTGGGTTTTGTCCATATTTCTTTGGCTTGCCCAAGGAGCAAGACAAAGGTAGGCATCACCTAGAGAGGCACAGCATCACCTACAGGTCCTGCTGCACTGTGTGCATTCCTGCATTTCGAATGCCTGGCAAACCCAAAATCTGCATGTGTGTTTCTGTGTGTGTGTGGCAGAGCACAGAAGATAAATGACTGCAGTAAGTATGCCCCTGCACAGTAGTGCAACCACACTCTGAGCTGTGACACTTGCCCCATTAATCACCTCCGCTCCTCCCCGTGTCCAGGTCCTTTCCACAGTCAGTGACACACACCATGCCTGGAGACAGCTGCTCCTGTTGATTTAAGAAACCCTTAAACCAGACAGGGATCAGGAAGTCAAGAAACAGTCACACGCAATTAGGAAACTGTTAACTGGAGCCAGAATATAAGTTTGGGGTTTTTTTTTTGAAAAGAGAAGACTTGCTCTTTTAAAAGGATGGGCTAAATAGGCACCAAAAGGATGAACCTTCCCTCTTCTACTTTTATTTCGTTTCCATTCTGTGAAAAAATCAATTTTAACATTTCAATGATATGTATCTGTTGTTTTTGAGCTGAGAGTGAACGGATGAGACATTTGCTGTGCCATTGGGTGAGGAACTGATCTCCTAATAACAGCTGAATATTGCTACCAGTATTTAAATGCACAATGGAGAAGATGATGTGGCTGTTGAAAAATCCAAACTTTTAATTTTGCTGTTCACCTAGGAGAGTAACAGCTGGATCAGCAGAGAAACACATCACCTGGGGTGTGCTCACTTGTATTGGATACCCATGACAAGAGATAAATAGATTCTTTATGTCCAGTCTCTGCAAGCTGTGCAGTTTTCTGAGACCCCAACCAACCCAAATATATATATAATTCTTGTCGAAACTTAATGATGTATCTCATTGAGGTGTTCAAAATAAAGAATATTTTGTTTTACTTAATAAGTTAGCACTCCTCCTTTTTTCTATTCCTGTTTTCTTTGGGTTACAGCTCTGCTATGGACAGTACAGATGGACCCTAAACTCAGTCATTACGTACACTCTGCATTTCTCAGTTAAACTTTTGAGGTTGAAGGAAGAGACTATGAGAATAAAAAAGAAATCCCAGCCTTGCAAAAATTTCTTCCCCTCTTCACTGTCTGGTAGTTTTACTTGAGTCAGTATCCCTGATGGAATATATGTGTGGATAAAGCTCTGTACACACGTCTGAGCTCACAGAGCTGTGGGATTCAGGCCATAATTCTTCACCTTTGAAGTCAGTGGGAGCTTTAGGGAGAAGAAAGAGGAAGGATTGTGGAGTGGTTATGACACTACCCTGAAAAAATGGTTCTGCTCCCGTGGGTGATACAAATCTCTTGCATGATCACAAGCATGTCATTTGGGTTTAAACCTTCAAAGGAAACTCGGCACTTAACCTCCACTAAGTGTCTTTGAAGCATTTGGCTTTATTCCTCCTGTCTCTCAAAAGTCCATCTGTAAAATGGGGACAGCAAGACTTTCTACCTTGATGTTACATACAAGGCACTGGCTCAGTCTAGCTCTGGAGGGACCCAAAGGAAGATCCAAAGTCCAAGACGATGCTCAGCAGGAACCTCTCTTCCCATAAATTTCCACAGAGGCTTGGATTCTGCTGCAACCATTAGCATAAGAGCTAACAAGATACTTTAGCTTAGAAAAATGCATCAGCCATAACTCAAGATCTATGCTGTGCTGTCAGCTTTGTCTGTAGAGACAGAGAGAAAGAAAAGACAGATATAAAAAAAGAAGAGAAAAGCAAAATATATTGGTGCACAGTCTTTTATCACACTTAGGGCTTACTGCCAAATTTCAGCTGAAAATTCATGGACATGGGACTACGTTTAAGTACATTTTTTATTTACTATTTTTTAATATTTGGACAAATATTCTGGGCAGAGGCACAATGCCAGAGTTGTGAATATCTATCTGCAAATAATTTTTTTGGACACACATAAGCACCATCAACTCTGATTACGGGTTTTTTTCCTCCTTTGGATTTATTGGCTACAGTGGAACTGCTCTAGACTCAGTCCAGTATCAAATCACTATCATATGTGGAGTAAGAGTGTTATCATTCCTACTCCTATGCACTACATTTCCCAATCCTCTGATAACCTTGTTCAGCCTTGTTCTGTTCCAGTGACGAGAGTGTATTTTGGAATATGCATTTGAACTGTAATATTATGTCAATCAAAATCCAACACTGGAATAAAGAGCTGTGTGCCTTTCCTCACCTGCTTGTGGGCAGAGGTGATCTTCAACCATAATTCCACTTGCAGGTGGAGAAGAGGAAGCTGAGACAGGGAAATGGGAAGCCAACCCTTCCACGAAATATAAAGTGATCCTAAAACCTTTCTGGCTATTATCTTCCTGTATCTTGGTCAATCCTCTTGGCTTTTGAGACTCCTCTCTCCCACTGTCCTAATCAGCAGGTGACTCAGGGATTTCCAGCCTCATCTCCTGTGAAATATCCAAATTCCAGACTGCTGCAAGAACAGCATCATCACCGACAGTTGCAGGGGAATCTCTCAATAACGTAAATGCCTTATTTCCTTATTTCTCCTTCTCTCCCCCAGAGAGTTCACAGGCTAAAGAGAGAAAACCCAGGGTCAAAAGGGACAACTATGGCAAGGCAGAGAGTTGGCCATCAGCTTCCAGAGTTCCAGTCCAGCACCTCAGTACAAAGCCCATCCATCCCTCTCTGACAGGAGGGCTCTGCCTCCAAACTCGTAATCCTTATCTCCAGTTGTGAGCAGGGAGTTGCTCCCAATCACGACAACTACATTAATTTTTTTAAAACACGATAAAGATTGGTTTCTCTTTATTAGTCTTCTGGTTTATGAGCTTTACGTGGGCAGAAGCCAGGAGACAAGTAAGGGATCCTGCTTTGAAGGATTTTCCCTGCACCATGCAGGTCAGGAACCTTTACACAGTTGACAGCACTACGCAAGATAAGGATCTCAAGAGCTGACAGGCAGCTTATGGGGGCTGCCAGGGAGCCAGAACAGCATCCCAAAACCTGCCGGCTCCTCCAGCAACAGCCCTAAATTCACACCAGCCCTTCTTGGGTCAGAGGCTGACATCTGAGCTCAAGTTATCATTCCTTTATGAAGGGAGGACACCCTTCTGTTAACCAGCCTTGACAAGGCATTGTGGCTTTTACTGCAGGGCTGCAAAATATACTGCTCTGGACTTGGAAGACACCTGTTTTCCTCTGATTTATGGACCCTTCTGGCATCGGGGAGAGCAATATCCTCTTACTGCAGCCTCTGATAGGAAGGACTGGAACAGTGCAAAGTGAATGGGCTGTGAGAACAAGTATCTCCACGAGGAGGACGTGGCTGTCACAAAAGTGAAAGATGCTGCCAACTCAACTGGTTTTCCTCCAGCACTCCTAAGTTTCCATCATGAGGGAGACCAGCAATGGCCAAGGAGGGAGTGTCAGGTTAAACTGATTTAAACCAAAGCACAAAGTGGGCAGCTGCCAAGATGATAAGCTTCCAGCTTGTTATGGAAAAGGGAAAGCAGGAAGGAGCAGTCTCCAGTTTGAGCATGTGATTAACCCATTATGGCCTTCTTTCAAGCACCAACATTTAAAGTCATATATTTGAAGTCTGAGTGGACTGTAAAAGGAGTCTTTCACCTTTGGAGTAAAGTTCAGTTCCATCACTCCTTTCCCTTTTCCAGAGTCGGAGGGGGGAATAAAGGCAAAAATACTTTTTGCTTGAAGGGAAGTGAAGAACACAAGCAAGAACAATTCTTGGGACCAACTCTGGGGAGCCACTTCTGGCCATGAGCTAATCCCTGCCCACCTCCCATCACTGCTCATGGTCCACAGATGTTGCAGTTACATCACAGTTCATGTTAGTGAGATTTCTGTAATTGGCCTCTCTGATTTAAAGCTAGTGGGATACCCCTCAGCGTGCCATGGAAAATGAGTGTGAAAACAGAGGTGATTGAGTTTCAAATTGGCTACCTCAGGTCTAGGAGCCACTGGAGCATTTAAACTTGTAAATACAGGGAAATTACAAATAGGAGAAGATGTGGAGGGGAAAAGCAGGCTGAATGCCAGTGCAGTCTCTAAGGACAGTGCATGATACATTTAAAAACCAGCTCTGCAGGTGACACAAAAGCTGTAGGAGTCATTGCTGGCCTGAGTGTGAAGTTGCCTGCAGGCAGGGTGGGCTGCAGCCCTTGGACACTCCTGTATCTGCAGTTTCAGCCCCCGCTGCACCTGCATGGAGACCCTCCCTGGGAGCACCAAACCCACCCTGCCAGGGCTGTTCTTCCAGGTGGCACCTGGCCAAACAACAGCTGTGTGTCCTGCCTAGTTCTACCTTCTCTGTCCATTTGGGCCTAAAGAAAACATGTTTTAAGAAAAGAAAAAAAAAGGCAGAAAGGCCACAAGGATGGGCTGTGCATCTCACACACTCACACACAGCTTGGGGGGTGATACTTCTATCCCTGTTAAAAAAGACTTTCAACAAATCCCTGAGAAGTCATGACCTCCATGTATGTTTTCTATTTGTTTTTCCACACCAGTTAAATAGCTGCTTTCCAAGCACTTGGGGAAAAAAAGGAAAAGAAGAAGTAAGCAACACCAACCCCTCCTCCAAGGCCTCCCTCCCCACCCCAGCCCCGTCCCTGCTCCCCTTGGTCGTGATGCCAAAATATGCAGCCGGCCTCTCTATCTGAATGAATGTTTTGATTAAAGAAGTCTTAACAAAACACAGTCAGAACAATGATCCCGGCCCCCTTTCTGCAAGCTTCACCCAACTATGTGGTGCATATTTAGGACCAGATTACAGGGACCTGCTCATTAATTGACTAAGGATGTCAAGCCTGCAGTGTATGCAAATAAAGGTTTGGGTTTTGGAGGGGAGGGTAAATTTTAATGACCTAATGATACTCTTGCCACACTTAAAACCCTTTTAACATTGGGATTTTTTTGAGGCCAGCTTTCATGAGCTTGCAAACATATGGAAAAGTTCAAGTTTTTCTATTTCCCTTCCAAATGCTTTCTTTTCTTTGACAAAGAATATTTTTTTTTCTGTTCTGACACTAAAACCATCACCTATTATATTGCCATGACACCCAAGTAAAGATACCGATCAAAGGGCAAAGCAGGGCAATAAAGTGAAAAAACTGGGGCCAGAAGGTTTGGGTTTGGGGTTGGTTTATTAAAGAAATGCAATTCCTTTTCCTAAGGTATTTTTCATTTTGTCTTCTGTTACACAGTGGGAGAACAGCTGGTTAGTAGTGGGTACAAACTCAGGTTTAGTTGTCTTGGATATGCATTGTTCAGGGCTCTTCAATGAGTTTCTTTCTATCCCTGTTTAGTGAGATTCTAGGAAAAGCCTGGATGTGTATGTGAAGTTTGCAATATTATTTTAACCTGAGGCGAGTCTGATCCAAAATATATGATTTGCACAATATCACATAACTTAGCAAGGAGCAGAAATCTGGTTCATAACACAACAGCAGCTGGGCTGGACACGGGACCTCCAGAGCTGACACTTGAGGGAGAGCATTGCAGAGGTGGCTCTGCCTTCCTGTTTGGTCCTAGAGAAAATCCAGGCTTCTCCCAGTCCAACCAGCTTTCTAGTTCTGCTGGCATCTGAAACAAACTGGATGATGGCTTTGGAACTGATTTTAATTTTTTTTAAGGCGGGGTTACTGGAGAGGTCTGGTACCAGATGAAAAGATGGAGAACATCTCCAAGAACGCATTTAGAAATGGAATGAGGACCAGTGAGGAGAAAAATAAGGAATAATTCAGATTAAGACAATAATCCCTGAAATGGATTTCTTTGCATCCAAGCTGGTGGAACTCTATCAGCCTTTGGGTTTATCAGCATCAGCTCTCTCAGAGGAGAGAAGATCCAGGTCTGAAGTCACCATCAGAGAGCTCAACCAGTTCACACTGGAGCTGGCTGGTCGATGGCATTCACCATGTGGTAATGCACAGTAACAGTGTCAGATCAGCAGATGCTGTGCCCAGGAGTACCCAAGAACACAGTCTTTTCAATAATGTCTAACACTACCCCTGCCAAACCAACCAAGCTGCCCCCTTGTCCCACTTTTTTCCCCTCATTGTCCTAATGAGGAGCAAATATATTTTTGAGATAAGAAAGAAAAAGCATTTTGTACATTAAACCAACAAGATACTATTTAAAATACTAACAAGTCTTTTTTATTTCTCTTTAACAAGTCTTTCTAAGAAACACTTCATAAACCAGCTCTTTAAAAAGAAGGGAAAGTAAATGCTTTACAGCAAACATAGAGCACTGCACAGAAAGCAGCACCTTCAGATATTTTTACCAATCACTCTTTCACACTCATTTATAGTCTATTCCCTTACTAATAAATACAGGTAGTCAACAATCCCTAAATGTTTGAATGTAAATCAGCCATATGCTGTATGTGAATATGTTCTTTTTCTAATAATGCAGCAGTCTGAAAGAAAAATCTTAGCTTTTAAAAATCTCATTCCAATTTCTCTCTGACTCCCTCTTCTCTCCCATTGCTTTCTTCATGGAAAGAGGAGAAAAAGAACTTCCAAGGTAAAACAACTCCAAATGCAAGCATGTAATGAAAATTTTCAAGCAAGAACAACCTATTTTCAAAACCTGTAGCATGAAAAATCTCTGGGCATGTTCCAGATTATTAATAAAAAAACAACCTCTGCAACGTTTTCCCCAGCACTGTCATCAACAAGTAGACTTCACTCTCAGTCTGGATCTGCAACCAATTTTCTGAAACACATAAGCCAAAATACAATATTGCTCCAATCTGGAATCCTGTTCTGACATAATATGAAAATTAGACTCGGAAAATTTTGGCTACACTTCTGTTTTTTCGTTTACTTCCAAATGCTCACAGCGCACCAAAACACGGAGCTGTAACTCAGGTGCGAGCGGGAAGAAATAATGACCCCGGCAGAGCAGAGCAGGAGCTGTTCTGAGTTTTGGGAAGCAGCAGCATCCCCAGGGAGGAGGAGGTGGGGACAGGCTCTGCTGGCCGTGGCACGGGCAGCACCGGGCACTCGTGTCACCCAGCACCCAGCTGGCATCGGGACTGCCACCACTGCCCTCCTGACAATCACTCCTGGAAGTGTGACCGACCCTCAGCCTGGAGCCACAATGGGAATCTCGTGGGATGGCTCCCCTGGCGCCCCAGACACCCCTGCACTTGCCGTGCTGGAAAGCCCAGAGTCGTTTTCCCTGGAAGAAGGGGAGGCTGTGCCAGTTCGCCTGCACTCTGTTAGGGCTGAGAACGATAAGATGCTCCCAGAGCGTTGTGTTACAATAGCTGTGCCTTCAGCTCACGGATTTATCTTCCTCTGCCCCAGATAAAACTCCATTCCTCGGACAAATTAGGTCTGCTTGTCATTCAACACTCTACCTAATGGTCTCAGCTGTGTGTTTCTGCAGTTACCGAAGCTGGAGCATTCCACAGATAGCTCTCATTGATTTGAGACGTGAGCCAGAAATCCAGTTGTATTTTATCCAGAATGACAACAGGGCAAGTTAATGATGTAATTAGAATTATCAGGACCCTTAAATCTTAAAGGGCAGGTTTCAGTGAAGGATGATAACATTTTTAAAGGGGTACATAACACAACCTGGTGATTTATAAACAGCAAGTACCTTGTGAAGCGAGGCACTAAGCACTTTCTTCTTTAGTTCAGGGAGGCTGATACTGACATGGGTTTAGTCTATGAATCTCTAATGTCATGTTATCAAGATCATCATATGCTTTTCAGAAGGCAACACCCACTATCTAAATCCACATGAACCCATGGCATTTTGAACTGTGGAGGCAACTTGAGATATGGATGGCATCATTCTAGCAAGTATCCAAACAGCTTGGTTGTATCTGATGGACACAGCTTGAAGGAGAGGACACAGCACCTGCAAGGTGAATACAAAGCCTGCTGAAGGCATGGAAATATCCTCCCTTACTTCAACAGGCTCTCAATACAGTCTAACACACAAACCATAAAGGCTTCCTGGATGAAAGATGTTTTGGAAGGGTCAGGTATGACTCTTGCCCCGTGCTGTTAACCCTAAATGGGACAGGCAAACAAGTATGAAACCTAGATAGCTGGACCAGTAGAAATTATCTATAAAGTTATCAGCAAAGCTGCAAGGCTCTGACGTGCCAGATCAGCAATGAGAGAGGAAAAATCATCTTCTCCTGGGCCAGGAGCCTCTCCTCAGGTCAGGAGAACGGCTGGACACACAAGATGAGAGACAACAGCTGGAGACCACAGCTATAATTTTTGGGGAAGGTTGAAGGATAAAAATTGCACCTTGGATTTTCAATTTTCCTCTTAAAGAGTACATAGGGGTACAAGAAAACAACCAGCTAATTCAATGATGGCAAAGATGAATTTGCTTTACAGAACTGTCCTTAAAATTGAATAGCTCAAAACTGACCACAGGAAGTAACTGGTGCAAAAAACTCCACACAACAAATTGTTCTGCACCCTGCTTTTTCTTCACTAAGGCTTTGGGTCATTAGGCAATTTCTCAGCTGTCTCAGGTAAAAAAAGTATCATCTGGAGACAGATAATTTTCTAATTTTGAACTAACAGATTTTTTGCATTTTAATTTCTGGACACACTGACCTCAATTCCCTAGCGAGAACTTCAGACAGAACACAGAAGCTAAAACGACTGTTCTAATCCAAAACATTTTTGCTTTAAGGGAACATTTACAAAAGCAGAGAAAGAAACTGACTTCTTTGAGTGGGAAAACAGTCTGGAGAAAGAGCAGAAAATACGCCCATCCTATCTTTAGCTTAGAATACTTTCTCTTTGGTATCATTTTGACTCTCTGCCCAGAAGCCTCAACATCATCCTCTTGATTGCAAAAGTCACAAGAAAAGCAAGTGCTTGAGTAAGGCTATTGAAGAAAGAGAGATATTTCCTACTACACTTTTGGGTCAGAGTCTAACTTAGTAAACTCAGCCCCATTAAATTTTACTAAGTTTAAATAAGGATTTTTACACTTGGAAAAATGGTGCTTGCGAACAAAATTTTAAAAAAACGGAGAGAGGGAGAGGAATGATGAATGTAATATAACCACAGGAAAGCAGAGGTGTTTCCTCTTTCACTGTTCTTAATTAAAATAAAATTTAAAGAACCCATTGAAAGTGAGAAGGATTTGTTTACTCCTCCGCAGTCATCAGGGCTGATGGCTCTGGGAAAGAGTCAGGGACATGGGGCCCTGTCACACGCCTTCATTCTGGGCACCTGGCTAAGCTGCACTTCCCAACCCCATGGTGAGCAGCACCTCCCTGGGGTGTCCTGTCACCCACGGGTGACAAAGGAGCTCTGCTCTAAAACCTGCTCTGGAGTAGGCAGCACCTTTCCCTGCACTTTTCCTCCCAGCACCACCCTGTCTGTGCACCCCCTTGGCACAGCCCTGGTCCCAGAAGGGCTCTGCCCTCTCCTCCCAAGTGCTGCAGGACTCAGCAATGTGCAGGAAGCTGCACACTTCCCAAACCCTTTTGGGGAGGCTAAAGAGGCTCAAGGAACTGATCTGTAACACGTCAGGTCAGCAGTGCTGGTATTTCCTCTTCGGCTCCTTTCTGCTCCAGGATGATTTTTGCTCTAAAGGCACCTCAGCATCTTGCAGAGAGCTACTGAAGATGCTTCATCTCCCAAGAGTCACACTGGAGGCATTTAGGAAGTTACTGCACCCACATAAATACTCTCCCTCTCCCTGCCACTGTCCCCACAGTGACCTCAGACTTTGTCACCTCCTTCCCAGTCCACGACAGCCACCTCAACCAGCTCTGAACTGAGCCAACTGATGGACAGCTTCACCTTTATTCTGCGGCTGCTGACAACCTTCAAGGGACAAGCAGG
The DNA here is from genome assembly GCA_013397915.1 of Daphoenositta chrysoptera. Classification (NCBI taxonomy): domain Eukaryota; kingdom Metazoa; phylum Chordata; class Aves; order Passeriformes; genus Daphoenositta; species Daphoenositta chrysoptera. The sequence continues at coordinate 146,617 of VZRO01005871.1, forward strand.
CATGAATAATCTTAAACCCCCAAATAAAAATAAAATAAATAAAAATAAATAAAAATAAATAAACCTCAGCCCCCAAATAAACCCTCAAAGAGTGAGAGTCCCATCCCTCTGCAGTTCTCCTGGGCTGCACTGGATGGAGCTGAACTCCTGGCCCCCACCATTCACACAGGTGTTGATTCTTACATCTCCATTCCCAATCTTGTGTTCCATTCTGTGTGATATTTCAAAGCTGCATTAAAGGTACCAGCTCCAAGGTTTTATCAGATGTCTAAAGAGTTGGGCAAGCAGCTGGATATCACAGAAGAATGGACACACCTTCTAAAATCACTGTGGCACTCTTGTCTCCCCAGACTGGCAAGGGTACTTGCCCTGAAATGCAACAGACTCAGCACATAATAAATCCCTGTGCCCACATTTAATGTCTCCAGAGAGAGATCCCAGGGGGGACCTTTCATGTGCAATATCTGAGCCAGGCTAATCTAATTTGGTAACCAAATGGCAAAAACTCTCCATGACAGACAGAGTCTTTCATCCTTGCAAAAAAACACACAGGACAAATTTTGGAATGACCCCAACTGGCAAAACCTGACTTGAATAGGGAGTTTATTTTATGTTTTAATTTTCTATTTTGTTCTGCTTGCAGTTAAAATAAATGGTATAAAGCTGGTTTATAAAAACACTACCAAACAAAAAAACTCTTTACCCAACAGTACTGCACAATATTTAGAGTTCTGCAGGGACCAGTATACATAGAGGGATTTTAATTTTCCATGGACTGTAAGCGTTATAATCTCCATCAACTGCGTGCACTCTGGGACCATGACTAACACCAGTGCTTGAACTCTGACTGGTTGTTGGCTTCTTTCTTCTGTCTTTAAGACTGTTTTGAAACTCACACTTGATCCAGTAATTTGCAGGGATAAAGAAGTTTTTACAGCAAACAGTTCCTCTCAAGTCTAACCCGCAGGTCTGTTATAGGACAATGTGACAATAAATCAGAGGTGTCTGTGAGTCCATGCAAATGCTATGAATGACCACAACTCATCTTAGGGACAAAGGCTTTACTAATTAAGAGAAATTACACTGGCGGAGATTAAAAGGTGACACAGGACATTCAGATACCAGGACTGTCTTCATGGGTTTGACTACTAGCAGTTCTTTCACAGCATCCCTGGCAAATATTCCATGACATCTTGCTTCTTTATTTCTTGTTTTTCGTGTGTGCTGTGCCTCAACACTGCAGGAATAGTTACAACCACTGACTTCTCCAGGATCCTCCAAAGTCACGAGCTCCCTACCTTTTCCAACTCACATCCCCCATCTTTAAAGATGTGTTCCTACCCAAGTGGCTTTCTCCCTTTCTCCCTTCACTTTTCAGTGCAAGGCTGACCAGAATGAACAGCTCTGGCAGCTTTGGTACCACACACTCTTGGGTTCCAGTGCTGCCACGTTGACCACCCTGGTGTGTCCTGCTCAGTCACGCTAAAACAGTGTTTCATTTTCTAGGACTGAGCTAACTGGGACAGCAAAGGGGTTTATCCCACGCTGGGGACCCACTCGCTTGCCCAGCTGTTCTGCTGAGAACCAAACAACCCACAGAGCCCTGTGCAACCCAAGAAAATGATGGCAAGATAAAATTTCCCAGCGACTTCTGTCCCAACCCACAGACTGAGCTTACCCCGTCCCAGTCCTCTCTTGAAGTCACAAAGTTCTCCATGATTTGCATTTGCTGATGGTAAACGCTATCATGATTTAATTCTTTCAGTGGCAAAACATATAATACTGTGGCTGCCAAATTTACACAGGTCTGGCCCAGGTGAGTCACTGCACCTGAGACAGGAACCTGGGAATATTTATCAAAAAAAGGAGATGTCGGAGGTGACATCCAAAGACCAAGTTTTCAGAGAATTAACTGGAAAGGAGAAAGAGGAACCTATGCATTAAAGAGAGTTTGCCATGAAGCATCAAACTGGTCTGGAAAGCAGATTTCTGCTCCCTTGAGAGTTTTTAATAGCTTTGGATAACTAAGATAAACAGAGACTGAAGGGCTGCCTGAGACACATACAAAATTATTAAATTATGACATGTTTGAGAGGCTATTTACTTTATAGAGTATTTACATAAAGCCCACTTCCTCTTCATATATAAGCTCAAATATTACAATGATTTCCCCCCCTTAATGAAGGGTTTGCATTCAACAGCCCCAAACATCCAGAATTAACTTTTTTCCAAGAACATTCCCAGGAAAGTTTTCCAGGCAGTCCATTCCTTGTCCCTAGTAACAAGCAATAGGACAAGAGGTAACAGCCTCAAGTGGTGCTAGGGGAGGTTTGGATTGGATATTAGGAAAAATTTATTCATCAAAAGGGCTGTCAAGTGTTGGAACAGGCTGCTCAGGGAAGTGTTGGAGCCACCATCCCTGGAGGTATTTAAAGGACGTGTGGATGTGGTGCTTGGGCACACGGTTTAGCTGTGGACTTGGCAGTGCTGGGTTAGCAGTTAACTCGATGATCTTGGAGGTCTTTTTGAACCTAAACCATTCTATGATTCCCCAGAGCCTGAGCAAAACCAGGGAAATTCCACTGTCTCACCAGGCAAATGAGGCACGTGTGGAAAGAAAACACAGGGCATTAAAAGGAAGAGGGGGAAGAGGAGGCAGAACATGAAGTGATGACTGGGATATTGCTATTAAAGCAGCTGGTTTTTCCTCGATTCTCTGGCCCATCTGGAACAATTCTGCTCACCTGAGAAGTGTCATGGTTGAATATCACTGCATTCAGGTCTCCACAGTTGTAGTGCTTGATGAGATCCTCAGTGGTGTAAGGGGCCTGCAAACTCCCTGCTCGAAGGCTTTCGTGCTGGAGCAGGGTTTGGTTTAGAGCAAACAGCACCTGCAGAAACACAGACAGCAAAAGAGAGCAAAAGTTAAAGACAGCAGGAATCAAAACAGCAAAGTCTAAAGGACAAAACTTTGGAAGACTTTCCTGCGCTTGAAGTCTATTCCCTGGATCCACTGGCCCAGAGTAACAAGGGATGGTCTTTAGGCATTCCCAAATGGAAAAGCATTCAGATGCAAGGCCCTGTGATATCCTCCACAGAGTATAACTCCACAGCAGATATATATTGCTCAGAGGTCACAGTCTGAGAACTCTTGGGCTCTCTGTGCTGGGTAATTTGCTACATGACAGACACTGGAACGAAAACACCTCTAAATGAGGAGACTTCTATTGCCTCTGTTTCCTGTCCCCTAGCTTAAATCCAAAGCCCAAACTCAGCTGAAAGGTTTTTGATAAAAAAATCAAAATCTTCTGAACTTCTGAAGGCACAGGTGTTGTATTGGGACTTTGTGCATGCTGTAGTAATAGAAACTTTGGGAAGTTCATTATTAGTCTCCCTCCTTTAGCCTTTCCTCCTTCACCCACCCATTTGCAAAGTGAGAACAGAGATACAGATTTGTAACACTGTCCCAGCAGACTGGTCCAGTATTCCCATCCCAAACCTGAAAAAACCCAAAAAAGCAGAAGCATTATTTGCTAGGTAATGTTGGGTAACCAAAAAAATAAATGTCTTTCAATATTGGACTTTTTTTCCTTGAATTACCAAATAAAACCCAACAAACTGCAAAGAAACAAACAAAAAGCCCACCACCACAAAAAAAACCACAACCCCCCTCCCCCAAAAAACAAACAAATGAAACTAACAAACAAAAAAAAGACCACTAAATTTCACATTAGTTACCACAAACCTTTTTTGATTTGTGACAGACTGAGGGAGTAATTTATACCAGTTATTGAACCACCATTGGGATTTACATGTTCAGCTTTCCAAGAACCTTCCAAAGAAACTTGATAAAAAGTAGATGAATAAATTAAAAGAACAGCAGTGAAGACTTTTGTCACTAACTACATAAATAAACAAACACTTTTTTCCTAAAATAAAGTGGTATGTGGTGACTGCGAATTCAGAGCTCTGAAAAATTAGATTGACGTGTCATTTTTCATGAAAAGACTCCTGCACCCCTCAGTCTTATATTTCACCACTTTTTGTGCTTTTCTCATTTATAACAGGAGTGCCCCATCCTTCCCAGAGAATAACAGTCATCTCAAAATCTGGGTTAGATAATCCCTGCTGAGCTGCAGTCTGGGACCTGAATTCTTACATTCTGAAATTTTAGCTACTGAACCCACTTCAACGAGTGCACCCCAGAGGAGTTTAAAATCAGCAATTTACATATGGATGTGCAGCATGGAAGTTCTTGTTAGTTTAAAATTATGATTCCCATTGAAGTTTATCTGAAGGTAAAGGAAAGGAAGTTGCAAAATTGCATGTATATAACAAATAGGATTGGATATTTAATTATTAATAATAACATCGATAATGTTAATAATGTTAATAATAATAAAGGATCTTCAGGGCACTAACAGCCTCAATAAAAAGTTGTTACATGCTAAATAACATACACAAATTGGGTTGAGGAAAAGCAAATGCTATTTTCTAGTTTACTTAGAAAAAAAATAAAGATGGTCTTTCAACTGAACCTGTTATACCTCAATTCTGCAATCAAATCTCCATTAAGATCCAAGCCTAAAAGATTTCCTTGCCCAGATCTAAGGGTCTCTTCAGGCTTTTCTACAAAGAGATCAAGCTTTCCCAGGACCGCAGCCTGAAGTTAAGCATCTTCCTAACTTAGTTTTTCTCTAATTTAAAAAATATGCAAAAAACACAGTTTGAAAATTTTGTAACGTTTGAAAGGATCTGAGCTTTTTCTTTTTCCCCTAAGGGCTACAGCTCGAAGAGGAAATGGTTCATCCCAGGATTTCCTGGGGATTCTAAACATTTTGGCGAATAAAAATAAAAGCTTAGAAAAACATTGACAGGAAAAACGAGNTTTTTCCTGGGTTTTTTTTTTTTGCTATTCTGGGGAAACCAGTCCTGTGCATTAATGCTCCGGGTCTTTCTCCTCTGAATAAGTTTGGAACCTATTGCATTATTTCAGTCTCATTTGCAGGGGGTTAGAGATCTCAAAGAAAATTGTCTATGTGTTCTTCAAAAATCAGCCTGCAGAGAAGTCCACGATACAAATTCACTTCTTATAAGACACTAAAGATTCCAAATGAGAGAGGATGAGTTATTTTGGATGATTTCATTAGTGCCAGGACGTTCATGTCCCTGCTCTCTGCCTCAGAGCAGCTTTGGGCCCTAGAGGTGATGCTGGATCACCTAGAGGTGATCAGCTGAACCCATCCAGAATGTGGCTGTCACTGTGGGGAGCTCAGTGCTGGGTTCAAAATGCTGCCCCAAAAGTTACTCCAGAGATTTTATTTTAGGAGGAAAGTTAAAATCAGAAACTCAAACACTGGAATATGCTAAATGAAGACTGTAATTTACAGATTTCTAGAGAAGTCTTGCTTAATCAAGCCATTTCCACCATGGTTTTTGGTTGGGTGGCTCAAAACAAATTTAAAGAGAAGCAGGGTCTTGTCACCGTTGCCTGCTTGCTGGCTGGATTTGTAGACCATTTCCTTTAGAGTCAGGTTAAAGCCAGCTTAAAACCTGAATTTATTTTTCCTTACTGTTCAGATAATGCCACAAAAACAACGCTGTTTCCTTCCCCTCTCTCTGTCTTAATATCAGTGACCCCACGACCCCCAGCCTAATCCTCTATCTGAGTTAAATCTCCCAGAGGTGCCTGAGATTACTGAACAACTGATGACTTCAAAATAAACACACTTAGAGTGACTGCCTATACACAGTCCCACCTAATAAACAGAGCAGACGGGATTTGCTCTGGGAAGCAACGGGAAGTTATGAGTTTGGCTCTTGGGAAGTGCATTTTTATTCACACAATTTATGGTCCTCACCCCGGTGTGCTTTGAAGACATTTTTGCACATCTGTCTCTGGCCCCTGCCATTTGTGACTGATCAACCTTTTAATCTGGGTGGTGTCATTCTCCCAACACAGAGATTTTATTTGGGTGTTTGGAGACACCAGCTCAGCCCTCAGGGCAGTCCTTCTCCCAACACAGAGATTTTATTTGGGTGTTTGGAGACACCAGTTCAGCCCTCAGGGCAGTCCTTCTCCCAACACAGAGATTTTATTTGGGTGTTTGGAGACACCAGCTCAGCCCTCAGGGCAGTCCTGCCTTACTGTCAGTGGCAGTGGGTCCCACCAGTCCTGCACAGTGTCAGGGACCACTGGTCCAGATGGTTTAGGAGTTATTTTGCACAGCCTTTGGACATCTCAAGGAAAAGGAGATGGACCAGTGAAGACCTTCACTAACATCTCTGCTGATCACCTTGACACTCAAACAGTATTCCCCCGTCCATGCCTCTGGATTACAGAGCCAGGAGTCACACAAGAACAGAAGGAATGTGTTACAAAAGTAAAGCTCCCATATAAATCAACTTGAATGCTTGTGGTGTTTAACTTTCACTTTCAAAAAGATAAAGCATTATAAAACCTCCAAACCACTCGTATAAAGCAAGCAGGCACAACTGCAGTGGGTCCTAAGGTCTTGAGGCTGGCACTGCCCAAAAGTGTTGGTATCAGCAGTTGTCCTTGGGACAGTTTGAATTTTGTTTTGCAAACACATTGGTGAGGTTGGAGGTTTGATTTTATGTGATAATTTAATGAGAGTTGGTTTTTAGGTGTTATGCACAATTATTTATTTGTTCTTGCATATTAGGTAGTTTTAGTTAAGCTCATTAATGATTAATTGTTTTATTGCCCAGTTGATTAAGTGTTGAAAGTTACCTAATTAAAAGTTTTTGTATATGCCCCAGTTCAAACAGGTTAATCCAGATTTAAAGCCATATTTTTCTTAAAATACCCCTGTTGTGTCCCTGTTAAACGTTGTTGTTCCCCAGTTCTGTCATCTTTACCAGATATTTATGATGTTATTGAAGTTGTTGTATGTTCATTAAGTGTTTATAACGTTATTTGTTAGATGTTTTATGATTTTAGATTATTCACTGTGTAGCATTGTTATTACCGAGTTTTATTATTTTTGTCAAGCATCTATAATGTTGTTAAGTAATGTTTTGTTGGTATGTACTGTTTTCTGAGATTATTTGTTGAATATTTTATGGTTTTGGTTGTCCATTGGAGAGGGAGCCACCCCAGCTAAGGGCGAATATTAACTGGCACAATCCTGCCCTGTAACTTGCATCCATGACAACCGTGCATATTAAGGAGGTTTTTTCCCGCCACTCGAGCCATCTGACACCTACCCCTAGGCAACAGCAGCCCATTGGCGAGCTCGGATCTGCTCATCACCAGAACACACCAATTAACTGATGATACGGGCGGACTGATGGGCGGACTTGTGGGCGGTGACGGGCGGAGCCACGACCTGATAAAAGCAGCTGCACAGCCCTGAGGAGCTGCTTTTTGCCCCTGGACTAGCCTGGGCAGAGCCTGTTGCTGGCGCCGGCCTCAATTTCCATTGGAAACTGTATAATTCACTGACTTTAGGCTAGCTAAAGTCAAATCCAGCAACGCAGGAGTCCCACCCTGGGGACACAGAGCCTTATCTTAGGCTAAAAGAGTCTCCTATCCCTGCGTTCCCGGTTTTCTTTTCTTTCTTTTAATCCGGATCCCGGATTTTTAATTTTTTTGCTACCGAATTTTAATTAATTAATTTTAATTAATTACTTAATTAATAAATACTTTATTTTTATATAAAAATAGAAGCTGTCTTCTGTTTTTGACATAGGGAAGTAAACTTAATCTACAGAAACAGATCAAGAGAACCACTGCCACCTTTTTAAAGAGGGAGGGGAAGTGAATAAATGTGTACTTGGACCGGGCTTAGGAACACCCCAGCCCTTCCACCAGAAATCGTTTTCTTCATTGAACTGGGGTTTGGGAGGAGAGTTAGATGGAAATCCCATTTGTTCCAAGGTGCTCTCACAAACATTCACATGTTGTGTTTTATCGTGCCAGGTCAGCAGCTGCAGACTGGACTCTTGAAGGCTCCTGATGGGCAGCACCAGTTAGTGCAGTACGTGATAGCAAAGGAGGAGAAATCACAGCCCTTGTGCCAGAGAAATTCCTCCTTATCCATCTTCTGTGCATTTGTCTCCAGCTGGAGAGCACAGAGAAAGCCCAGAAAACATAAACCAAGTTAACCCTCATCAAATACAGCAGCATTCCTGGTTATGTCAGCTGTGGACAGGTGGAGCTGTCCCCCTGTGGAAACAAGTGGAAAGGTTGCCAGGTCCACCTCTCCAATTTTTCTAAATAAGGCCCCAAATAACGCCACAATGGAAAAAAAGAAAAAAAAAAGCTTTGTGGCAGCACCTAATAAGCAACTGTAAAATAAGACAAGGAAACTTATTCACAAATAAAATGCTTGAGTGGTCCCAAACTTTCCTATGAAATATATTGCTAATAAAACAGACAACAAATTCAGGGATTACAACAGAAGAAACACATTTTTTGTTAAGCTTAAGACAAACTGGAGCTGTGTTCTTCTGGTGTGTTTGCTGTACAAGAGACTTGAGGATGAAAGGCAACCCTAGGAAAACTCTCAGGCCAAGCTTTGCATTCACAGGACTCCAGTAGCTGGAATTACAGGATGACCCCTGCACAGACCCATGATTAATAACAATACCACAAAAACAAGTACTTAAATTTCACACTATGATGTCAGCTCTTGAGCAGGCAACTTATTGTTTTCCTTTGCTCTCTCTTTTGGACATGTGCCACCACAATGCAAACACTAAATAAGCATTACTGGAAGTGTTTGAGTGACTATATCCTGTCAGTGCCCAGACTGCAATTCCAGAAAAGAAATGCCCACTCTCCTACTTGGTTTGAAACAAACTGCAACATAAATATTGAGATATACAGTTCTGCAGGGGTTTTCCTTTTGTAGTTAAACTAATCTGTAATCAAACAAAAAAATCAAATATACAGTTTCAGGTCAAAATAGTTACTTGGGGGAAAAAAAAGAAAAGAAAAAGAAAGAAAAATGCAAGTCCCTGATTTTGCAGATTAATGAAAAGCAATAAAAGTGCTTGCCCAACTCTGTTCAGTTCCATTGGTTTCCAGAAGACGGGTTTCCCCTTTCCTTGAATCTCTTGTGCTGTTGCTAGGAATTAGTGAGCTGTGAAACTCACCTAATGAGGTCAGCATCAGGAAATAGCTCTGGAAAAACAGGTCCTGGGGGATCTACTAAAGGACTCCCCCAGTGTCCAAACGAAATCCTGGATGCATCGGCACATTGTACAGCCGGGACTGCGGGAGGAACGTGCCCAGCTTTGTTGTTGTTTTTCCTATAAAGGGACAGCTAAGGAAAGTGAAACTATTAACTCATCCACTGGAATTTCTGCTCACAAACCGTGCCCCCTGTTAAAGCTGCTCATAAAAGCCTTTCGGCTAGTTAGTTCCATATGTTCCCCAAACCCGCAGTTATTGCTTCTGAAAGGCAGGAGTAGTTAACAGTCTGCGGCTTGGCACTGGCCAGGGAGACCCAGGGACCTCGCTCTCCCCCTCCTGCCTTTCACAATGCCAATTAACCAGCTTAATAAACCAGTCTGGATCTGACTGAGGAGCTTGGAGAAACCCCAAACCACCGCCCATCCTAGGGCTCAGGCATGGCAGTGGCACGGCCCAGGGCAGAGCAGTCACAACGCTGATGTGCAGCCACAGGACCAAGATTGGTTTTCTTGGTGCTGGGAAAGCTGCAGGGACATTGGAGCTCCAGCCTTCAGCCCCACATGCCCAAAGCTCCAGCTGAAGCTGACTTCAACAGCTTGTCCTCAGCCCCCTGACTTTTCTCCTTATGCAGGGATCCCATGATGAACTTGCACATGCAGAAGTAATTTTGGTTTTTACTTTATTTTCGCTGTGGTTGGACTGAATCAAAAACCAACTGAAAATTTCTAGACAGCAAATACTGCAGAGTGCATGAGAGCCCCATTCTTTCAGCCCTAAGTTCCCTGAGCTGGAGAAGGAGTCCCTGAACTGATGGCAGCTCACTCATCCCCTGGGCTGACCCTACTACTCCATTGCTTCTGCTCCGAGTTCCTGGCTTCAGCAGGGCTGGGGCAGGCACAGGGTTCAGTCAGAGCCTAGGGAGCAGCATTTTGGGGGTTTGGTGGGTGATGTGGTAGAACAGGCAAGACAGCAACAGTTAGGGCTCTTAGATACAAATCCTCTCTTGTACAAGGGCAATAAGACAATAAAGACATGGAATTAATTTCTGTCCCGAAAGCACTTTACAAACATATACTATAATACACTATAAATACCACACCCACTCTAAACAAGTCAATAAAAACCCAAAAAATGTCTTAAATATGTAACTAAAGTCAGCAGCAGCTGTAGCAAAGGCAGTATCGGAAGGAGGGTAAGATCTGAAAACTTTTCTTCTAACAGCAGTGACCTCTGTTACTTGCTAAAGGCACTTAGAGTCCAGATTAACACAGAAGAAAGGGTAGGGGGGAAAAGAGCTTTGATATGGAATTTCCATCCTTTCCCCTTTTGTGAAGCACCACCCTGATGGAAGGATGTTTTAGTTTGAAAGCCCTCACCACATCATCGGCAGGGTCTCTTTTGCCAGTAACTCAGCTTGATGTCCAAGCAGTCACAGTGTGAGTGAGCACTGACTCTGTAGGGGAACTCTGGTCAATGCCCACATTCAAGCTTAGGGAAATAAATTAAGAAACAACAGGAAGACAGATTTGCATCTTAATCAGAACTGAAACTCTGGAAGGGACAGAATTACTTCTGTTAAATTTGCAATCTAAATGTAGGACTTGTGTGGATTTTGTATGCAGGATTTACTTGCATCCAGTACTTCTGCATTGGTCTTGTTTCTCAGCAGTGCTGAGCTCAGTAGATTAATTTTGATGAGTAAACCTATCTAAAAGGCTAAATATTTTCACCAAATGGGTTACACTCTGAGCAGTGTAATTCTGCAAATGTTTTTCTGATGAAGTGCAACCAGTTGCAGTAACCAACACCCTGCCCAGCAGTGATGGCTTGCAGGTCCAAGTGCCACTCTTTAGACTTTCTGGACTGGAGTCTTAGATCTTATAAAAAAAAAAGGTAAACACTGAGTGTTTACCTGAGTAAAAATCAGTAAAAATCAGTTCATACTCCTGGCATGAGAGAGCACTCTTGGAGGAAGGCTGAACTCCGAGTGGTTCTAAAGAAAATTCTTTCTCCATGCAACTCACCTCAGCTATTCAGTTATGTGATTTAAAGGAAGGACACACAAGACAATAAAACACTGCGTATGAAATGCTTACCAGTAACCTAAAAATCCCATATTAGTTTTAATCAAGTCACACAGGACAATGTAAATTGTTTCACCTTCTTTCTTTACACCCTTTATGTTAATCTGTAGCAAAGGAATAACAGGTCTTCCAGGGCTGAGTAGCTGGCAACTGGGTTTGATTTTAAACAACCCATAAAAGATATTGGAAAGACCATTATGAGGGCAAAAGGCTGGAGTGCTCAACTGGTGTGAATGGACCCAACTCCATGAAGAGCAAGGAGAGGGACTGTGTGACAGTGGGTGATGGCCGTCTAAAGCAGCACCCCAGGATCGTGTGAAACCCACAGGCACAGAAAGGCAGAGACACTTCTCACCCAGACAAAGCAGGCAGTGTCTGTATGGGACAAACTGGACACAGCCCTGCTGCCTCTCCGGGCTGGCTGCCAGCCTGGCTCCTGGGCACCTCTGGGTCCCCACAGTTTCCCCCTGTGCCACCACCCCAGCAAGCCTTGCTTGGCCTCCAGCTCCACTTTGTCATTCCTGTCCTGGGGATATCTCACCACTTCCTCGTTAAGAGCAAACCCCTGCATTCAAAAACCCCAAATGCTGCCCCAGTGTCAGGGAACCCCCCCGAAACACACCCCATGTAACACAAGAGCTCTGTGGGCACTGGCAGTTTGTGAGGAGGTTTCTGGAGAAGAGCAGTGTTCCAGGAGAGGTGCCACAGTGCTTTGAGCACGCTGCTCAAAGGTGTCATTGAAACAAGAACAGTCAGCCCAGATAAGCCCAACAGCCCCAAAAGTGTCTGGTAGCAGATACTTTGGGAAAGCATGTAAGAAATGAGGTGAGCAGAGCGTGAACTTTTCTCAGACAACACTTCCCATCTTCTGGAAATCTGCCAGTTGGGGAGCTTGTGGATGAAAATACCTCTTCTCCTATCACTCCTTCCCACCCACCTCCCTGCTCCCCATGTGCCTTCACCTCAAAATGATCCCGGTGCTTGGTTGCACCACTCTTCTGAAGAGCAGCCATCTGCCTGCTCTACGCAGAGAGGAGCTCTCAGCCTGCTGCTTTGCTCAGCAATTTCATTCCCAAATGGAAGCCTGGCAGGACGCCCAAAGGGCAGCGCCCACGATCACTTTTCTCCACCTTAAATGGGCACATTGTCCCTTCACCTTCAGAGGGGGCACATGAAATCCTTCCCAAGAACCTGAAACCACGTTTGCGCTCGGCTCACGAGTAAAATTGTTACCGGGCCCTTCTGGGGTTTCGATTTTTCTTTTTTTGTCTCCACTGTAACAGAAGGAATGTGGGAACATGCCCTGAGTGGAGCGGACCAGTTGGCCCCAGTGACGAGTGAGCTGCAATGAAAGGGGCACCCTCACGGAAAAAAGCAAAGCTCTGGGGCGGTTTGGGGAACTCCCAGCTTTAGGCACCCAGCCTGAGACATTTTTTAAAAAAAAGGCTGGTTTCATGATAGGCTAAGCATCCGCCCACTGAAAAATGCAACCTGTCCTGGGTATATTTAATTTGGGGTTTATTCATATTACTGCTTAATTTTGAACTGTTGCTTTTTAATTACCAGCTGAAGCTACATAGTAAAATGGACTAGCCCCACAGGCATGTTTTTCTTTCTATTATATTACAGTGAGGCAGCAGATTAACTCCTTCAGCCATCCCAGCTTAACACCTCGCGATGCCAGCACGGCCCCTTTCCAGACTGCTGCTCCTGCAGCAGGAATGGCTGGAGGGGACACAGATCTTTATGTCCTGAATTTCCAACTCCCAGCCCGGGGTATCAGCACGAGCAGGTGCCAATTTCAATATGCATCTATCCTGGAGGGTAAATCACAGCCCGTGGGGAAGGGGAGCACTTTCCAGGGAGCCAGACGGAGCTGCAACCTCTGGCCAAGGGCAAACACTTTGGGGCAACAACTGTCTCAGCTTTCTAGTCTCCATGTGAGCACCACTGAGTTGACAGCTGTAGGAAAGGGAATGTTTCCTAAGCCTGAAGGGGACTAAATCCTCATGAGGTCAGCAGGGAAAGGGGAAAAAAATAGAAATTACAATTCGGAACAGCGTAAGAAAAGGAAACCTTCAAGAGGAAGCAGGGAGCTGAACCCATCAGGGATAAGCACTTGTTTTGAACTGCTGTTTTGTCTTTTAGCTTAGCATTATCTCAAGATGAAATAATTTTATTATGCAAGATGTCTCTGCCATTGGGGTACATAGTGACCAGGCATGGGGTACCCCATTTCTGTTAATAAAAACAGGGCTTGATCTGGCAGCTGCCCCTTCCTCACCTGGACAAAACCCAAGCCCTTAACCAGGACAGACAATGGGACCCCATCTGTGCCAGCTGTTACAGAGCACAGCAATCCCCAGGTGGCCTTACCCAAACAGCCCCTCTTTCCTCCTGGAAATGCAAAGTTTTATCCTCAGGACCAGGGTTCCAGTGCAGACCTTGCAAAGCACAGTGCACTGCTCACCCCTCGTGCTGCTTCCCTCTCCCAGAGCTGCTGCATCAAAGCATGAAAATGGCTGGAGCTGGTGCTCCCCTCCAGAGTGTTGCAGCCCTGGTGCAGTCTACATAAAAATTACTCAAAATTCAGTTAGCCAGGGAAAGAAGGTGACCTACCCATCAAATCACAGCAGCTCAAATTTCTAATATCATCTACTTGCAGCCAAGCACTTGCCTTCAAATTAAGCAGAGACCAGGAATAATTACTCACTATTCACTGAGATATTTACATCAATTATTCAGCAAATAAATTCAGCTAACAAATAGCTTCAAGGAAACTGCAATCTATTCACAGTTAAGTTGCCAAGCCAGAAGAAAATTATAAAATTAGTTATTTGCAACAAACTTCTCTGTTACCTTTCAAAGTCAGAATGATAAATTCAGACACTTTATTTTCTACTATATATTGGCTCCCCCAATCTAATGCTCCTGTTTATGAATTATGGGAGGTTATAGCTGTCTCTTGAAAGATAACTATTATATTTTTATTATCATTGGAACGAAAAGATTTTTTTGCTTGAAGCCTTTTTAAGCCTAGCCTAAACAGTCTCCACTCCAGTCAGAAAACACCTATGAAATCAGCTACCAGTGAGGATATGCTGCTAAAAAACCAAGAGGAGCGTTCTCAGATTTTTTCTCTCCTGGCTAGAGCCATGAACCAGATGCTGCTGCAAAACATTTATTTAAATTGGCAAATTCTGAAGAAAGCCCTTCATTCAAGTAACACTTTCATTTTCTTTTTTCTTCCAACTAAGAAAGGATGTGGAAGAATATTCTTTGCACAGCTTCAAATATTACTGAAGGTAGAATATTTCCTTACATAAACAAATAATAAAATGAGTAATTAATATTGTTTTCAGGCACCATTCTGGTCCATATACATAAACAGCAGAGAGAATACCTGAAAGAGATCTGCCTCAGTTTCACTTTCTGCCCCTTCAGATTAACTTGCCCCAACCATCCTTTACTAATTCACTTGGCAGGGAATTTTGCCCTGTGTTTGTATTTTGAACAAGGGCAGTTATGTTTTCCATTTAATTGTCCCTCAAATTTGAGATATAACTATAAAAGTCTAGCTTGGATTTTGAGTAGAAAACGTTCTGGACCACTTAGAGATGAGGTGAATCTCCGGATTTATCCACGAAAGGCACAATGAACACATCAGAGAAAATTGTCAGAGGGTTTATATAGAGAGGCAGAAATTGAATAGATTGCAAAAGAAGTTGCTCAGGAAACATGGCTTTACTGAATTCTGGTAACTAACTAGAAGTTACTGGATTCAAAGCATTAGGATACAAGCATTACTAAGACAAAGACTTTGTGGAGTCTTGTTAAAGTTGCAAATTCTGACTCTTTTTTTCTGATGGAGTGACCTCTCCTTTTTTCTTTTAGGAAGCTAAATTACACTTCAGTTTGCCTGTTTTCATCACATTTTGCTTTGGGCACAAATGACCATGAGCCCTGCTCTTTCTATGCTGATAGAAACTGAAAAGGGATTAACCAAAAAGCAATAAACTGTTCCCTCCAAATTCTTTGCCCTAAATTTTCTTATTAGTGTCTACCCACACTAATTTGAAGCTTAGCAAAGCTGGTTTTCTCCAAAGCTGTCAGCTGAAATAAGCTGGTTCTGTTCCTTGCAGGCTGCATTTGCCAACGATCTTTCTGCTTTAAAAACACACCCCCTCCACCAAATACAGCAGGACTGGTGCCCTTTTCAGAATTTCCCACAGGTACATGGCGACGTTAAAGAGGGAACAAAACCAGCATGGCATTTTTCAAGCTATTGTCATGGGAATGCTTGGTACACAAGAATGTGAGGGTAGACGGACGAGTGTACAAGCCAGTGACTTGCAAAGATTACAGACCAGAGGTATTAAAGTCTTGAGAGGAAGGGAAGGACTCCTGATGCAAGAAGATAGTAATTCTGTGAAAGATCCACAAAATCCCCTTTCAATTACAAAGGGAGTTGTTCAAGAAAAGCAATCCCATTGTTTTCTCTTTGGACTTTTCATAGAGTGTTGGGAATGGCAGTGCAGATGTCCCTGTAGCACGGAAGGAAGGCTCCAGCCCAGCCCTAGCCATCTTAAGGTGCTCTTGCCAGCCTCTTCTCTAATAAATTCAGAAGTTCTGGCACCTGAGAGTTTCCAGATGATCCTGCAGGGCACCTATTGAGGACTGACTCAAGTGCCCTTGCCTCTGTTGTACTGCCTGACCAAGAGACCAGCTCCCAGCTGGCACCGGCATTCCTCAGGGCTGGGCCTGCTGCCTGCCCTGCAGTCTTGGGCAGAGTTTGACCCTTTGTATTCACAGCTAAATGCTACCAGATGGATGCATCAGTTCAAAGGCTGGTGGAAACAATTAAGATTACAGGAAGCCACGTTTATCCTTCCACCTATAGCACTGAATTAATCACGGCTGATAGGGATCTAAGCAGAGCCCACTCAAGGCTCTGATTTATATCACTACCTGTCAAGAGATGGCAGAAGATTGCCCAGTAGCTGCTGAATGCTTTTCTCCCACCCTCTCCCTCTCCTGGGGAGACAAATATAAGCCAGGACATTCCTGCTCTGCTCAGGATGCCATGAAACCTAACCTCCTGTTGACACAAGCATTAGGCCCCAGGACTGTATAACAGGTCACTGACAGAAAGATATAAGATAGAGCTTCCAAATTCGGCTGGCCACACACAGGCAGGCACCGGGATTCGTGTGCTCCTGGCTCCCAGATCCTGCAGACCTGTGAGGGAGACTCGGAGGCTGACAGACACCACGGGGCCCTCATCAAACCATTTCTCAGTTGTGTCTTCTGGCAAGTCCAGTGGCTGAGATTCCTGTGAATCCTGTTTCCTTACTAGGCTGCAAAGATTGGATTTCATTCTAATCACAGGAATGATCCAGGGAGAACTGGACAGTTGTGTCCTTAAAGTTGTTATTAAAAGAATGACAAGGAAGGAGTGCCAGAACCCATCCATACCGGGTGGGACTGGAGGTCTGAGTGCCCACATGTGAATCTGAGTATTTGTGCTCAAATAAATTAAACCCTCAGTGCTCATCTGCCTGTGAGAAGTCCAGTGTCAAGGACTGAGAGGGGACTCTCAGTAACTGTGAGCTCAGTGCTTTCTTTGGAAGCGAATCTCCCGACGTCAGAATGCTCCCTTTCCCAGGGACTCACTGATGAGCACATTTCATGTCAAGCATGAAATGGGAATGGATCTGTTACTATATGCTAAGCTTTCCTCCATCTGTGGGAGGCAAAACAAAGACAAACAAGGAGGCTTGAGTCAACACAAGGGTTAATTTAAGAACTGAACTTGCTTAAAATAAAAGTTGTCACCAACCAAGAAGAACAAGTAGCCATTGAAGAGAAAACTGTTGAGATTTATGGGCCCCATTCTAGAGACATAAAAGGGGAGTCAATCATCATTTGAAGTTTATTTTTTTAATAAGAGCTCCTCAAATATTCCCCCCACTTTTCATTGCCAGAAACATAAGCTTGTGGCTGTGAAAAAGTTAAAAATTAGGGGTTTCCTAAGTGGGAGCAGAATGCATGGTCGCTCTGTATGACCCCAGCTACTCTAACAGCTACTGCTAATTCCCAGTGGAAGCATCAAGAGCTTGTGAAATAGACTCCTTTCTTTTCTTGTACAAATTATTCCTTTATATTTTTGAACTTCTGAACCTCCTGGCTTAATAACAACTCCACAAGAAAGAAGGAAAATAATTGAGTGTTTATAACAGCATGCATCTTTTTTTATTATCATCCCAGGCTGTGGCACTTCCAGTTTAGCAAAGCTTTACTCGAAGCTGCTCTGCAAAACCATTCAGAAATGGGAGGAGGAGAGGGATGGGAAGGACATCTTCTCCTACATAGGAACTGTGGTCAGTGGACATTTTTTAAATTTCTCAAACATATAGCTTCACTATCTTCCACCTACTCCCTAAACTATAACCTACCCACTTACTACCTGTTTGAGTTACAAGCAGAAATTAAAACACTGCTCCAGCCTCATAGCCTGCAAATGAGCTTCAGCACATCAGAATGTGGGCCACAAAAAACTGCAAAACAAAACAAGACAAAAACCTTAACAACCCACCCACGCAAGGAAAGGAAGAATCAAATCAAGGAAAAACAATAGGAGTAAACCGTCTTTATACTTTGTTTTTCCAGTTTTAAATGGAAAGCAATGTGGCAGTGCTGCAACAGATGACAATGTATTTATTTTCTCTAACAGATCTACAATTGGTGGATTCCCCTCTACCTCCCAAAAGACTTACATGGCTTGAATTAAAAAAAGGCTAACAGTAGAAAGTATGTTTACTCAATAGGAAATGGCCATGCCAGGCTTAGGAAGTGCTCATCTTCCTCCAGAATCCAATTTAAAAAGCACTAAATCACTAAGTATTACATTCTGGATGATTTGCTGCCCAGTATCATCACTTTGTTGATTAATATGCTAACTCATAATAATGATAGATTCATAATAGTACACTTGGCAATTAAAATTCTGATTTAGACACCCAGCCAGGGCACAATCTTGTGCCCTTCCAGGTCAGTGGTGCAGCACAACCCAATCCTTTTAAAGGAAGATTATGACATGGTCAGACGAGAATTGTAAGGACCTGGTGTATAAAACCCAGCAGCATGTCCTTGAAGGGGCTCAAGAAATGTCACCACCCACACTTTAGGAGAGCCCACTGCTCAGAGACACATCTTTACTTTGCTGTCATCCTGCTTCCCTGGAGCAGCTTCCTGTCAATAAAACTCACCTCAGACCAATACTGGCTTGGTTGAAATTGTGCTGTGTAAATCAGAGCTCAGCATCCTTGAGGTTCTCAAACATTTGCCTTTACAGCAGTTATTTACAGGTGGTATTTTTTCAGATTCTCACTGGTATAATCCTGTAGTAACTCTTTCAAGCTGGTGGATTTGCACCAAGCTCCACCACTCAATTGATTACACCACAAAATAAAGGGCTCCTACCTTCTTTGCCTATATATTACAAAGATCAACCAAAGGGACAAATTGAGGACTAATTTTAACAGTTTCTCATGGGTGACAGAGGTATTTCCTTCAGTCATGTTCACCTAGACACCTTTCCTTTCTCCTCAGTGAGAGTTCTAAAATGCAGCTTCTGAGGGCAGGCTAAACCCCTACTAAATTTGCCCCATAAAATGAGGTCCCCTGCAGCTGGAACCTGTGGATGGTGTAGGATTCGAGTGGCAGCCACTGCCTGCTGCTCTCCCAACCACTGGCATTTCAACTGAAGTCCATTCATCACAGGCTTACGGTCAGATCTAACTGTAAATGAGCCGTTCCACAACTCTGATCTAAAATATTTATTGCTTCTGAGTTAGTACGTTAGAAAGGAAAATAAAAATCCAAAGCCTAAACCCAAACCAAGAAACAAGACTGGCATCTCAGTAAAAGGCTGAGCAGGAGGCTCTGGGGCTACTGTTCACATTTGTACAGGATATGAAAAGGATCCCTCTCACTTCCATCACCAGGCATTTATCCCGCAGGCAGGAAGGGGATGATTTCCATCATATTTCTTTACCCTTGAAAATAAAGTGTATGAGGCAGTGGAAGCCTGAAGGGACGAGACTGCATTTGTCCCCATGTTAGTTTTGCAGCCTCCCTGTTCCATTAATTTATTGCTTGTTCTTAGAACAGGTGATGGACAGGGTACAGCTCTCCAAGCAATTCCTACAACTTCTGTGAAAAAAGCTGATGGGGCAGAGATGATGTGAAGGGAAGCCCCAAGGAATCTACGTAGAGCTTTATCCTAGAGATGCAAACCCTGGAGAGATAATGGGAAGACAACCCTCAAGGAATCCAGGTAGGACTTCATCCTTGACATGCAAACCCTGGAGAGATGTTGCTTCCCCTTGCTCTTCCTTGCACAGAAAAGTTGTTTGGGCTTCAGCTGGACTGGGCATGAATTAGAAGCGTGGTCAGGCAGGTTTCTAGCACAACCAGCCCTACAACTGTTCTGCTGTTTAGCCCAAATTCACAGGAGAGCTCTGTCAATGTGTCTCAGTAGTGACTTGCAATGGAGCTGGAAAGAAAGGAAGAAAGTTTGTACCCAGTGGCAGCGACACTAACTTGTGTTTAGCAAATGTGGGTCAGCTTTCCTGATGTGGGTTTGGATAAATCCCTTTGGGTAAGAGGAGAGTGAGACACAATGGGTTTCCCTCTTTGAAGAGGTGACAGGAGGACAGAAATGAGTCACTTGCTACAGCCTTCAGAACCCACATCCCAAAGGACTGTGATGCACAGGGGTGGGAAGGGCCCGTCACAGAGAGGAGCTGTTTTCAATTAGCGTGGCATTTTCTGCTACAGCATTGCTGCTTTCCAGGCTAAAACCTCAGTCACTGCACAGGAATGGGTCTTCAAATGGTGGATGTCTCATTTATCCCAAGTACTCAAGTGGAGCAACCTTCACACCAACCTTTCCACTTGCAAGCTGAATGAGAAAACTTAATTTAGCAAATATTTGAATCACTTTTTCTCCTTGTGATGCATTCAAACAATAAGAAAAGTCATAGCCATAGTTTCTTTGTCAGTAACAGTAAGGAAAAAATATGAAACAAAAAAAAAAAAAAATCCAAACACAAATAAAAACACAACAAAAGTGGCTAGTTCCTCATGATATACACTATTCTTTTAAAATGAGTGGGCTAAAATCCACATAAATGGGACAGAGCAATAGGAAACTTCTGCATTTTGGTCCAATTTCTGTTTAAGTATATGGCAATCCTAAGATTGATTTCTATGGATCTTGGATGAAGCCCACACAGAATTCAGCACACTCCAGGTTAGAACAGAAGCACTACAAAAATACCTTCCCATAGTTCATACCAGGTTTAGGTTTCAGAAACGTGATTGAGAAGGTTTCAAGCAATGCTGAAATTCCCTTCCTGAAGTCCAAAGGGGAAAATTGAACAATTCCAAGTGAAAAAGCCAGCAAGCTGCTGAATCAGCTCTCTGTAGACCTCTCCTGCGCTTCAGTCTAGATCTGTATGAGAGTTGTGTCCATAAAACCAAACTCTGTTTCCTACAGCCCACAAGAGAAATTGAGATCCTTCATTTATTTTCAGTATTGCCTTTTCTCCTGGGTTTATTCCTCTTAGACACTGTCTTTCTCTGTGACCCTTTTTTCCAGCTCCCTTTGGGCAACTAAATAAAAACCTCATTTTTGTGATGCAAGGACGCCTCCTGTCTCCTGAGGTTTTGTTCTTGGAGAGTTCCCATTCTTTCTGAGCTCACTTCTGTGCAAGTTTTTATTCCTCTTCTGTGCTGCTTTTGGGGCTATGACTACCCATGTCAAGAGAGTGACCCACAGGCTGTGAGACATGGATTCGTGTCTCTTTGGGTGGGATTTTTGAGGAGCACTCAGAGCTGGCCTTGCAGAGAGCTGAAATGGTCCAGAGTTTGGTTGAGAAGAAGCTGTTTGCATAAAACCCTGGATACCTATTTGGGACACTCTACTCACCCTGTTTCTCAGTTAAAAGATACGCTTGTATGAAAGACACTACCAAAACCCACAGCCCACACAAACCCCACAACCAGTTGGGATTACTGCTACCACCACTCCCAAACAGTAGAAAGATAAAATTTTGAAGGCAACTTCCAAAAGACTCATTGTCAGCTTTGTGCTGCTGTTTTCCTACTTTCAAACTCAGCCCCAGAGAAGTCTCCACCCCAAGTTTTCGAGACACCTCGAACTCCTTGAGTTTCAATCTCCATCGCTGGTTAACCCTGGCTGTCACCAGAGCCACGGTGTCTGGCCACGAGCAGGGCTGAATTAATCCATCCCTGGCTGCTTGCAAAACCCTCCTTTGCTCCCTCCACCTCCTGCTCTTTCCAAGCGCCACTTTTCCTCGACCTCATCCCAGCCAAGCCCGGCTGACCGAGGGCATGGAGCTTGTCACACAGCACAGGGAGAGCAGCTCCAGCCTGTCCTACACGCCAGGCTTTTCCTGACTCCCTGACACTTCTGATCTGATGGATTTTGTAGTGGTCTTGTAAATGGGAATTAGTCATGCCTGGAGGGTCAAGGTTGTCAGACCTCATGCTGAAGTGCACATGTATTCGTCAAAGGAAAACTAACAAAAGCAGGTTCTGTGCCAGGCTAAGGAGGGAAAAAGGATATCAACAAATTGACAGAAAACAGCTTCTGTGACTTTTCAGCCCAGCAAGGACCAGGCAGCAGTGCTGGGGGGGAAAGAAAGAAGAGGGAAGAAAGGGAAAGTAAGGAAGGGGAAAGTAAAAAAGGGACAGGGAGGAAAGGGAAGGTAAAAGATGAAAGAAAGGAAAAATCTCTACCACCACACACTGTATCAAGTAATGTCAGAGAAAGAACTCTTTGCCCATGGCAATCACATACTACTTAATCACTCAGGATCCTGTACTAATGAGGAAGGAATTAAAAGCATTGCAAGATGTGATGAGTTCAGACAGCCTGGATAATATAATCC
The DNA here is from genome assembly GCA_013397915.1 of Daphoenositta chrysoptera. NCBI lineage: Eukaryota > Metazoa > Chordata > Aves > Passeriformes > Daphoenositta > Daphoenositta chrysoptera. The sequence goes on from VZRO01005871.1 coordinate 168,843, forward strand.
CTTGGCCTTGCAGTAATGCCGTTAGGACAAAATATACTGATAGATAAATAGGAGTTAACACAAAAATACAGCTAATGAAATTACAATAGACTTAGCTGGTACAAGTCAGCCTAGGTCAGCTAAAAACAGTCAAGAGAGTCAACGATGACAATTTTCCAAGGCTCATAGTCCAACTTCCCAGCTTCTGATCAAGCGAGTAAATCCCATCCCTGTGAGTTGCACCAATTCACATGGACTACAGTGAAACTGAGTGAAAAGGGTTTCTTGTAGGGAGTGAGATGGAGGAGGGGCTGGGGGAAACTGCTAAAAAAATCAAAAGTCTGAATTGGCTAAATTGGCAAGTAGTGTGGCCCGACAGGAATGGATCAGGGGAGAGGTAGGGCCTGGCATAAACATCACATACATTTCAGGAGGTTTATTTTGGCTTAGTACTATGCTGGTCTCATGGACTGAATGTCTGTTGAATCCACAATAAGCACCAAGGTGCAACAGGGGTAACACTGAGGGATATATTTCAAAAGCAAGCTCCTAATCCAAACTAAATGCTGATGTGGACAACTCCAAATTTATTTTCATGTGGGGACTAGGTTAAATCCTGCTATCATTTATAGGCATTTTGGGGAGGAATGGGGTAGAAATCTTGTGCTAAGCATGCAAACCACAGTTGAAATTACTGTGATGCAGCAAGTCAGATGTCAGATAAAGTGTAAATAGCTGTCCACATGCCAACCCTTAGCCTGCCACAATGGCACAGGGAGGTAACTTGACTTAATCATCATTTAAAAGCACTTGTGCAGCCTTTTAGGGAGCTCTGCAGGCAGGCAGGAATTCAGCGAGCTCTCAAAGGTCCCATATACCTGAACTCCTAGATGTTACTTTTGGGTGGGTTGCCAGTGCTGAAGGGAAAGATTAATACGAGAGATCCTGACCCTGCAATAAACACTCAACAATACTTCTTCCTGTTAGGACTTACTTAAACCTCTACTGGTTTATCTGCTGAACCACCACATTTGGTGGGTCCTCTTTGAGAAAATCAAGTTTGATCACGATAGAAGATACAAGAAGGTTTTCCAGATGGATGCAAGTTACTCACTTACAGACACCAAACTGGAGAAACTGTTAACACTGGAGAAACTCCTCACACTGGAGAAACTCCTAACACTGGAGGACTGTCCCACCTGGAGATCTCCTTCAGCCTTTGGGGAGGCTCCAAAGCCCTCCCTGTACAGATGGGGCAGAACCTCAGGGCTGACAGAGCCAAAGACACAGTAAGAGGACACAAGCTCTTATCTAGTGAAGATACAGAACAAAACCAACACTGCAGAAGCTCAGGCTGTCAGCTTTGTTTGTCTGTGGTGCTTACATGACCTTCACTATCAGAGTTCCTCTCAGTGCCTGGCTGATATTGCCCCGAGGGGCTTCGCTGGCTGTGCCCAGTGCACTCATTATGATCTGCAAGAACGAGCCCATTGCCACTTCAGCTGTCCCATCCACCCTTCTGGTGACAATATGAGGCTGAAAACATGATCTGAAAATGTGATCTGGGGTCCCTTCTTACAGAAGAGAGACATACTGCAACCCACTTACCCAGAACCACACAGGAAGTCTATGACAAGCCATAAATCCTTCAGGAGAGAACTGGAAAATCTTTATTTTCATGGTATTCAAACTACAGTCTCAATGTATCTGATTATTCATTTACTGTTGTTTTTCCTTGTGCAGGAGAATCTATCAACTTCATGCTGGGATAGGCTGCCACTTCTTTGGGAGATATGCTGCATATTATCTATAGAATGGGAGAATGGGGCCAGTTCTGGGCAGAAAGGGTTTTCAAGGAGGAGGCAAAGCTATGCAGGGGCTTGATGCTTCTGTGATAACAGCAGGGTACTCAGCTGAATTTGCTTTGAATGTCTTCCTAGTCATGAACCACCCAGAGAGCTGTCAGAAAAAAGGTGTTGTGTCCTGAGAGAAATCCCAGTCCTCTGACACTGCTTTCATGTTGATACGAGCCCCAAAAGTTGAAAGAGCAGAATTTTCAGCTCCCAAGTGTGACAAAACAGAGAACATAACTTTCTTTGGTGCCAACAAAAGGGAAAAATTCAAAACAGGCTCCTGTCAGCTCTCACAGATTTGCCCTGGATGAGCAGCATCACTGTGTCTCCTGGATTATTACTTTTAGTCTGGAAAAAGTGAAGCCTAATCTAAACCCAGCCCCAAGAAGAAGACACAACACCCTGAAAGAGGGAGATGGAGGCACACATGGAACCCCCTCAATCCAAACAATAGCAAGGTGTTCTCCACTACCCCAGAAAGCACCACCCTGCCCTGCAGAGCTCCCACACTCCCCTTCCTCTGCTCACAGCCAGACAGAAAGGACCCCAGGAGCCAAGCAATAATCCCAAGGAGAGACCTTAAATGAAAGGGTCCACCTGTGCCTGTAAACTATATTGAGGCGAAGTCACTCGTGCTTATCAGTTGAGTTGTCCCTGAATGGCACAAATGTTCCTGCTTCAGTCACAAAGACATAATTTCCCTGCATTTTATTTTTTTTTTTAATATGGTATGCTTTTATTTTAACAGCCCTTTTTTATGACTGTAGGCTAAGATGGCCTTGCTTCCCCAGGGCTCTCACTAAAAGCCAAACTGCACCCGACTCACCAGTGTAACTTAAAAAGTTAAGCAGTGGTTAGGGACAAGCCACCTCATTCTTTCCAGCTCTGGAATCCTAGTGCATATGAATTTTGGATACTGCTGCAAAAGTGGCACATTACAAATTAGCAACAGTTTAGTTTATTAGTCCCCAAGTGGATTTATTTATGGCACAGAATATATTGCTGTAGGTTCCCTGAGACCGAGACTGTGACGTTACTGAAATTAAAGGGGATTTCATGTGGAAGACCGTGCCAAAACGGACTTACTCCTATTGTGCTTCCAACATGTGGTATTGTTTTACCATATACTTCTTGAGCTTGATGCCTTCACACCTTACAAAGATCTCCTGGTGCAGCAGCTGATGGTGCATTCTGCTGAGCTCACTGCTACAGGCATGGAGAGAGCCAAACAGAACAGGAACATGGATCTTTCAGCCCTCAGTCCATTTCTTCAGGGAACATCAGCACCATCTGCTACTCACAGCAAGGATTCAGGACCTCTGGTGCCCTTGACTGCTCAGACAGTAGGGACAAATAGATTTGTAGGGGTGAGGCAGAGGGAAAGAGGTTTCCCTCCAGCACAATGCCTAAGCTACAGTAATTCATCCTTTCTCATTAGAGCAATGAAAAAAGTACCTTCAGCTTTTACAGCTGGGGAAACTGAGGCACAACGAAGAGCATATGAAGCCCTTCTCATCATCTCAATGAAACCATGATGTCTCTGATTAAGCAGGATGTTCAGAGGCTGTCTCAACAAAGTTTAGTTTCCCTGAATTTTCTGAGTGAGGGAGCAGCCAGATTCCGAAAAGGTTTTCCCCAATGCTACAACATGCAGCTCCAACATCCAAGGGTTCTTCAGCATCATGACACACACCCCTGGTACCAGAACCAGCTCTGGACAGAGTTAGGAGCCCCTCAAGCAGTTTAAACTCTGAGCACAGCTCTGAGCATTGCAGAGACAGGAAGGGGAAGCCAAGGAGCTTCATCCCCTTTATTCTCACGCTGTATTAATGTAACTCTTTTCTATCAGTCAGATCAGCCCTATGCCTGCCCTGAGAGAAATATGCCAGTGTATGAGCTTTCAGTGGCTGGTGCAATTTGATGGTACACCTTCTTTTCAAAGAACTGGCAAAGAACAACTCCATCTTGGTGTCTGGGATAGAAAGTAACCGCTGCAGGATCCACATTATTATTCACTCTATTTTAGTGTCTTTCCTCTGAGCTGCTAGTGAAAGAGGTTCTACTCCTTAGCAGGATGCTACTGTTTATCCCAGCTGCGGCTTGGCAGGTGTCACTTCCCCATCCAACAGAAGGAAAAACTGAAAGGAGAAAGCTAAGTGAGCCTTCCAAGGCCACACACCGAGCAAACGGCAGCACCAGGACTAGAAATGAGGAATCCCAAGAGCCCCACCACAAACACAATCCGCTGAGACCACAGCTGCCTGACAGCCAGTGCCCACTCTCATGGACTGGAACACAGTAAGTGAACAAGCAGAGTTTGGTTTTGGTGTCTCGCTGGAGCAGCTCCCAGCTCCTGGGGAGGGACTGGGGAGGACACCAGTGCTTGCAGGGGGTGGAGGGACAGTGCCATCCCTGGGTGACAGCAGTTTTCCTGACAGCCATCACTGCCCGTGCAGACTGAGCCCACGCCGTGAGCCTCTGCATGAATCCAGCAGCAGGAGAAATACAGGGAGAACACCAAATTTGGGTCCCTTTGTAGGCTTTCCTGCAGGGGTGATATATGTATGAGGCTGGCTAGCGTGAATTCCTGTTGCCGAAGGTGTTTTGGGGCTGATTCGCTGTCCCTGTCTTCTCTTCAAGAAAGGAGAAGATGCTGAGCAGGATGGGAAGGTGGGGCTTGTGCTTCTTCCTCCACTCTCTCTCCTCAGTGAGGGTGAAGCTAATGTTAATCAGACTTTCTCCCAAGGAAACAGAATCTCCTCAGTGCTCCCTCACCTACTGCAGAACTGCAGAAGAGTTAAATGAAAGATGACTTTTGGCCAGCAGAAGGTGGCTTGCACTGTGTGTGGCTTGGTGGCTTTGTTCATCTCCATGAGCAGATTTCAAGGACAGGATCTTGATCACAGGATGTTCCTCATAAGATTTCAGGCCAAGTCATGACAAAGTTCACACAACCTGTTACCTTCTGCCAGGGACAGCAGGTGACAAGGACTGACTGAAATGTTTGGCTTCATCCCCTCCCACGAGTCAACTGGATGCACTGAATTCAGCAGAGTTGCCTCAGCACAGCTCCTCACATCAGCCTCCTTTGGTTTGAAACAACTTTTGGCATTATTTAGTACATCTGTTTCTAGTGCCCAAGGCCAAGATACTGATTACCAGATTGCTAATTTTAATTACTACCTGGCGTGTAGAAAACAAAACCAGCTACATGTGCCATTTACCCCAAGGAGAAAAAAAAAGGATTCAAAACTAACCAACAGAATACAGAGCACTGCACTGGAAGAGAAATCCAACCTCCCTCTAACAAAACAGTTTCTGCGGCATTCCTCCCTTCCTGTGTTTGTGTTTCTCTTTTTCCTAAGGGCTATAAAATTTAGCATACTAGGAATTGTGGGTTGCTTTATAGACCAAGTGGTCGGGTTTGCTAGAAGCTGGCTTGAAAGGAGTACTTCTTTCTGACGGCTACCTGGCTGCCCTAACTAGTTTGACACCTGCAAATTACTCATCTTTTTCTTCCCAGAACGCATGCCAGTCAAAAGAAGCAAACCTAATTCCTCTGAAAACACTTGCCTGAACATACAGTTCTCTCTGCTGAGAGCAACATGAAAATAAAGCTCTGCAACCTTCAGCACCTGCCAAAGAACATCAACTCGACCTTTTCTGAATTGTTTTGGAGCAACACTTTGTTTCTCACCCACCTCTAGATCTTGCCTTCTCTGTGTCCCTGTGCTAATCCTTGGCATAAAGGGCAGTTTAATCTCCAGAGCTGGATTTTGAAGACCCTGCAGTAACAATGTCCTATAGGACCCTCTGTCACTATTCCATAGAGATTATGAAGTAATTATTCCTCCGAATTGGAAGACATAATTAGTTACACACAAAGTAGCACCTCAGCAGTTCAAACCTTGCTGTTCTAACCAAGGTGCTGACTGAGGTTCATCACAGTGCAGTCAGTCAACACCACTGCTCATTATCCACAACATTGGGATTCGTTCCACCTCCTTTCCCAGACATGAGTTTCACCAGAGAGAGACTGGGGATCTTAGTCAAGCAGTTGTATTGAGTTGAACGGGTCTACTTGGATGATGGAGGAATGTCAGAATCAGTCATCAAACAGGCAAAATCCCACTGGTGGCATAAAAATGTCAGGGCTGTATCATACTGTAAATGTCACTTGCTTCCGCTGACAAATTTTTATTTGCATTGTTTCTATATAAATATTCTTTTCTAAAAATGTCAGCGAGAAATGCCAGTTAGCTTCTGATAATGATGACAAAGAGAAGATACATGGGAAGCTAAGTACCAGAGTTTCCCAGAAAATCGTAGGGGATTTTTCTAATGGAAAATATTGCACTTTTGTTGAAAAATCCCTAATCCTTTGGCCACCCGCCAAAGTCTCTTGGAATGAACAATACTAGGTTTGGCCAATGGGCGTTCAATATGGATCCACAGCAAACAGACAGATTTGGTTAAAGAGAGAAAACCCCGACAAGTTATACTGTCAAGCACTCAGCTGATCACCAGAAAAGTTCTGATAGCATTTTTTAAATGAGCGGTATCGAGTATGTCACTGGTATTGACACTAAAGTCAATGAAATCACTCCACTGTAAAGCATTTAGCACTGACAACACCAGGGATCTTTCCTGATCTATAATTCAGCCTGGCATTCTGCTAATGAGGATTTTCCAGGGAATGCTGCAACCCATACTGCCTTGCTCTAATGTTGCTGATTTACATATATACACATATAAATACACATATAAATACACACATATATACATACATATATCTATCTATCTGTCTTCACATATATTACATTTATTTATATACTTTGAAGTGATGGATTTCATTTATTATTTATAAAGAGGTGTTCTAGAAACTGTTTAATGTGGTTATAAATTTTCATTGAGGATTTCCCTGCTTGTATAAGCAACTATATATGAGATTAGCACTTTAGAGACTAAAAGACATTTTTATGAAGAGCTGGATCATCCCTGGTCATGGCAAAGTCTGAATTACAAAGCTCCCACTATTTCCTGCCTGCGATAATAAAGATGCAAACCTATATTTAAAGAACTTCCAAAAATTCTTTAAGACATAACTTTTTCTTTAAGAAGAGATACACACTAAAACTGGGCAGAAATGAAAAAAAAAGCTTTTAACTGCATTTATATAGTACTTAATCCCTGAGATCTTTCTTTTTGCCCTTTTCCATTAAGCTGAGAGCAGCTGACAATAATCCAGCCTAAAGATCAGGTGGGCAGAAGCAGAGCCAGAAGAAGCCCTGCATGGCCACACAAACCCCACTCAATGCACCATTACAAGTTTTGGCATCAGGTAAGAAGCTATTTTGGAAACAAGGTATAAACCAATCTGTGAATGTATCTCAGCCCCCAGGAGGAAAACAACTGCTCCTAGATTTTACCCAAGCATGGATCTAAAAGCCAACAGACAGGGATTACATTTGAAAACCCTCTCAGGTCCCCCAAAGCTCCAGTGTCGTCTTTGAAAATTATTCCATTTCTTTGGAAGAAGGCCCACAGTTCTGTTCAGGTCAGTCTCAGCAGCACCTCCCTAAGTACCCTAGCTCCTAGGAAAAGCGTGCTTCACTTTTCTACTTTATTTCAGGCTCTGAATGTGGCAAAAGAAGGATGCCTACACTTCCCATGGCAAAGGGGAGGCACCGCCGCGCTGCCGTGCCCAGGGAAAACCTCCAGCACTCGGGATCACTCCCCACACTGAGCTTCCTCTGGAGCTGACCCCACGTGAAAACAGCAGAGCTGAACTTCCCACGGGGGAAAGGTAACTGTGACAAGGCGAGAGCTGAAATTCCCCCTCCTGGTGAAGCCGTGCTGTCCACACCTGCCGATTAGGCTGCCACATTCCCCCGACCTGCACGCCTGCCAGGCTTTGACAAAACTGTGCTCCAAAACCAGCTCTTCATCTAAGATGTCTTACATTCAGCTGAAATCAAAGAGCCTGAACAGATGTCTCTAAATATATTTCCTCCTTGTAATGATGGCAAATAAAAGCACTGTCCTCCAACATGTTCTGCACAGCATCTGTAACGCAAGTGCCGCAAAGGGAAATCAAAAGGAACGGGGTGGGATGTTGTGTGTGCTGTGTGCTCCGAGAGTATTTTAAACTCCCTTAGCCTCTGTAATGAAAACCACACTGTCTGAAAGTGAAACTCTGCTGATTGTTAACTGTAGGTCTGTTGGAAATAAAGTGAGGGACACAGGGAAAGGGAATTTCACGTAAATCTAATTTCTTCTGTGTCAAACAGCGCTACTGTATTTCCTCCCATCTGCAAGGATACCCTGTGAAATGTGGATGAATGTTATTACAGTCTGCAATAAGCAGAGTTCAAAGTGGGGAAAATTTGGTTCAGATTTGGATTCGGCAGTTCAGAAGTTTCTTCACACTTTCTTCAAACGACCCAGAAAAAAAAAGTCTCAAGCTCTGACTTGCCAATCTTACATAAAAACTTTTACATGAATCAGGTTGCTATGCAAAGTAGGTAGATTTAAGCAAATATTTATATATTTTGCTTTTTCAGCAGAACTAAACTAGATTATTTTGCGGGTAGGATGCTGACTGGGATGAAAGAGAGAGCTACATCACAGTTCCCAGTTCTGTCTGTGGCTCCCTGCATGACTTTGGGCAAGTTATTGCTTCTCTTTGTGCTTCATCCCCTTTCTGTAAAACAAAGAGCCTGCTTTGTCTCCACTCTTTCTTTTCCTTAACTAGATAGAAGTGAGAAATCAGCAGAAACCAGATGGGGACAGTGGGCTGGGGGGCTCTGATGGCAGCTGAGACCTCTTGGTGCCATTGTGACGGACATTAATAACAGAAGCTGCATAAGAAGAGCTGTTTGAAACAATTTCCACCCAATTCTGACTGTCTGAGGAGGCAGACAACAGCTTATGTTCACTGTGCCTAACTGAACATCTCAGTTAAAGGTTGGGCTGTTAGTTCCTGAAATATGGGCTTTTCTGTCCACCTCTAAGAGACTGTGCTGCAGCTCAGATGCTGTCAGATGCTCTGGACAGCAAGGCTGCACCCACACCCCACAGCTCTGGGCTCCTTGTCCTCCTTGGCTCATCTCCTCCCTGGATGCCCACTGGCAAAGTCCTAACAAACACCCCAAAAGACGCATTAGCAAAACTCAAAAGCAAACCCTGATGTACCTCCTGGTGTTTCCTTCCTCTCAACGTCCCCATCAGCATTCCAGACTCGTTCCCACAACACAGCTCTGGCACAGACAGTAAAACATAAGCTGGCCGAGGTCTTGCCACCAAGGAGAAACTGCTGTCACCTCCATCTTCCTGAGCAAGCTTGGCTGACAGAACAGAGGGTTTTGGAGCCAGCCTCCTGTCCTGGCTCCCAGACTCAGCCCTGTTGGCTGTGGCTCCCAGGAGACCTCTTCTCCCCTCCATCCCAAAGCCCTCACCTTGGACGTTGGCCCTACTCACCTCCCGAGTTCCCTCCAGGGACCATTAACCTTTCTTTCAGTTATTACTTTCTTTGTCAGCTGGGTGGAATAAAGACCCCTAACACATACACAGATCTGTTCAGTCCTGAAGGGATTTGGAGCTCCCTGCTCAGTCTTGAAGGGACCAACATATCCCATTACAAAGTCCCAGACTAAATTCACTACCAACAAAAAGTCATCTCCCTTTGGACGGGTAAAGTCTACCTTCTGAAACGTCCACATGTTGTCTCAGCAACTCTCCTTTATGGCTGTTTACATTGGATAAGAAGTGCAACACAAAGCAACATTCAGACGAAGAAAGTGCTCAGAAGTAGTAAAATATGGTGTTATCTATTTTTTTAGCTGAATAAATTGAGCTTGCTTTGCATTATTGCTGGCTGTCTTAGCCCAGCTCTGAAAGTGAGAAAGAGAAAGGGAATCTTGAAAGGCAGCTCCCGAGAGGACACTAATATTTTTAATAGTTTGTGGGTTATGAAACAAATCTGTGTTAGCAGTATTATATATCTCAGCCTGAACCACTGGGGTGTTTCCAGGCTCTTTAATGAAACTAAAGCACTAACACAGCATTGCCAAGAAAGTAGATTTATTCACAAAGAAATGTTTGCTAGCAGAAATGAAAGCGTAGGCATGAACGGGGCTGTAGCATACTAATGCATGGACTTGTCACTCACATTGCATCTTATCAGGTGAACTTTGCTGTTGCTGCTGGATCACGGGTCAAACCTTTTCCTCCTTTTTCTGCCATCCACTCTTGCCTCTTCCCTGATTTTTGGGGCCCACAGCAAAGCAACCTATCAACATAGGCCGAAACCTGTGCTAAGAGCAAAACTTGATCTATAGCCGAGGAGAGCTGAACATAAAAAGAAAAAACATACACAAACACTAGGGACTTTTTTTTTTCATTTTACAGTGTGAAATAGGACCCAAACTAATCAATGGAGCTCAGTGGGAGTGCATAATTATTATTAGGCCCTACATGGGGCCTCAGAAAATATGCAGTTCTCTTGGAAGTTTAAAAGGTCACTGTGAATAACTAAAACATACTTTTCTTGCTAGTTATTTTGCAGTAAAAAAATAATTCATAAGGAAATCAGTTTAGGAAAAAAAAATTCTCATGTTCTAGCAGGGTGGTTTAGTAGTCATTCCTATGTCTTCCATGTATCTTTTCTGGCAGGTCAATGGGCCATGTTTTATTCTCTGCCTTACTTCCTAAAGCTTACAAAGTCCAGTCCTTTTTCACTGTTTGTTATTCTAGAACTTGCCTGTGTACTGCCCAGCCAAGAGCAGGCAGGAAAAATGGAGTGCCCTTGGAACAACCCACACTGGTGGGGAGCAAGGCCAGGTGAACACCCCTGCGTGGTGCTACTGGTCAGCCTCATTTACTAATTACACAGCAGCCTGAGGGGCTGGACATGCACGTGCTGCTCGTCAGGCTGAGCCCTGGTGGGTTCAGAGCTTTGAAGGAGCTCTGCACCATGGCTGGACATCAGCAGACATTTCAATGAGGAACGCTGAACAACCCCCCAAGTCATTCTCTAACAGTGGGTGTTTAGTGCTGGTACCAAGGAGGTTGTGCTCCTTCAAGAAACCCTGGCAGGCTGTGATGAAGCAGCAGGAGAGCCTGGCAGTGCTCCTGGGACACACTTCAGGCACACAAGTGACCGGTATGAGAAGTTCCCAGCACCGAAATTCCTTCTGGCAGGATGGATGATGGCACACGAGCAGAGATCCCACACTGAATGGTTTAAACATGCAGCAAGGTAGTGACTATGGCAAGGATCCTGATGGAAGCAAGAGCTGCTGGCATGAGGCACAGCCCAGGCAAGAATCACCTTCAGGCATCCTCCCACCATTTTCTGCCTTCAATTCCAATGTCTGCTTGAGTGATGCTGGAATACAAGATACAGAATTCAGCACGAGTGAATCCTGAATTTGTATTAATTTCAAACAACAGCAGAAACTGCAGCAGCCTGAGGATGTGTGAGACGGACAAAACAAGTTTGACTTTACTTCATCCCATGGAATGACAGCTGAGCTGTGTGATGTGCCAGAGGGCTGCCACCACTGGAACACCACTGGACACGGAACACATGGACAGCTGAACACAACCCCACAACGCAGGGGTGGAGCACAGTGCCAGCCTGGGCTGGGAGGCTGAGCAAACAGATGTCTTAACTCTCAGATCTCAGGAGAAAGCCACCCAGCCGTACTGAGCACAAGCAGGGCCTTCATCTGAGGTAGCTGCACACCATCAGAGCGTGGCTGGGGATGTGGACAATGTCTGTGTATCTGCCTAGATACGTGCTCCTGGCCCAGACCTGGTTTGATAAGTTTTATCTTGTACTCATGCTGCCATCAGCTCTGCCAAGCAGCGCCCTGAGGTGCACACAGCAAAGGCTGTGACTCGGGGCAGAAATACCCACGCACTGGCCAGGTTTCAGTACGAGCACCTTTCTCAGCAGTGAAGTCATTTTATTACTATGCTCTACCCAGGCATGTGCAGCATCTGGTTAATATATTTCTGGGTAGTTCCTAGCTCTCCAAACACTCCATCCCTGCCATACTGCAACACGCAGAAAAGGCAAACTTTCCAACAGTTCGCCTGGGTACCTGTTCCAGGCACTTACAGACCTGGTTAGGAAAATTTTCCAAGGAGCTAGCCTGCATTTTCCCATGCTTAATTTAGTTATTGGAATGTCTGCCATTTATATGTGTTCTCCTTGGCTCCTGCACAGGTCAGCTACTATAAATCAGCCCAGTATCACTGGCTGTAATGGAGCTACAGTAACTTACAACAGCTGAGTATCTGGTTTATGAATGCAGTTCCCAGAGCTTCATGTTAAATACAGCCCAAGGCTGGGGCATTGAAAGAAAATGAAGAGATTATGAAAGGTACGTATGCCAGTTCCAGTTCAATATTGTTTGTCCTAGATACTTACTAGGTGATGAAAGGATAAATAAACAGACCCCAGGCACGGTGATGTCAGACACTGCTTATGCCAGGGATATTTTCTCTGCAAAAGGAGTGCACGTGAAACAAATGAAGAAGCAGGTGAGAGCGAATGTTTGGCTGCCAAGCTTGGCCACAGATAAAACATGATGAAGATATTAAGCCTGTGGACTGGAATGTGGCTGGAAGAATACCTGGGGAGGGAAAGGAAATCACCATGGCCATTGAGAGCCCTGCCTAAGTACCTGATGGCAGCTAATGAGGAGGTGTGCAAGGAAATTCACTTCTGAAGCCACATCAAGCATGATCCTTAAAGCTCTGATCCCATCTGGTGAGGCAAAGAATTTACTTCACAAATTCAGTTTACTATGCTCTTCCCTGATCCTGCTCTTCTCCAATTCTATGTAGACACATCCAAGTCAGGTTGCACATTATGGGAGCTCCATATTCTTCATTCAAAGCCCTTTTCTGCCAGCAGCAACAAAAAGTAAAAAGGAACAGATTACTTCCCACTGAAATGGAAACTGCATGGAAAACATCTCCATGTGAAGAGCTTTGGTAGTGTTTGGTCCTTGCTTTGGGGGAAGGTGTGGTTTTAAAACACTGGGAACAAGCATTCTGGATTTCTTGAAACTGAATAATTCTGCCCAAACTAAAACCCCTTTCTGATTTGGGCCAGGGACTGGTTCAAGCCTCCACTGCACATCTGTGTGCCAGCTCTACTCCCCTACCCAGGAAAGCACCAGCACCTCCTCCATCTGCCGGAGACCTTCACAACCTCACCAACCCTGACCTGACACCACCATTCCAGGGAACTTTCTCTGGAAAACAAGATGAAAGCGTTAACCCCACGAGCTGCAGCAGCCTCTGCGAGCAGCCGCAGGATCTGACACAGCTAACCTGAGCCAGGAGAGACCCCAGCTGGCAGCTCTGCCCATCCTCTCGCTGCAGCAGGCAGCTCTCTGCTCCCTCTCCCTGGCCATGGATCAGGGAGGGGAACCAAGTGGCCAGTGCAGCCCAGACGTCTCTGCGGCGAGCAGGGCAGCTCCCCTGGGAACTGAAAATTCCGTGTGAACTTGCATCAAACGCGCCGAGGAGCGGCTTCTTCCCGCAGGATCTACTATATATTAATTAGAGAGCAACTTGACATATCTCTGGCTAGCACGCATTAAAACAACTCCTCAGGAATTTACCAGCTGAGGTCTGTGAAAGCAGGGGCCAGAAAGAAACACAGAAGATTAAAAAGAAATCAGCTAAGTGGGGCCATGGCAAATTGCCCTGCCGAGCTCCTCTGAGAAGAAGCTCCTTCTCTCTTCTCCCCCGTGCACAGTTCTCCACCACTCACAGAGGTGCAAAGGGTAACCTGTGCCAGTCCAGAATGATGCCATATAGGGAGAACAGACCCTTACACTTGTGATCAACAAGGAAAATGTTGATACATGTGGCTAAAACACTTTGCTTATTCTGGTACCTGACATTTTGGGAATAGAAGAAGGGAGCAGGACAGAATTTCTCCGTGGAATCGAACAGAAATAAAATAAACTGTTTCTTCCCTATTAAAGTAATCTCACCAGTGATTTTACTTCCTAATTTACCGCTTCTGTCACTGTCATAATATATGGACAGCATTCAGCAGCTTAGAAGTTTTTCAGAAAAGAAAATGCCAAAGCCACTTTGGCAAATGTAACCACAAAGATTCTCTTATGTTTTCATGTGGATAAAAATAAAAGGCTCTTTTCTAAATTTGATGATTTTGCTTCAAAAGACTAGTGCGAGTGTAATTTAAAGCTCTTTTCTGGCATCAAGCAAAACTCCTACAATAATCTTATTTACATTACATCATTTACATTATATTGCAGGATATTATTTGCAGTCTTCTCTCTCCCCTTCCTTGATTCCAGAAAGGACTTTAATGATGGTGAAAAAGTTAAAGTATTTACTGACAAATGCAGTATAGGCACAACAAGCACAGAAGATGCTGTCTCTGAGTTTAAATTCTTGGCAAAGGAGCTGGGGTTTTGCATGGTTTGGACCCACCACCTAGGGATGCATTTTCTCTTGGGTTTCCCAGCCATGCTGGAGTCACCAGTCTGATTTACAGCACATCCCTAGCGTGGGCAGGGCAGGATGAGATGGGAACAATGCTCCCATGGCATATGTGGAGAGGGCAGAAACACCAGCAGCAAGCACATGGTCACAGCCTGGCCTCTCCAGTGCCATTCCCAGGGTATTTAATAGCTTTGTCCCTTGATACATTTGAACAGTTACTCATTATTTTTGCAATGAGAGTGATAAATTACAAAGGCTGATTGATTTACTCCATCAAGGTAGCAGCAAGTGATTTCCCCCAGAGCAGCTGCTCTGCCGAAACGCCAGCAGAGCCCCAGAAAGGCACATGCCTTTGGAAGGCAGAGCACCAGAGGCTCCTTTTCCAGAGCTATTTCAGTCTCCTGATGACTGTATAATAGAGGGAGAACCGAAGTCATCTGCTTTCCTATTTTACGCAAGGTGACTAAGAAAGTCTTATTTGGTTTGAATAGATTTCAAAAGTGTGCGCATATATTTTTGCATACATATATATACACACACACATGAATAAGCCTCTTTCATAAGAAAGACTTCATGAATATTTCATGGCTTGCCCCTCGGGTTTGAAGGTACCTGGTTTGCAGGCTTTGCTAAGTACAGTTTACTGCCACCTGGGCTCAGGAACAGAAGATTTCCCCTGGATTCTGCTGCGTTCATCAGTGGCCACGACGTCAGGGGTACCTCAATTCCAACAAGCCCCAGCATCCTCTCCAATCCGAGCCATCTTCAGTTGTTGCTGAAGCAATCAGACGACAAAATAACCTCCTGAAGATTTGCAGCCCAGTGAGCTACAAGCCAGTGTTGCCCGTGGGTCTTTCTTTCCCTGGCTGCTTTTTAAATAATGTTTTCTTTAACCCTGGTGCTTGCAAGATGCTGTTCAAAGGAAAAGTACAGGGTCACCCATGGAATTCATCTCTCATCACATCCCACCACTTTCCACATATTTTTTAAAAATGTAAGCTTGGATAGCCAGGCCAGTTTGCTGTCACGTCTCCCCCTTGCAACTGCTGACAGTCAGATGTTCTTGCTTACTTTAGGGTTTGATTTATTGTCTGCAATTAGGCTAAAAATGGATATTTTAAAAAATACAAAGGAAATCTATGATTAGTTGCAAATTGGAAGCAAAAATAGAGACAGAAAAAATGATTTCTTTATCCAACTTGCCAGGCATGAACTCATTTGTGTTTTCATCTCTGTAAACCTGTCAGAGGGCTCTCTCCACTCATGTAAGGGGTACTCATCTTGCTGAGCATCTCATCAAGATGAATGAATTTCAGTTCAAACCATCATGAACTGAACTTTCTGCTGACCACTGCCCTCCCTGGAAACACCCTCAACTCTAAGCACCTCCTTCAAAATGCTGGCACAAGTTTGGTGGTTTTTATAGGGCTTGGAATCTGCAGAAATCCAGGTCTCAAGTGCAACGCTGACAAGATCAGCCCAACAAGTGTGGCATGAACCACTATGAAAGTAAAAATTCAGCCTCACAGAGCCATCTGCTAAGGAATGCCATGACTGAACAACGCAGCCCAGGAACACGAATCCAAACCAAAAGTTGGGATGAGATTTCTCCAGTTTCCACCAGTTCATCAACTCTCAACCTCCACCTGAGCTATTCAGCCCATTGCACTCTCTCCTGAAGTACAGGACATCATCCATTAGCCAAAAAGGTGGTTTAGTGCAAGCAGTGTCTCATTTATTTTGAGGGAGCAGATGAATCTAACACAGCCACCATCTTTGGGCTTCTTCTGAGCACATTTCAGTAGAGCAAAATGAGGACAGGCACTGTCTCGTGTAAGGCAGCCCGTGGCCTTCACATGCTCCACCTGCCCCAGTGCTTGGCAAAGGCTGAGGCTCAAATGCCAAAGGGTTTCAGTGCATAAAGGCCTTCTAAAAATGAGGCTGGGTTTAAGTAGCCAGGCAAAACCTTTGCATATAATAAGGGGCATGAGAAAGGTTATGCCTACTTCATGGAGCAGATTCCAGCACACAGATCCCTTTTCTTGGCCACCAAAGATGCAGAACTCTCTGCAATTGGTGTTTATTTACACGAAAATAGCCTTCATTTTTGTTCCATGCCTTGAGGCTGTGCAAAGCATGATAGGAGAGGCATGTTTCCAGCAGTGATAAGCAGCAGTATTCTGTCCAGCAACTGTTATCACACCCCTCCCAACCTGAATACAGCAAATTAAAATTAGCAAGATATTAAAGAATTAACACTATAAGCATTTACGACCAGTGTCAATCATTCACTCTCTCCTGGACCATGCAGCAGAGGGTGAACAAGCAATGCTGTGCTCCAGGGATTAATGGTACATGACTGAAGCCCTGATTGCTGTGGGCTGTTTATTGGTGAAGCACATTTGCCCTCAGCCAGGCAAAAGGAAGTAATGAGCTGAAATAAAGAAATGGGAAATATGAGTTGGGTAGGAGGAGAAAACATCCTAACAAGCTGCCAGGGGAAGTGCTGGTTCATCGCTTGGGTCATTTCAAATTGGACTGGATAATGCACTGGAAAGCATCCTGGTTTCTGGGAGGCTGTGCACTAATGTGAAGGATGAAGGGGTACAGCACATTTCTGTCTCTTTGATTGGGTGTCTTCCATGACCTGCTCTCCAAATAGCTCATGGTTCAAATCAAGCCCAGGCTTATCTTCCACCTGCAGCACAGGGCAATTGCTGGAGAAAATAAATATGCTCACTATCCACACCTGCATTAACCATCCACACCTGCATTAACCTCCCAGGGTAGCCTTCACCTCCTCCCCTTAGCTGCAGCATTTCACAGCCCTCCACAGCAGTTCCTAATAACCCATTTTTATCCCTACTTACCACACACTGGCAGTGACTGTCACCAGTCACTGACTCAGTCACTGGTGTCCACCATGCACAGCCATGAGACACCACAAAACACCTACTCAGAGCTTCTTCACAGCCTCAGCTGTCTCTAGGATTTTCTTCTCCACACAGCTTAATCTATTCTTTAGGGTCAGCAATACCCAAACTAGAGCTCAGACCCCATGGGGGGTGAGCACAGTTATTAATGGCATTATGAGCCCCACAGAAATTTAATTACTTGGACATGTATTCAGGGATTGCACATATTTTCTATGTGGAGGTCGTCTGGCCATCAGAAAAAAAAAAAAAAAAAAAAAAAT
>VZRO01005871.1:186413-253813 GCA_013397915.1 Daphoenositta chrysoptera
TTATAACCCTTTTTTCCCCACAGAGAACAAGGAGGTAATATCCAGCAAGGTATGGCCCCCCCCCCAGCCTCCACAGGCAAGGAGAACTCATTTATTTCTATGCTGATAGAGGGAATGGTGGTGATTTGGGAATGAAACTCAGCCAGCTTGTTACATTACATGCCCTTTTCAAACAGGAGCGATACTGCTTTCACGTCTGACATGCATCATTAAAAAGCAATCACTTCGAGCAGGGCTCTTTTTATTTATCACGAAAAGAAACGGAATGGGAAAAAGAGAGAGATAATCATCACTCAGCCCTTTCCCTGCTGAAAAGCGAAAGCCTGTGTCCAACAAGGCAAGACCACCCATCTTGAAAGGGTTTGGTAAGATTTACATTTGGCCGGTGTTTCAAGAAGCAGCGATTCCTGCGCCTCGCACACACATTCAGGGCGATAGTCCCACACACTAACCCGGAGAGTAATAAAAATCAGATGCTTCTGCATCATAGATATTGATGGGACAGGGTGTCTGCTGAGAGCGCTCTGTCCTACCTGCAGACAGGTCGGATTTGGCTCCTGTCCTGCACAAAGGGTGTTTATACCACAGCAGAGCCGTGTAAATGTCCGACTTTCCTCGCATTTTCCCGCGTTCCCAGAGCATACTTTTGATGGTATCTTGTGGACACAGCCTGGAAATGCCAAAGCTATTAGTAATATTCACCTTTCTGGCAATGTTTGGCAGCTTTGGCAGAAGTGGGAAGTTTGGAGGCTGCCAATGTGGTGGTAGTTCTGGGGAGAAAAAATCTTGGCTACCTCAGAAAATTATCTTTATGTGAACTCGATATGTAAATTATATTTCTGCTCATGTGAAAGGGGTAAGTTAATGCTGTATCAGGGAAAAAATCCCTGATACAGGAACCTTAAAATATTTTTTCCATGATCAGTTATGAGTTTTGGTCTAATCTGCCTTTGCAGACTGAGCAGGTATTTTCACAGCAGCAATGCAGTGCAAGTGTTGCAAATCTGAGTGCAGGGAATGAAAAGACACCTCCCCATTTATTTCCAGGTCTTCTCTCTCCTTTTCAATGCCTGAAGCCTGGGATCTGAGTCCCATGAGTCTCAAGCCATCTACACCCCATGATGAGGGAAAGCAGGATTGCACTGCCTAGAGGTGATCCACAGGAGATTCCCAAGGACTTCGGCAATTCATTTCCATTTGTTTCCAGATGTGAAACTAGAGATTCAAAGATGGGAAATGATTTTCTAGGTGCTGTGGGAATGAATTTCACAAGCCAGGGAACCTCTTTTTATCAAAGAGAGACAAGTGAACAAACTGGAAATCTTGGCAAAAGGGCTGATCTTGACTAGGGGACCGAGAACCTCTTCTCTGGTATTGCTCCTAAAAAAACCTCCAGTTGCACACTGAATTAACTCTGAAATAAGTCCACCTCTGCTGGAGAGATTCCTGGTCTGAAGGTGAAAGCAAACAGTGGAGCAGGAGGGTGACACACCCAGGTCTGGTGCTGCTCTCAGCAGGAACAGTAGCAGGGTCCTAAATTCAGTGGCTTAGTCTGACCTATTCAAATAGCATTTTCTCTGCCCAAATAACTGATCCTTAATGAAGCTATTTATGTAAGGAAATTAAATTAAAAAGGAATGTTAGTCACCTGGGTGTTGCCACATGGCCGTAATGTGTGTCTGGGAGACCTGAGACTCATAAATTGTATACAACACACTGAATGGAGGTCTTTAGCCTGTATAATTAAGTGGCAACTAGTTTCATATTAAAGATATTACACATACACAGAGGCACAAACAAAATGTCATATTCTCCATTTCCTGTGTATAAATCTCTTCTCACAGAAAATTCAAAGAGCATGGGGTAGGAGCGAGGGGGTTATGATATCAAAGGAAAAGGTTTCAGACTAAAAAGTGACCTACAACTTTGCACCCACAGCTTTTGGGGCAGGAGGTAAGAGGCACACACCAATCCAGAGGCTGCTGTGGCCACAGTTACAGCGTGAGTCTTCAGACACTCGGGGTGAAGCAGAGTGGACAGGATCTCTGAAAAAGGAATCATCAATTGCCCCATGCTAAACAGCACAGCCCATCACATCACATTAACAGGAAAAGCAGAGTTCAAGGCCAGGTTATGCCCTTTTTAAAAAACCTATGGCAAAGATGCAGGATGAGAGAAGGCCAGGAGCCACTGACTGTCAAGCCATGTTTGACACTGAACTGGCTGCTGCAGCCAGAGCTCAAGGTGTGCATGGCTTCCCTGGGACCCTAAAAAACAGAAGGTAAATCTCCATATCAGGGCAGCTCAGGTAACTCAAAAAACCTGTCTGTGTCCTACAGACCTACACTGTGGCTCTGCAAACACATCTTGGCTGAGGAGGGGGACAGCTATGAAATACATGAACGCACACAGTCAGTTCTGAGCACTCCTCCAGGGCCAGGCCGGAGGGGTTCTGAGTTTCTGGATCCCAGGCACATGGCCCAGCGTGGCTCTGCATAAACACAACCTGGACACTCAGGATCAGCTATCCAGACCTCACCTGTGCTCAGCAAAGAGCAGCTGTACCCTTAAGCCTGAACTACAGCAAGGCTTCCAGGCACCCCTGTGACCAGCAAACCTTGAGCCCAGGGGTTTCCCTCCTTCTGCACATCGAGGGACTTGCTCTTCATCCTGCAAATTAGCTATTGCTAATTCCCTGGGGATACATCTTCCCTCAGCAGCCAGTCCTGAGCTTACACACGACCCCAGTTCAGCCCCAGCAAACTCGGCAGTGCCGGGCTCCAAGCACCCCAGGAAAGGCGGTTCTGGTGTGAAAGGGTTTGTAAGACACAGGACTGCACCAACCCTTTCGCCTTCCCAGCGCTCTGCTGGCACGTGGAGCTAATGCTTAATTATCCTGAGTGATTTATTAACATATAAAGTCAGATTAAATGGGTATTTGGAGCTGAGTGGCTGAGAGGCTTTGAAAGGGGAAAGTGATTCACGCTATTTATCCAGCTGAGACAGAAGGCACGTGGCGTGAACCCGCAGTTCTGATTTCTCCAGATAAAAAGAAATATATTTCTAGGAAAAGGAACCTCATTAGCATCCAGCAGACGTGTCAATTAGAAGGAATTCCTGATTTAGACAGGCACACTGTCCACACCTCTAAACAGAGCACAGAACATTACTTAGGACTCTGTATTTTCTCTAAGGTACTTCTGCTTTTACTGCCCCATCACACAGGGTCTGTTTGGGCTCCAGATCCACTCAGGCACAACTGGAGCTCCATTGGCTTCCAGAGCACATCATCACCACTGTGTGACCACATCCATGCCCAAAACGTGGTTCTTGGCAACATGCAATTTCTCCCTCACTGAATAAACAACCTTATAGTTAGAAACGGGATTAAAATCTTCCCTCTTCCAAAGGAAACTTTGGAAACAAAAAATGGAGACAGGAACAGGAAGCAATATTTGAGTGTATTTGTCTGCCACAATGTTAATTTGTTTTCTGTGATACTTGTTGGTGTGGGCAAAACTTGAATTATTTGATGTGTTAAATGGACAGTTTCTTAACTTCTACCTGTGACATGATCAGACTGCAGTCGTGGCAGGGTACACTTTTAATACACAGTCACCAGGACCTAGGGAGTTGAAAAGACTTCAAATAACTTACACAGACAAATAACTTCAAACCTTTTTTTCAGCCTAATAGTGTGTAGGGATGGTTGTCAAGTAAAGAAAGAGAGAAGAAAAGTAAATTCTCAAGCTGACCTTGGTGGAAGATATGCAAAGATATGAAGGACAGAGATCAAAGAATGTAATGTCAGAATTTTATAAAACTGGTGTTTCTTAGGCCAGGTGCTCCCTATTCCCTGTCTGCCTCTCCCCTCTTCCACTTAATTTCTCATCATCCTCCTGCACAAGGATGGAGAGATCAGGCAAAAGACCTGCATCAGCTAAGCATCTGCAATGAAATTAAGATAAAATTTTCACTGGGGTCAAACTACACTTTTTGTTCAAGCCTAAAATGAAGCACTTCAGTGTTGAAAGTTCTCCTTTTAAAAATTTGCTTAAATTAAAATGCCACCTAAACTGGAAACAAAAACTGGAAGGATTTTGTCTTGAAATGGCTGAGATGAAAATGTTGAGGCTTCCCCCTTCTTTCCTTTCCCTATTTTTTTTTCTTTCCATAGATAAAAGGATGCTCTCTGACAACCAGGTGAGCTTTTATAGCTAAATTGTCTCACCTGTCTAAAACTGGTGTGTCTGTACCCACCAACCCCAAAATGCTCACAAAGTGATGTCCAACAGAGAGAACAGGAGCAGGTACTCTCACCTCCCACCCACCCCACAGCACAAAAAAGACAATCTGGCTCCTGTGACAACAGCACCCAGCAAAGCTACAGCGCAAACAGCTTCTTCAACCCCGTTTTAAGACTCAGCTGCTTTTCCAGCTTATTTTTATCTCTGACAGGAGATGGAGTCCAGCTGAAGAGTAGGGCACGTACTTGCACTTCTGGCTCCGCACTGAGCTCTCCCAGCCACTTCATCAGCACAGCCTCAGATTGGCTTAAAGCAGGAGTAAATTTCTATTCCTCCCTGTTGGCCAGTGAATGAGGAGAGGTAGCCAAGATCCCCCTTTCCTGCAGGCCCAGCAGTCCCCACTTCCCCGTGCCGTGCCCGTGATCAGCCGGGTGTGAAAGGCTGGCGGTGTGAAGGCAGTGGGAATGCAGGTTGCTGCTTCCTGGCACGGCCCAAAATCCAAGGCACAATCAAACCCACAGAGAGCCACTAGCAAATCGCTCGAGCTACTTTTTTATGAGACACTTTAGCCAGCCCTCTTTTCATATCCTTTACGAGGCTGCCTTCAGCCGTACTCGTAGTAAAAATCTCCTGAGTTATGGAAATCATAAGAAAGAAATTATGTATGGAAAAATCATTACATTATAAATTGGTTCCACTGTTCAGAACATGTAGGAAATGGGGCATATAAAACTCAGATGGTGTTGCAGGCTTTGATACAAGGTTCATTATTGCACCATGACACAAGTGAAATATGTGCTAACACACTGCCAGCTAATTTGCCTTTACTCACAACGCAGACCCATCGCTGGGCAGCTTCACAAATTTCATCGACCTGGGTGATTTCTCTGATGGGATGTGGCAGCCCCCACAGAAACACCATGGGAAAGAGCAGATCTTGTGTCTTCAGGGCTGGGAACGTGTTCCCCCACCTCATTCAAAAATAACAGCCATCTCCCTGTTTTCTCCTAATCTTTTTCAGATTTCATCCCCATACTAGACTATTGAAATGCTGTTATCCAGTTATACAGGCGTTGCTTGTGTCTCTGGTTTTTAATGACCTAATCGAGGTAGGAGGCAGGAAAACGGGACAGGAATAGCTTTGACAAAATGTTCTTTGTTAGCAAATAGCAATTGGTTAAAATTGGAAAATTTCCATGAAAATGCATCAGTTTTCATTAAACTTTCATCACAAAATATTCTGAAGCCAACCAGGGAATTGTAACAGTCACAGGCTGATGCCTGAAGCTGTCCCATGAAAAAAGAAGAAACTAAGGAGATCTTCCTAACTGTGGTGGATGCAGGATGCTTCCCTGGAGAAAAAAAGAAGGGAAAACAACGGGATTACACTTGGCCATGGTTGCTAATTACATTGAAGTAGAAAGGGAACAGCCTTAGAAGTCAAGAAATCCACAGAGCTGACACCAGGTATCCACTGGATTTCTAGTTTTCTTTATAAAAGCTCTTGTTTTAATAAAACAGTTTAAAAATAAAACCATAGTCATTATGAAAATATTTCTTTACTGGAAAAATTCAGGGAAATATTTTTTTTAAGATTCAAATGGTCTGTTTCCATACATCCACGGAGAAGTTTGGTTTCTTCCTGCAAAATTACTTTCTTTAAAATAGACTCTACTTTCTATTACATTATAAGGGGTTGAAATCTGAATGAAGTGCTTTGAATATATTGAAAATGTTTCAAATGACCCAAAAACAATTCTGCTTTTTTTTTGTTCCAACACGGAACAAAATTCCTTTTGCTTGCTTCCCAAAACCCCAACAAATTGGAAAATCCATTTGCCATCTAGCTCTACTCAGAGCAAGAATGTCCAGAGGTCCAATTTTTAATGCTTAGATGGTGTCTGAATTGAAGAAGTGCCGTCAAAATGTAAAGCATTATGAACCTTTTTAGATTTCCAGCTGGTTTTGCAGAAGGAGGGAGTCTGATTCGGGCTGGGGCCAAGATCTCAATGCTGCCATCATCAGGGAGCGTGGCTGTTAATAAAACCTCGGATCAGCACCCGGGCCTCTCTGTGCCCACCAAAGCTCACCCCTAATTCTGAAGATACCGAATTCTCCGACTCTCAGGTTACAACACTCCTGCCCGTGGGGGGTTGGTTTTTTTTCCCTGAGGCATGCTGACAGACTGGAGGGGTTTACATCTTGCTGTGTGTATCTTCTTTCACATCTTTCACCACCGTTTTAAATGAAACCACGTAGGGAGTGAGAGAGAGGAGGGGAGGCAGCACAGGGCAGCTGAGGAAACCCTGCCCAGCTCAGGCTCAGTACTTTGGGGTGTACCATGGGCCTGTTTGTGAAACAAGGGGTTTCACTGAGGTCCCACAGCCAAGGACTGACAAAACCATTACTTACAGTCTGCAAATTGGTGTGGAAAGTCTTTAAGGCCCACACGGGCTAACAGGCCTCCATGTCAGGTTAAAATTGCCAAAAGGCCGCTGGAGGTGGGTGGGATGAGAGTTTGGGGGTTTTTGTTTACCACGGAGACTTGAGGGCACACTCCCACTTCAAGAAGCCCAGATGCCTGGCTACTACAGAAGTAAAAACAAAGCATCCTCTGCTGCTAACACCACAAGGACTTGTCTAAAGACAAGGTGCTCCTCACCACCTCTGCTCACCCACTTACAGTCTTGCCACAGCCAGAGGCTCGGGGCAGCTCACTCAGAGAGCCAGCAGCCAGCCCGAGCCTGCCTTCCATGTGGGATGGAGAGCTGCTGGCTGGTTTTTACAGAGGAAAACTGCCAGGCACAACACTCCCTTGCCATGCTGAGTGAGTGCTCAGCACAGCCCCACTGGTAACCACTCCTCTCCCAAGCCCATCCTGGATTATTCCTGCTGCTGCCAGGAATGCCTGAGGTATTTTTCACAGGGCAGATTTCACCAAATGGTGAAATCTCCTCTGGGGAGAGGGGACCAATTCACTGCAGTTCAGGTAATGGTGAAGGCCTTGCAGTAGATGCAAAATGACAGCTCTGGAGCTGTTCAAGTCCAGCAAGTCTTGTACTGAGCACATACCCTGAATTCATGTGATTCCCCTTTATTTTTGCCTTAGATTTTACTGCACCATTTAAATTACAATTTTTTTCTTTTAATAAGGAAATTGCATATTTAACGGAAATTAATCTCCCAGTCCCCCTCAATAAACCTTTTGAAGCTCTGTATGACTATGACAGGGGCAGGTATTTTTAGAAGGACCGTGCAGTAATTTTTTCTGCAGCATTCAGTAATTTACAATATCATAGCTGAAGGTAAAGATTTCCCCTAAGTACAATTTGGCCTTCATTGCAGACAGGGCACCAGCCTAGAACACAACTTTGCCCTAAGGATGCTGGGGGGCTGCCAAGCTGAGTAACACAGCCTAATGCAAACTGACAGCCAGGTGAAGGCTGGACAAAGCCCCCCACCTCACAGTGAGCTGTCACCGGTGGCCAGCTCCTCTCTCCAGGTGTGCCCAGGCAGCACAGGGAGATGTGCAAGCAAGGAGGAGCCACCCCCTCACCCGGGCTGGCATCATCACCAAGAGCATCCTTCCCGGGAGAGGAGGGCACGGGGAGGAGCTGGCCCACAGCCCAGCAGCTGGTGGATGGTGAGCCCAAATGATCCACGATGCACAGATTTAGGAGGTTCTTCATGATGGCTGTGGGTCCCTTTCCCTTCTTTTCCCATGTTATTACCACGGATGATGTTTTGCAGCAAGACTGAGAGGGCTTAAACATAAGCACTGCAAGGCTGTGTACTGGGTCGTGGCAAGAACAAAATGCTATCTAGGGTATGAAAGAAATGCAAGGCAGAAGATGTCTGATTTACAGACTGCTCCTAAAATGTGTGTGCTGTGCGTGATCGAGTACACTTCTCCACCAGAATGGCTCTCTCTGAGGCTCCTCAGTGATTTAAGGAAAAGCCATCTGACAACACTACACCCACAAGGGGATAACTATTTTATTATCTGGCCACTAGGTCACGGCAGCTCCTTTAAAAACAAATTTGAATTCAATATAGATGTACACAAGCAATGCACAGAATATGGTTTTTCTCCATGTCTTCCCCTGGCTACACTATCTGGAGTTTCTTATTTGAATTTTAAAGAAATCATTTTTTTTACAAGTTAAAGAATAACTTGCTAAAGAATAGCACCAAAAAGTCTAAGGGACAAAAATCCAACAAACTTCCTCCTTTAATGAACCAGTGAACATCACTGTGAGGAGAGGAGGTTGAAGCTGGCTCTTGCCACCTTATCACCTATTCCCAAGTACCCCGTTAGCAGATCTGCACGCAGTGGTGGCTATCACTAGAGCTGCCAGAACAGCAAATTGTGTGGGAAATGTCAACATCTCGGGGCCTGCATTCCCAGGAACCAAAACTTCTCAAGAACAGCAGTTCTGGAAGGTTTTTTTGCTACAAATGTGTATAGAATTACAGGCTGTTAAAACACACAATAAAATATTACTAGTAGAGATGTATAGAAAAAAATCTAGACAAAAAAAAAATCTAGAAAATAATTTTAAAGGAATAATTTGTTAAACCTGATATTTTTCAATTAACTTTTCTTCTTCAGCACCAACCACAACAATTGCTCTGCAACAAAAATTTCCCAAGTGGCTTATTTCCTTCTGAGATATCATGTCAAAATGAGCATGGTGTGGAGGAAAAAAGCTTGGGTTTATAAAAAGAAATAAAACCAGATAAACATTAAATAATACTTAATGTTTGGCTCCATTTGAGCTGCTGGGAGACACGCTGCTGTTTATTATGGACACACACGGATCTGCAGAGCTGGGATCCCACGTTCCCCCCGTGCACTCAGCCCTTTTCCAACCACAGAGAGCATCTTAAACCAGCCAATATCCTCCTGCTTTCATTTTACACATGTATAACTTAATACCTGATTACACCGGGGTTTAAACTAATGACTTGTGGACCCACAAGACCTCGGATGGTGGCTGGCAAGCGTCCAGGCAGAAAACATGGAAACAGAGGGCTCCTAAACCTGTGAGGGCGGGTGCCTGTGTGGTGGAAACGCTCCCAGCTCTCCTGCCCCCATCTGCTCAGGATCCCATCACAAAGACTGTCGTTATAATAACTTTATTATGGACCTTCTGGGGAAAGCCAGCTCCCAGCAAGGGGTTTGCTGCAGCAGAGAGGAAACTCGTTTGCTCCCTGCTAGAGTAAAGCCCTTTATAATTAATGCTGGGTAAATAAAGCGCTCATCTGTAAACACTTTTAATTAGAAATTGGTTAAAGCTAAACCCCCGTGACCACACTGGCCAGGGGGATTAGACACACGTCAAGCTTTGCCCGATCAGCAAATAAGAGGCCCTTTAGTATCCTCAATTCCTGTGCTGTGGGACCTCTTTCAGCTCCGATCACACATCACTGCGCTGCTCCAGCCTGCTCTCCAGGCTCAATAGAGGATCAATATTTGTCTGTACTTTCTGAGAAAAAGCCTCCTTGACACAGGCAGCATCTGTGTTTGAACAGTCACTTGCTAACACATAGCAGACTTTAACCAAAGACATCTCGAGCCGCCGGGTCAAGCACAGCCAGGGTCACCCAGCAGTGCTGGTGGTTTCTGTGTTTGCTCAGGGCACTGCTCGCAGCACAGCCATCAGAAAGGGCTGCTGGGAACTCTGCTCCGTGCTCCCAGGGCAGAACAGGCATGGCAGAAAAACAGCACGCGGAGAGGGAAAAATAAATAAAGCCCCCAAACCACCTGTATTTCCGTTTTTTAATCCCTGTAGATGACCTGTGCCTAATGTCTCTAGTCTCATGGTGATACTGAAGATTTTCCATCAGTGGGGCTGGTAATGTTATTAGATTTTAGGAAGAAGGGACTTTCTCTTCTGATTGCTGCCACCCCACCTAGTCCCAGGTGTCACCTGTGCATGAGGAAACAGCAAAAGCATGCAGGGATGAGGGAAGTGCTTCCAGCAGAGATGGTTCTTGCTCTGGCCAGAGGGTGCCAGCCTGGCAAAATGTGTGCATTGGGATGGTTTTTCTCCATTCTGGAAAAGCAACAAGCTGGCTCTGCTGGAAATGGCACCAATTTTCCGTCCCCAAGACAGCCAGCCCAGCACTGACCAGCAGAAATGTGTCCTCTCCTTTCCACCTGCAGGAATGCCAATCACTTCTGCTGCACCCTCTCCTCTCCACGCTCTGTCTCCTAGCACAGAGTCATTCCTCATGGAGGAAAACTCCTGACAAAACTCACCTTCATTCATCTGTGTTGCCACCAGTCTCTGTCTGACAGCTGAACCCATGAGTGTCAGTCAACACCAACACCACGATTTAAGAGATCCTCCCCTGCCTCTGCTGCCCAGGGCCAACCAGGGACTGCAGGGGACCTGAGGGGTCCTGAATGCCACAAAATGTGAGGCCCTGGCACAGCGTGAGTGAGCATGAACACACCTGGGTGGTACTTTAGAGATGGGGAAACTGAGGCACAGGAGGTAAAGGCAAGGTGCCCATGCCTGGCCAGAGTCAGAATCACTTTTGCTGAGCCCCAGCCAGCGTTGCTCTCCATAAATTCCTCCCACGCCTCCCATCTTCTTTGTTCAATCTTGTCATCCTCTTCCTAAAGAAGAGGAAGAATCTTCTGGAGCATAAGATGGAATTTCTCCAGCAGAAGCACCTCTCTTTTCCCTGGAGACCCACTGACTGAAGCATCAAGCTCTGTGTTGAACCACAGCTGGGCCTGGGGAGGCTGACCATCAGGACAGGGCTCATGCAGAACAGCATGGCCAGAACATGCCCCACTGGAGAGGCAGCCTCGCCAACTGGATAATTCCTGGCCCACAGCCCCAAAAAACTGGTTTCTTTCCTGCTCCCAGCTCTCTTGTGGATTTTGTCCATGTTCACTTGACTTCTCTTTTCCCGTTCCACATTTTCTGCCTGTGTTGGAGTCCCTGGAGGGCACTGTGCTCACTCATTCCCTTCCAGCTGCAGCTCTCCAGCCCAGTGACCTCCTCACAGATTCACAGCCACACTGCTGGACACTGCTGGGCCTGGCCAGACCTGCCATACCTTAGAGCACTCCCAAAACCACTGTTCTCCAAATACATGGAGAGAGCACACATCCACAGCTCACTTGGCCTGTGAGGAACTCAGACACTCCTGGGACTACGTAGAGGGGTTGTAACTTCAAAGCTGTCCCGTTCTCACTGACGGACTGGACTCCAGACCTCTGGAAATGCCTTCCAAGCTGAACTGAGCTGGGATGCAGAGGGGATTTCCACCTTTCTCTTACAGATGGGTCCTCTCCAGCCAGCCTGGCTGCAGCCTGAGTGAGACTTCCAGTCCCAGCCTCTTCTGTGCCGGTAGCTGACAAGCAGCTCTTAAGAGCTTACACATTTCAGGGAGACAAGTTGCTCCAAGACAAGTCTGTCCTGAAATAACTTTTGTCTTGCCACCATCGTCACCTGTGTTTTTCCTTTCTCCCACGTCCAGCTGGAGGCAAGGTCCAGCTCTAGCACCAGGCAGACCTTTTGTTAATGATGCCTTAGAAAAGAAAGCCAAAACTACTCTATAGATCCCCGGCTGGCTCCTGATCAGAAGGCACTTGGTGGCAGCACATCAAATACACCCACGTGCAGCATAGCTGTCTGGACAGACATCCCTCCCACCCAGGGATCCATCAGGAGTCGGGAAGTGGTGTTGGCTAAGGGTATCCTGTGGGATGGAAAGATTTTTGGAGACATAGAATATGCCAGTCTTCCATCAGATACTCCATCACAGTTCCCAAGAAATTTTTGGAAGACAAGAAGCCTGGCTACCAGTGCAAAGGAGCCTGAAATATCAATCCCACCCCACTCCCCATCCACACTGAGGTGGGGTCTCCTCCAGTGTCTAAGCCTTGTCTTTGGAACAACTGAATTTCCTGAAACATTAGTTTCAGACGTTTCCAAATTCAGCCTAACATCATCTGTCTTTCCCAAGTGGCCTGAATGTGTGACATGTGGCTGCTGGAGTGACCTTCATCTGGGAGGTGAAGGCCATCACCATGTGTAGGAACAACAAACAATCCAAGCACAACACCCCCAGCTTCTTATGGAGCTCCAGTAATGCAGGATTTGGGTCTTCATTCAGAAATGCCCTCAAGCAACCTCTGAAGTGGGGGTGGTAGCATGGACGTGTCTTTCTCCAGGGATGGCTTAAAATCCTCCTCCCAGCCCCAAGTGAGAGTTAAGGTTTTTAAGAGACAACCACCCACTGCTGCAGTGAAGGGAAGGATGAGCTGCTGGGATTCTTGTGGTTTCTGCACTCCTCTTTCCTAGCAGGAAGCATTTTAATTTTTATTTCAAATGCATAAACTATCCTTCAAAAAAAGAAAGGCAACAGAGAAATGTTCACATGGCCAAGAGCCCCACTCCAAAGGCATTCAGTCTCTTAAATCATGACATAGTGTCCAGATGTGTTATTAGGATGTCTATTATTAGTTCTTTTTAAACCCTGTCCAGTAAAATAAATGAGCTTTGGCCTCCTCAGGCCTGTTGGTGAACAAAAGGGAATGGTGCCCATTTGGATTACCTGCACCTGGAGAGAGGGCTTTGACTCAACACCCCATGCCTGAAGCTCCCAGCTGCCACTCCGCTGCCCCGGGATACGGTGTCACCACTGCTCCCTGCTAGAGGGATCAGGGGCTTAATGGGATTTAGGGTGGAAAATCCAAGCTCAGCCAGAGGTGTCTGCAACACAGGACTTTGCAGAGAAAGGGGAAGAGAGCCAGGTCTGTTCTTCCCCTCCTCTCTCACGCAGGACATGCCTCATTTCTCTCAACCAGGCGTGGAAGGGGAGATGGCAGTGTTATGGTGTCTGTTATTAATGTCATTACTATCCTAACTGCATAATTATATATCACACATGCTTAAATGGTAATAATAACAACTAAAATAGCCATTATGAAAAAAATAATTAGTCTGCTGGCTGAAGAAAGAAGGAGTCTGAATGGAGTGATGGAGCAAATCTCTGCCAGTCCTGGATGCCATGGTACTGCCCCAGAAAGATGAATGTGGAACAGGAGGTAAAACTTCCTCCAGAAAGAGGGAGGGAGGGAGGGAAGGAGGGAGGAAGGAAGGGAGGAAGGAAGGAAGGAAGGAAGGAAGGAAGGAAGGAAGGAAGGAAGGATGAACCCTTCATGCCCTATCCTTGGTTCATGAGCACAAGTGAAACCTCTCCATATACATGGGAGTAAAATTTGGAAGGGAGAAGCTGTTCCTTTTACTACTCACTATTCTGATCTGTCTGATTGAAGGAACATGTATTACACAGAGCACACCCCACACGTGCTGTCTCCAGCGTTCACCCAAAGGCAAAAGCAAATGCTTTTGATCTGACCATATTTTTACAGCTCTGCAAATACACAGGGGTGCTTGCATTAAAACTAATTACCATGAAAGCCCCACAAGTTCACAGGATTATTCCCAGGCAAACCTCCTTTATAAAACAGACATTCAGGATGTCAGGCATCCTTTCCAAAGACACAGAAGAGAAGTCTGGGTGGTAGAAAGCTGAAGCTTTAAGACCTCTGCTGGCAACACTTCCAAAATTCCGTGATTGCCCCGCATTGCAAAATTCTGTTCCCGTTTGTGTTATCCAAACTAGAAACTCCATGTACATGACAGGCACAAAAGTCAGGCCAAATTCTTCACAAGAGCAAACACGGGAGTGATTTTGGGTTATGCCAGTTAAAGACAGGATGACTCGTGGATTACACAAACAGAAACTCTGGGAGAAAATGTCTCAAGTCTGCATCATTCATGAAACATGCAGCTGATCTGAATGGTCAGGGAGTTCTGTCTTGTGTATTTAACATCAAAGAAATAAATCTGGGGAGCAGGTACCTTCTCAAGAAAGCACATGTTAAACCAGCTCCAGTGTATGGGGCTGGATGATCATCATGGCCCCTCTTGAAAATGAGTGTCCCTGTTTTCCTTCTCACCTTTCATGGGGATAAGGAGAATGGGGTTATTTGGACTGACTCTATCCTACTCTGTCTTAATCCTGGCCCTGGCTGCAGGGAATGGAAGCAACAAACTCTTCTCTTTCAGGACTTCAGATGTGTTCAGGATCAGTAGGGTTTCCTCTCCTGTGCTCATGCACACCAAGGTCTAGAGGTTATTTTCACTCCAGGCTTTCTGCAGCAACACCAGAAGCTGTAACAGTGGCAGAGGAGAGTTTGAGCAGCCTAGATCAGTGCTGCAGGCTGAGTATAGGAAATCTCTGTCTGACTGGTGTGCATGGTGCAGGTGCTCAGATACAGTGACCCCCCTCCACCCCATCCCAGAGAGACCCTCCAGGATGCTGGAGAATGGTCCCTTAGGATTATTTAGGAGTGTATCACCTGAACAGTCTCCTGCTATTGCAGGAGCCATGCCCATGATGTGTGCTGGCAGCTGAGAGTTCAGTCTCCTGGGATCTGTAATGCAGAGGTATCTTGACATCTAATATGGAAACACAGAAAGAAGCCAGCTCTTGATAGATGCCTGCCTAATCTCCCCTGAAAAGTCTCTCACAGTGGAAGCACCACATCTTGCTCAATCTATTCCCACCCTAGTGCTAGAAAAGACCTTGCCAAGGTCAAACCTGGCTCTCCTTGGCTGTGCTTAAGGCATAGCACTTCAAGTTCTGTACAGGGGACAACAATTTGCCTCCTGTCTTGGATTTATTTAGGGATTTTGTTTGTTTGGGTGTTTGGTTTTTTTTGCAGGGACTTCCACATTTGAAAACGGATATACTCAGAAAGAGGTTTATAAAGAGGTTTATCTGGGCAAAACACTCCATGAAGTGACTGCCGACTTTTCCCTGCTCTGTGCATCTCTCCCCAGCTCAGGGCATGAATTGGAGGCTTGAAGGAGCTCATCTGTACACCACACCTACATGTCTCCATCTTCCCCCATGGCATGCTGCTCTTGACCTGAAGCATTTCTCGGTTCTCCCAAATTCCCATCCTCTTTTGCGCTTTGCTCCCTGGCCAGAGCTGTGCTGCAGTATTACAGCAACAGTGTGATGAGCTGCCAAGAGCAGTAACAAGGGACTCATAAACTTTCCCTCTCAGCCAGGAATAATACCCGAGGACTAGGAGTCCATCTGAATTTCAGACAGGAGGAGGGAAGGAGTGGGGAACCTATTCGCTTGTTTTCCTGTTTAAACAAAAACGTGTTCTCCAAGCTATATCCATGCACTGCTTGGCAAGCACGGGAATATGAACTGGCTTTGTTGGAAATGCTGACAGCACAACTCTGAAAGACATTCCTGAACATGTGGAGCGTGCAAGACAGGGATCTGGAAATCTGCATGTGTGTCTTTGTGTCTGTAAGTGAAGAGGTGTCCTTTGGGAAGTTTTGGGAAGACACAAGCGCAGCTTTGGATTCCCTCCCATTTCCCCCTGAGAACAGCTCAAGGTGAAAGGGGTGGCTCAGCAGCATCCAGAGAGCAAAAGAGGTTCATGCCTGTCTTTGAGCCTTATGATATTTCCATCTTGCCCTCCCTGTTTGTGTTCACTTCCCTCCCTTGCCTGTCCCTCTCTCCAGGACGGAGCTTTTCGGAGGCTCTGTTCCAGCTGGAACAACCTTCATCTGAGCTCCGCGGTTTCTCAACCAGGCAGAAGCCAGGTCCAAGAGGACTTAGGGCTTTCCTCTAAGCCATTACCCAAGTGTTAATATTACCACCCAGAAGCTCTTAGATCCGCATTCTGCTGCTGGATGCTCGTTAGGCCTGTAACCTTCTCTCTGTGGGGAAGCAATGGCTTCACACCAGAGCACCAGCTGGCTGCCCCATTAACTCCAGGTTCCCCAGAGGAGAAGATGGAGGGCATCAGCATCTTGCTCAGGCAGTTTAATGCATCAACATTTCATGGTGGTCATGAGAGCAGGGAATCTGCAGGATCATTACTATTCCACAGAGGGAGACATGTGGGAACAGAGAACCATATAAATATATACAAACAAATATATACCCGCTCAAACCCCAAATCTCAAGTGTCCTAGGATCTTGGCATTCCTTTAAAGAGATTTATTTCATCCATAAAATTCCCTGCAAGCTTGTGTTCTTGTAAATCTGTACTACAGACTGTCAAATCCCTTCTAGGTGATTAAGGGAAGGAAATCTGCCAATGTCATCTGAGGGCAGTCATTAGTGGCAGGCAGAACTTCACCAGTCCACCTGGCTTTCTCCAAGAGGAAAAGCCTCTGGTGTGGCTGAGGGTGCAAGGATGCTCCTCCTGGCCATGGCACATCCTGTCAGGACACAAAGCTGGGAGAGGCATGTGTCCTTCCTTGCAATAAACCGAGGAAATCACAATGTGCCACCTTTAGAGGAAAGTCCCAACGTAACCAACTTCAGTAGCTTTCAACTAAAGATCTCAATTTACTGCGTAACAGAAAGTAAAAAACCATCAGGATTTTTATTAGGTGGGGAAACTGAGGCAGAAATTTGCACAAAGCTTAGAATCATAAAGCCACAGAATGGTTTGGGTTGGAAGGGACCTTAAAGATCATCCAGTTCCAACACCCCCTACCACAGGCAGAGACACCTTCCACTAGAGCACGATGCTCAATGCCCCATCCAGCCTGGCTTTGAACTCTCCCAGGGACGGGGCATCCAACTTTGCCAACTTGTCTTGGCAAATCACGAACAATAGGAAATCCTCACTCTCTGGTTCCATGGTCCAGGGAATTTATGCACAGGAACACACACTGCACCATTCATCTGCTACCCATGCAAACCCCTCTGGGATGCTCTCATTAAAAACTCTTTTTGGGTGTGTGTGACAGAAAGCTGGTCTTGGCTCTTTTGCCTGTGACTGGGTAGGGCTGCTGGGTTCTTAATTCTGGCTGTACCACACATTTCCTGTGTGACCAACTCTTGCTACAACTGCCTGCACAGCCAAGAATGAAAATCATCAGTGCCAGTCACGTAGGCTTAGTTTCACAAGGCAGAAACACAGAGTGGTAAGCACAATATTCAGGAGTGAAAGGCCTCCTGTTCTTGATCATAGCAGGATTTGGTCCAGTAGGGTTATTGTCCTGCTTCCAGCAGCTGCTGCTTCCAGATGCTACAGGAGAAGGTGTCAAAGCCTCCATCTGCTGTGAGTGGTGTGATTCCTTCCTGACCTCAGCTCTTGTGAACTTATGCCTGAAGCAGGGGAACTGATGGCCCATGTGATTTTATTTTCCCCGGCGTAACTGCAGATGGTATTCGCCTTGCTAAAAAATAATTGACCACAATATGAGAGACGTGTTGAAAACCAAAGGTTAGCATGGCTAAAATGTGTCAAATTCAATTACCGGGGACAGAAAGAACTATTGCTACAGGAAGGAAAGGTGAGGTGCTTATGAAAGCTATGGATAGTGGTTTTCTGCTCTCTCTCCATTCTTTCCTTTTGGGTTTCATTGCTTTCAGGTGGTGTAATTTCACTAGCAGCTGCTGGGAAAGCTGACCTGGGCTACTTGGAGACTCTTCAAGATGAAGTTGTCTAGTATTTTGTACTGTTGGGAGTGGCCTGACCCATCTGTTGCAGATGGAGCCTCCAACTCAGGAAGTTCTCACAATGCCTGTCTGTCCCGAACCAGCCAAAAACACGTGGGAAAAGGTCACTGCATTGCACGCTGAATATTCACCACCAACCCTGTCTGATGGCTGGGTGGGATCTGAACCTGTTCTTATGGACTAACACCGTGACAGTGGCAACATTTCCATTTCTGGGAAGCAGCTGTGGGTTCGTGAGGGATGTGGTTTGCTCATGGGAAGGATGCACCCACAGCTAGAGAAGATTGAGGCTGAACAGTGAATGTGTGTGACACAGCACTTGTGTTTTGTGGCAGTCTCACCTGCTTCTCTCCTGGAATGTCAGAAAGGTGCTCTGAGACAGGAATACAACAGAAAAACCATCACACTCCCGGGTACAGGCTGCCCCATTGTTCATGACCTACTTCTCAGCGTGCTGGATGTTAAAAGAAGAAAATGGGAATGTTTCAGGAGGTCACCAAGGAAATGAAGGAATTTAAAAGGGGAAAACAGATCAGATAGAAAAATACAGTCCATGCAAACTTCAGGTTCTATAATGAACTATGTAAGCCAAATTCAATCTGAGCTGATTCACTGGCGCTGACGATTTGTACGGCCCAATAACAGCGCCTGCAATCAATCCACCTCACCATAAAATTCATCCCAAATGCTTCAAAATACCTGGTGTCATTCCCTTTGAGTTCCTTTGTCTGTCACTTCATCATTTCCCCTGTTCATAGAGGAGTAGGTTCCCCTTCAAGCCCATTAGCCGTGTGGTGAGGGTGCCTGGCTGGGTCTGTGCTGCAGCATTTGTGTGTATATTGGCTGATGTGGAGGGGCTGCATTTCTGTTTCTTCAGCTACATGAACCATACCCAGAATCAAATGCTCCATCAAAATCTTAAATTCACTTCAAACCATTAGGAATTTCTTTCCTGGACTTGTTAGTGGTGGCCTTGTTTCAACCCAAAAAGCAGATTTTTGATGGAAACAAAGACAGCACTTATGCAACTTCAGCATTGTGGGAAGCATTCCTCAGAAAATACCAGCACTCTCCTTTTTTTTTTTTTTTTCTATTTTGTTTTCATTTCAAACATGTCTTTCTCCCTCTTTCCCACTTCATACAGGAGAAGCTCATGAGGTCTGCAGAGATGTAGCATGCTGGAAACCACTGCAGCCCTCCTGGTTACAAAACAACAATAATAATAAAAATAAAACATAGTAAAATAAACCCTGGAATGGATGTGGGTAACCAGCTGTTGAAACCTGAGGTTGTGCTTTACTGAACCACGATAGGAGAGAGAGCCCCAGCTACTGAGCACGCTAAACAGCTCCATATCCACCCCGCCTTTCCCCAGCATCCTTGTCCCACATCCCCATTCACAAAACAGGAGCAGCAGATCATTAGCCCGAGGGCTGTTTGTTTTCACTGGGGTTTTATTTTGCTTGTAAAGCCCCAGCCCACGGCTGTGGTTACTCCCCTCGCAGCCATCTGGGGATGATGCAGCGATGCTTTCCCAGCCTGCACACACATGCACACACAGATCATCAGCTCACTCCCATCCTGGCTGTGCATGATGTTCATCCACCCTGCCTCTCGATGAGGTTCATATTCCACTGGTGTCCAGCTGAAAGAAAAGTGCTGCCTGAATGTCTGAAGGATGAACTGGATGTGAACACGCCTTGTGCAAACCTCCAAAGGGCCACCCCAATGAGTCTGTACCTGGAGGGATCAATCCGTTGTAAGCAACTATGTCCCCAGAACGTTGAATTGTGCAGTAACAACTTCTTGACTCCAGTTAAACTGTAAATAATTAGAGAACAGTTATGTGTGGCTGAAAGCACCGCTGTGTCAGGAGAGGAAAGGCCCTTGGATTTCCAGGCTAAAGTCTCAGTTTAGGGAGGAACTGAACATCCTCACCTCCTGCAGACTGACTGCACCAGTGAACCCTAAGCACACAGAACCAGGTCCAGGGAAAGCTAACAAAAGAGATGTTTCTTTGTTGGGTATGTATGGCCAGGATCTCCCAGGTATAGCATGGGTTGGGACTTTATTAGAGTCACTGGCACGTGTGAGGAGAAAATCTGTCCCCAGCACCTGGCACCACTTGACTGCCCATTTTACTTGGGTTTCATGAGCTTTTGCACTATTCCATGGACTATGAACATGTGCAGTTATCCTGGAAAGGCTTCAGTGCTCCACACTTCCCTGGATTTAAGTTATCACCAAGGACAGCAAAGCACTGATCCTGACACAGTGATGAGATTCATCTTGAGAATTAGTGCAATTCCCACCAGCACACAGGGCCCCCTCAGCACCTTTCAGTCCTCCAGACCAGTTCCCCTCTGCCAAGCCTGTCTTTCCACACAAGGGCCTGCAGCTCCCACGGTGGCCTGTTTCAGGATGGGTCTCCAGCCATACCCACTCTTGCCCATACCACTGTAACTGGGAGAAAGACCACAGCAACAGCCTCTCCCTCTCTGCCCAAGATGGATTTCATTAAAGTCTTTCTACTGGCCACAGGTCTTGTAAGTCTCTCTGAATTATAGAAAAGAGATGTTTCAGCAGACAGTAAGTGAAAGCGAACCAGATTTGGAGAGGAAAATGCATTCTTTGAGAGTGTAATAAAGCATATATTGACTGGGGATTTCGTTTATAAGGGGAACCATTGTGCCTTGGGTTGGAAGCCTTGTGAACAATCAGTACGGCCTGCAGGGCATTGCTGACATGTCATAAACCTCAGCTCTCCTCAATAAACAGCACATGCATACGTGTAACCATGTAAATAACTGCACAGAGTGGGGGTCACACACTTCAACATGGCCTTGGAAGCCCTTGGAACAATAGGCTGAGCCAGATGGTGGAGCAGTCCCAAAGGAGAACCTCATGCACTAATGCAGAACTTCTGGCAGAATCAGCACAGTTCTAAGAGAAGGATAAATCTCTTGCATTTAGGCATGATGCCTAGGCATTAACTTTCCTTTCTTAAGTCAATAGCTTAAGTAATATTTATTTTCTGAGGTAATCTTCTTGCTTCCTCTCACAAACGTAGGACTAGGGCTGCTATCGTCATTACATTCTCCCAGACTGCCTTCTCCAGTGTGTTGTCCTCCTTCATTCGGAGGCCCTGCACCTGGCAGTGCCCTGCACAGCTCTACAATCACCTGTAAAATCTGCACTGCTTGGCCTCACAGAGGCTGGAGTTGCCCCTTCCACAAAATGAATTTCTTGTCTTGTTGCTGACTCCTGTTGAGAACCTGTGAGACGAAACTCTGGTCCCTTTCCACCCAGCTTCAGATATCTCAGGAACATTTCCTTTTGCACTGCGTTGGGCAGTTGTAATTCCAACTTATTTATGCCTTTCCTTTGATCTCTTGTATGAGGGGAAACTTAGTGTGGTCCAACCACCTCAGCTGCAATAAGGGTGCACAAAATGTAGACAGTGTGGCTGGCTTCCACTTCATAGACTCTGGGCTTTCAGAGGTACATGGACTTTATTAAAGCCTATTTTATGTCATCCCCTGCTCAGATCTACTCAATGAATTTTGCATTCCTTTTATATAGTTTCTAGTAAATAAGACAAAATTTTGTGCTTCCTTGTCTGCTGACTAGAAATTTAAGAAACAGTAAGCATGGTATATGTTGTATGGATCTATTTATATGATCTTTGTTTAAATTATTAACACCCAAAAGATGAATAAATTTAGAGTATTTGCTGAGGCATTTCAATGGAAAAAGTAAATTCTTTAAAACATTTTAATACAAAGGTTTCAGAATAAATCATTATACATTTTTCTATCTTAAAATGACACAACTTAAGAACATGTTGAGTATTCAATAAAGATAATCTTGGTTAAATTCATCCACAATACGAAAAAAATTTTCCTTTGGAGTTCACCCCTAAATGACTTAATTTTCAGTGCTGGTAGCAATACAGCAAGAAATTACTTGCTTTAATTCCAGCTAATTCAACTCATGGGAAGGAGTATTAAAAAGATCAAATTCTAGTTCTAAGTTTGGGACTGATATTAACTTTCTCCAGAACTTCAGAGATCTTAAGGAAAAACTATTATGCATTTTAAATATAAAAATTTCCCAAGAAAGAGAAATAATCAAGCATTATATCTGCCATCACCCCTGTTTGTGCAGCTAACCAGACTCAGAGATGCTTAGAGAATCTCAGCATCTGTTTGGGAGTCATAAAGCTGAAATAAATGGAAATAACACTTTTTTTTTAACCCTCTCATGCATATCTGTAGCCAGGCTCTGGCCTTCAAGGCTTTTCTGGCCAACACTATGCACACGGGATGCTGGTGGATCACAGAGCAGCAAGAGACACAGCACAGCGAAGGTGTTGCACACATATTAAAATTGCTAAACCTTTTCCCCAAAGTATCTCATGAAGCATATCCTATGACATAATTGGTGAGGTAATAATAAAACCTGTGGCAAGTTCTGGACAGTGTTTTAGACAACGAGAAGCGTTTGCTTGCGACGGCTCCACCGAGGGGGTCCCTGGGATGTGATGGCGCTGCAGCCTCACCCAGCTCACTTTCTAAGGACCACAATGTTATTTTACTGGGATTTAGTGATCCCTTGCACAGACCTGGGATCAGACTGAACTCCATAAACCTCCCTTCTGGTGCAGCTCAGTGCTACACCGTGCTAGGCTCAGGAAAATTAATGCCTTATTCCTTGCTAGGCGGCTACTGGGAGGTATTTCAGCACTGGTAAGGTTTGGAAACACGTGTGCCCTAATAGACTCTCTGCGGCCCCGTTCAGCAGCCACAAAGCTGCTGAATTTCACATCACGTTAGTTGCAAACACGGAAAAAGGGGATCCTGCCAACCTTCCAGTGTTCCCTGTAAAACACGTCTGATTTTCACTCACGGCATCGCAGCCTGCTGACAATAATCAACACCTCTGCCACAGTGCGAGGGAGCACTTGTGGGAATGTGCATCAGGCCCCCAGGCTTTGCTAAACCCAACCCAGGAGCTGTTCTGTCCTTCCAGACATGGTATTGTCATAACTTCCCTCCCAGAAAAAAACTGTGCCTGGACTTATTCCAGCCCTGCCGAACAGCACAAGGCCCTTAGCTCATTCTTTGCTGCTTAAAACATCTAAATCCATTGCAATTCCTTAGCTAAAATTAATTGTAGGTTTCCAGTTCTTTAAACCTTAGAACCTCCAGACTGTCCCACACCTTTTCCCAGTGCTATACTGAAATATGTAATAAACTAAACACATCTATGCAGAAAGAACCTGGAGGGGGAAAAAAGCTCACAATGCAGTTGAACTCTGGGATTTTCACTGTTCAGACTGCTTTCCCAGTACTGGGAATACCAGTAACTCCTGATGACTCCTGGAAGTGATTCCCAACATTTGAGAAGAAGGGATACACGCCATTTCTCTGCACTTGCTCCTGGTACCACTTGTCTCCTGCTCCTTGGAACATCCTCAGGCACTGATGGCACCTACTCTGGGCCAAATTTCCAGCCAGGGCTAGCAGAAATAAGGCTGGGGAGTTATGCTGAACAACAGAGCATCTGACCCTTCTTTGCATTTTATTTCAATTGTATTTTGGAAGTACAAAGTGATTTAAAAGAAAATCAAGGAGTACAGGGTGAGCTTTGGAAGGGGCTGGTGCACCATGCCCAATCTCATACCACGTAGTCACCTAAAGGGCATCTTTTCACAGACAAATTTAACAAGCTCTCTGTCCTCAGTCTGCCCCCACAGGCAAGTGCAATTTATAATGCCCATGCACACTTCAGGCCTTGTTTAGGCCCTTGACATCTGCTTGCTTAAAAATAGCTTTGGCACAGACTTACTCAACAGCAAATCTACTTACACTAAGGAAAACATGTTGTTTGTTGTTATGGTGCATTACAAGTATAATTCAGAAATATTCACAGGGAAAAAAGAGAATGATTTAGGTCTGGTTTTCTGGCATCAGTCTCTCTTTTCTTTTTTTCTTTTTTTTTCTTTAACCACAACATTTTTCTAAGCAGGTTTTATCTTGATGGAAAACCATATACACAAATACAGAGCCTGCAGACTGCAGACATGCAAAAGTAGTTAATAACTGCAGCATCTTTTTAAGATTTTTTTTTTTGCTGTAACCCCTGCACAAAAAGCATACATCAGCAAACAAGGAAAGTTAACATCAAGGAGTAAAACAAGAAAGGCCAGACAAACTCTGCAGTAATTTTCTTTTGACATTTATGCTTTAATAGATTCCAGAACCTCATAATTTCTAGGAAGTCTGAAATGGCCATTTGACAGATTTTCACCCTGATGAAAAAGTCATATACTTCGGAGAAAAAATGGAAAATAAAAACAAACAATCTTCCCCACATACAACAGTGTGGCCCTGAAGCCTGCACAATAAAGACTGAATATCCCAAATACAATGCACCACCACTTACAGCTCTCCCCAGGCTGTTATGTGAAGAGGAAAATTTGGGCAAGAGCTTGGATGCTCTGAACTCCCTGACTCCCTGTGGGTCTGTAGCGCTGCCCAGGCACCACACCCGTACCCACACAGGTGCAAAGACATCACCTGGACATCCATCCATTTCTGTTCCATTGAACTGGTGACTTAAATGACTTCTTAATAAGCATAAACCTCCCTGCTTTGGCCTTCTCCCCTCGGCAGGGTGGCTTGGCAGCGAGAGTGGCACAGAGAAATGCAAACACACCACTGACTTCTGAGCCCTCCAGTGCTGGCCAGAGCTTGTGCTCTCTGAAATCCCCTTGGATGAGGGCTGGGGCAGAGAGCCTGTCCCTGCCAAACAACTCGCAGTGATTCCTTTGGATCTCGGGGAGGCATTCCATGTTAATCCTGACTGTGCCACATCTGCACGCTGGATTAAGAGAGGCTTTCATTTTCCAGAGCTGTCAATCTGGTATTTTTCCATGCTCAATAAATTCACTTTTTCTATAAACAAAAATATAACAAAGGAAGAAGATGAACTACAAGGCAATTTAATCCCGAAATTTCTGGCTGTTTTTCCTTTCCTAGTGAGGGATCAAGACATACTGCTACAGCTTCATTCAGAAAGGTCTTATGGAAATCTCATTTTGATACTAAAATGATGTTTCCAAATGTATGTTTTACTCATTGAAAAATCCACCCTTATTTATCTCTCCGATTGGACAGAAAAGGAACAATAAATTATTCCAGCTCAGAAAGCAAATAGCCAGTGACAAAAAAAAAAAAAAGCAAAGGAAAAAAAAAAAAAAAAAAAAAAAAAAAAAAAAAAGGAGAAGTTTGCCACTTGCTTTTCACTTATCTGCCTTAACATTTCAAAATATCTTCTTATTATGTAAAATATGTCTGGCTCAGCTTTGGATGGGGGCTTACTGTGGCTGCATCTCCATGGCAGTAGTAATTAGAGATGGCAGCCAGACCTGTACAGCCTCAAGTCTTCCTTCTTTTCTTGTGATTTCACTGGTCTTCTTGCCACAAGACTTGATAACAGAGTAGAATTAGCTAACCTGTTCTGTTTTTGAAGTGTTGGTTAAAGCTGGAGCTGCCTTTCTTTTGGATGAAGCTGGTAACCAAGGATTCACACGAAAATCCAGAAGTACTTCAAGACTTCACTAGAAGTGAAGCAGTGCCACTGGGGGCTAAAAAAGCTTTTTCAGGCTATTGGCCAGAAAATGCACTTGCAGAAGGTGATGCAATCACCACAAAAAGCAGACCCATGCCTTTTGTTTTGCAAATATCTCTTCACCAAGATACTCTTCAGATCAGTGCACCGGCTGACAAGCCCTGCCAGGGGGTATGATGTGATTTGGCAGTGCAGATGAAAAAAGACACCAGCAGAAGGGAAATCAGGACAAGGGATTTGTAATGGAGACTGGCAAGCTCCAGGAACTCAATTTTTAATGACATAATTTTAAGGAAATTCCACACTGGATATCATAAGATCACAGAAATGCTGGTTGGAAGCGATCTCTGAACGTCTCCAGTCCAACCTTCCACTCATAGCAGGACTATTGCTGACAGCAGGTCAGGTCAGCCAAGGCTTTGTCTAGCCAAGCCTTGAAAGCCTCCAAGGACAGAGATACCATGACAGCCTGGGTAACCAGAAGTGCTTCCAGTGCTGCTCCACCCTCCTCGTGAAAAGTCTTTCCTCATGTCTAATTCAAACCTCCCAAGCTGCAGCTTGTTACTGCTCACGGGTCACTGCTTTATTCTGTGGCTTTCCTCAGATTCACGCTGACATCTTTGTGATGACCTTCAAACAGCCTTAGGAAGCTACTCCAACACCCCTGCCCCTCCTCTTCCCAGTCTGGGACAGCCTGCATCCCTCACCCGTCTCCAAAAATCGTGCTCAAGGCTGTTGAGTGCCCTGGCTGCAAATGCAGAGGGCTCTGAGCAGCACCCCAGTGTGACAGCCCTTGGGCACAGGCTGGTGTGGCCACACTGCTCTCTGCCACCCCCCTGGCCACCCAGCTCAGGCCATGTCCCAGGCACCCTCCTACAGCAACGGGCTCTGCTGCTTCATGATGACATTTTACATGCAAAGGTAACTCTCCAGTATTTTTCATTCCAGTCTCGCTTTCCCTGAATATTCCTAGGGCTTAGAGCAAAGAGACTGAGCAGACCTTCACCAGCCCTCACCCCAGCATACATATTTCACTGTATTTCATCGTGGCTTCCCTTGCTCATCTAAGATACCCATCAGCAAACCAAACATTTATTTAAGGCCGAGGTCTGCTTTTTGGTTTTGTTTTTTGTTTTGGTTTTAATCCACTGCATCCTTTTGATATTAAGCAGAAACAGCAGATTACTCATGGCCGCAGAGGGAGTGTGCCACCCCCAAAAACAGGGCTGACCTAGTGGCTCTGCACTGATTCAGAGGGAGGAAAGCCTCCTGGGGAGCCCCACCGTTCCATCCTTTGGCACCCTGTGTTCTCCCTGGCAATTCCCAGTGCGAGGGCTGATCCTGCCCGAGCCTGATCAGCCGTGAGATAAGGTGAGCACACACCCCGAGCAGCGATGGCTCTGGGCCAGGGAGAAGTCACACAAGCTGGCAAAACCAACTCGAGGGATT
Organism: Daphoenositta chrysoptera; assembly: GCA_013397915.1. Lineage (NCBI taxonomy): Eukaryota > Metazoa > Chordata > Aves > Passeriformes > Daphoenositta > Daphoenositta chrysoptera. The sequence continues at coordinate 213,284 of VZRO01005871.1, forward strand.
TCAAGAGAAAAGAAAGAGTGGCATAATGTGTTACTCCTTACCAAAAGCACAAATAATGCCTACTGCAAACACAAGTCTAAGTTGCTCCTCAGAGTTGTGTAACTATTTCAGGTTATAATTTTAGTTTGGGTTGAAATCTCTATTCTTGGCTTGCCCCGCAAGTGGGAGAAGAGAGCAGCAAACAAGGAGAAAGGAGTGCAGGGTCCTGGTCTGGGCTCTCTCACTCACTAACACAGCAAACTTCTGCAAGTCCCTAACTTTGGTTTCTCCTAATACCAGCTCTTTATTTAGCAGTGTTCAAGCCCTTTAGAGGACATCACTTACTGTGTTGTCTGCAGTGAGTCCTGATCTCATTTCAAACTTGATACTGCAGCTAATCAAAGTAATTCTCAGGATGGCAGTACTTTCAGACTATCTGTAAATGCTAAAGATTTGTCTGTGCCCTGTCCTCCTCCTTATGTGTGTGGGGCTAGTTGCTTTTTGGATGAACAGAGGAAGCACTGCTTTCATAACTTTTTTCTATTATACTTGAAATTATTTAAACTAAAGTTCTGGATTTGATTGCCTATGATATTCTCAATACCCTTCAAGTGCCAAGCAATTAATCTGAGTCTTTCATGCACTAAGAGTACCCTGAGTTAGCTGCACAGGGATCAAGAGGTGGGACTGATTTGATCTGAATTTAGCTGATAGTTGGCTGTCTCATCTCTCCAGTTCAGCTCCTTCCATCCTACTGAGCCAAAGGTTATGGGAGCTGCTCTCCAAAGGTGTCCCTGTTGTCCTCCGATAAAAAAGTGATCCTAGATGATGAGATACCAACCCTGAGATTGTTAACACAGGATGAGTATCACCACATCGGTCTGATTCAAAGCCTGGAGAAATAAATTAGGAAATTCCTGCCGAATGCCAGGAATCAGGTTCCACCCTGTAGGAGGATTATTAACTAGTACATGAAACTGTCTCTGGGTCTGCTCCAAAGCCCACTGGAGTCAACAGCGTCTCACTAACCCATGTTAACAGGCAGTGGATTAGGGCTTTTCTGGCAGATCAACAGCATATTAGTGCAGTATCTTTTACATTAGACATGTCTGGGTTCGTTTGTTCCAAGTTCAAGATACAAAGAAAAAAATATCTTTACCCTTTGGAAAATGAACCTGAATGCCCAGAGCCAGAGCAGGGTTTGGCTCTTTTTTTTTTTTTTGTTCTCTTTTACCAAATAGCCACTACCAGCCCTGTGGAACGGAATTTTTTTGGAAGGCAATTGCTCAAAATCAAATTAATTATTACTTCTCTCTTTACTTACAAATGCAAATGCTCAAATATAATTCCAAGCAGTTTGGAATATACTGGTGGTGGAGAGCCACTGGAAAGTGAGGACTCTTTTCTGGTATATTGTTTCATAGGAAATGTGATTGATTCCTTTGCCATCATTTCTTATTTTAATGTAATAGTGTTTTCCTTGCAGAGGCATCTTTTTCTTTTCATCAACAGATAATAAAGCAAAACCCACTATCTTTAATGTGGTTCAGAATTGTTTGACTTACACAATAGACTCTTTTCCTGGTTCTACATTCAGGAAATATTTATTGGGAAAACGACTGTGAGTAAGTTATAGAGGCCATAGCTGAGCTGAAGATGAGCTCATGGCTCTTCCTATTGGCTAAAACCAAGCAGATAATGTCACTTCTGTCAAACTGCTTTCCCAGACCCCACATTTATCTTACACATGATCCCACATTCAGAAATAAATGGGGTTTCACCACTGAAGCACTTGTGGGCTGCCAGCTGAGCTGCCATAGCAGGCTTGTGCACGCTCTCAGCACATTGGGAAGTGCTCTGTGCTGGTTCTGAACCATTTCTGGTGGTCAGACCTCCCTGGTGGTAGCAGGGGTACCACAGTTCAGAGTACTGCTGGCTCGTGGGTCCTTTTCAGCTGCATCCAGTGGTCTGCTGGGCTTCTCCAGAAGAGCTCTGTAAGCCTGGAGGACAAGTCTTGGGAGAAGCAGACGAGGGAACTGGGGTGGTTCATCCTGGAGAAAAGGAGGCTCAGGGGGACCTTACAGTTTTCTATAATTACCTGAAAGGAGGTTGTAGTGAGGTGGGGGTTGGTCTCTTCACCCACGTAACAAGCTATAGGACAAGAGGAAATGGCCTCAAGGTGCACCAGGGAGGTTTAGATTAGATATTAGGAAAAATTTCTTCACTGAAAGAGTGGAACAGGCTGTGCAGAGAAATGGTAGAGTCACCATCCCTGGAAGTGTTCAAAAAACTCATAGGTGTGGTCTTACAGACCTGATTAAGTGGTGGGCCTGGCAGTATTAGGTTAACTGGTGGATTCGATGATCTTGGAGGCCTTTTCAGACCTTAATGATTCTCTGATTCTGTAACCAGGCTTCAGTAGATATTCCAGCGACTCCCATTCCATTGTGTAACATGCCTGCTCACATTCCAAACTTTCATTACTCCCAGCTTCCCAGCAGTTAAAGGAACCTGTTAAGCACAGCCACACAAACCTGCCAGGATCCTCCTGGCCAGCAGGAACCAGGGCAGTCTGCAGCAGAGGAGAGGAGACCAGCGAGCTCGAGCTCCTGCAGTGCCAGCCAGCCACCCACACCCTTCCAAATGTTCAACAAAAACTGTCACCTCTCCCACACAGAGGGACAGGGGGGAATTTAGTGGCTGTCACTGGCTGATCAAAGGCCCTCAGTGAGACTGACTCAGTGCCCAGTGAAGGCAATGGAAAGCCCTCCCATAGACTGCAGTGGGCTGTGGATGAGACACTGTGTTCGTAGACTATTATGACTGTAATTGATTTATATGAATGCCATGTGTGCTAAAACAATACAAAAGAGCAGAGCATTCAGAAAATAAATAAATCTTAATTGCGTCTCTTCCAAGTAACATCTCACAAATTTCTGGTAATCTGAAAAAATGATAGTCCAGATGTCCGTCCTCTCCCTCTCCCTTGTGTCAGCCTCACTCCATACAATATCTGAGGTGCAACTAGAGGGAAATTACTGCATTATTCACTGTCCCACTCCACAAATGTATCTTTCTTCCTTTACTTCCCTCTTCTCTCAGTGCTATTTGTTTTCCTGAATTGCTGGAATAATTTAGGCAAAGAAGCCAGATGTTTCTGTTGTAAAGACAAGCTCAGTACCTGTAAGTCATAGAGGAGGCTTAATAAACATGGAGTGCCTATTATTTAAAATGTTCCAGAGTTTTGCATTCAATTTTCATTTTGAAATCCACCAGAGCACTTCAAAGATTTTGCTACTTTTCAACATCATGATGTTCCTATCAAAGAAGGAACTCATCAAATCTATTCAGTAACAAAGCTACTAATCCCAGTGTTTTCTTCCAAGACATTTTTTTCCATGTAATTTCATAGCATCAGGATGTCCTGCCACAGTTTAAGAAAGCAAGCCAAAAATTCCATGGGATATAGCTTTTTCTAAGTATGCTTTACCCCAGCGTGCCAGCTACAGAAAGATCGATTGATTTCTAGCCATTGAAAAATAGAATAAAATTAAACCAAAAAAAGAGAGACCAGAAACAACACATAATTCTAAAAACAGTCACCTTTTGAGGGATCTGTAAGAACTTTGCCAGACCAGCATATTCATAGAATAGTAAAAACACATGGAACTTTATGTAATAAAGATGAATAAATAGCAGATTCATGACAGATACTGTTCAATGGCTCAAACCTTCTCCTCCATTACTGGCCAACCAGCAGATACTGAGAATATTTTGCTGTCTGTGCTACTTTGGATGTGCATTGCCCAACTAAAGAACCCAACTGTTGCTTCCCAATCAAGTTGAATTTCTTAGGATAAATATCTATATTTTCATAGATATAGACCATTTCCAAGGTCTATATCCACCCTGGTCCCACATCCTCACATACAAGATGAAGGAAAGGTGCAAAGACATAAAACGTTCACATTTACCTTCACACACCTGCACATTTTGCACGACAAGTCAGCCTCAAGCTGAGCACTGCCCAGGAAGAAATCACCAGCTGTAGTTTTCTGGCATTTATAACAAAACTGACCCTGTGCCACCACCCTCTCCAAATTCCCAAACAACAGCCTGAATTCTCTCTTAATCACTGAGATACCTCTGAGTGATGTTATTCAACACTTTTTCTCTCCCTCCCTGCCCCTCCTGCTATTTCTTTCCACCTCTCTACCTCACATTTACTGCTCAATAAAATCTGCACTATTGACTTGGGCATATGGTCTTGTTTGCAACTTAATTCAGGCAGAGTCATCTCTTATAATGGGATCATAACAAGTGTCAAAGGGTTAGTTTACATTTCCAGCTGTCCCACCATGCCCTCCACACCCCTGGCTACATTTTCAAAGAAAGCCACTCTCTCAGCCTCTCCTGTTCTCTCCTTCACCTCACTGCCTTTGGTGACTCTGCTGTTAACTCTCCTTCACCTAAAATAAAACTGGACACAGGTTGGGCTGTCAGGACACCAAGAGCACTAAAGTGGTGGCAAAGTCCATTTTCCTGATCCTTTTCTGCATGGACTCACCACCTCAGGGGATGATCTGCTGGAAGGCCTTTGGGGCAAGGACTGCCCTTCTCATTTCTAAATGCTTTTATGCACTTGTGATGGATGCTGCTGCACTACAAATTTGAATTTAAAACTCATTATTCTTCTATTCATCACACTTCTGTTGTCCAATCAAAAAAAAACCCCAGAGTCAACATAGATGATTCAAGCAACGAATTGCAAATTAATCAATAATGAAAAGCATGTTCTAGCAGTTTATAAATTAACCTGTGGTATGGCCTACACTCCCATAAATTGTCCACTAAACAGGTATGAGGAGAATTAATGTTGTTACAAAACAATGTTTTTTATAATGAATAATTTGACCAGCTTAAGACAACAGTTACATCTGGGCATTTATTACATCAAATACACTCATTTAGAAAGCAGACATCCAAAACCACTTCATAATTTGCAATATGGCAGAGAGAAGCTGGTGGTTATCTATCCAAATAAATCCTTTTTTTTTTACAAAAGAGGGAATATCTTAAAAAGGAGAACCCAGAGAGCTCTTATACATTGATAACATATATTGGCTTCATATTTCCTAAATAAAGTGAAAAAATACCACCAAAAAAAAAATCAGTCCAATGCAATGTATTTCAGAAAATGAGGTATCTGGTTTTAAAGACACATTCCGGATATTTGAGGATTTTGTTAACTTAGACTGTCAGCTCCAATACTTGATTATGGACAAGACAAGTTTTGCACGACCACTGTCTAGCTGTAGATTTCAATATATTTCTTAAGCTCTTTTTTGATGTACATCAAAAAAATCTTCAAGCATATTACAATGATTTTAAGTTGATGTGAACAGTAAAAGAAGAATGTTTATTGCCTGTCTGGCAACCCCACCATTGTGTCTTCAAAAGGAAAGACCCAAAAAAGCAAAAAGCAGTAAGAAAATACTACCAGAGAGTGATAAATGCCTGATATTTTAACTTGGTTGCCTGTAAGGGGTGACTGAACACAGCAGGATAAAAGCAAGAGGGTACCAGCTGGAAGGAAGTACTGAAGTGGCAGTAGAAGGAAACTGAACGAGTTGGAATAGAAACAGCTTTTCTGGACTTGGTCTGAGAAACACCACATGGGCGATAAGATAAATATGCAAAAAGGCTGCCAATTTTCTAAGAAGCAGAACTAGCAAAAATGTTTAAAATATTAACATCCTGCATGTTGTTGCATTTTTTAAAAACAGGTGTTATCAGTTCTAAGAAACCAGGGTAAATATTTCTGCTGCAAAAGATGCTTGTTTAATCACTTCTAGGAATTTTTAAAAAACAAAATCTTGAAGAAACTCTGCTAGGGAGGAAGGGAAAAGGCCATCCAACAACTGTTCTGTCAGCTTTTTTGGAACCCATCCTTCTGTATTCCCAGATTGCCATAAAATGTTATGAAAAAATGTGTCCTGAATTTTTGGATGGATCTAGATCGTAACATGAAGCTCCATCAGTAGGAATACCTACTTAGGATTCCAAGAGTGTTCATATTTTAATTACTAACCCAAATTTTCCCTGCAGGGGTTAACCACGAGGTGCTCCCAACCTCACAGCAACTTCAGTGAAACACCACGAAGGGTAGGACAGCACTCGAGGGCAACAAGGGTGGGCAAATCTTGCTCAGAGACTGTGCTCTCCCCAGGCAGGGCTTATTTTTTGGGTTTTAGCTCAGATGGCATCTAAGCCATTTGGATCCTGGCCCATGATTGCCTCAGGAATTTGTTAACACAAATAAATGGCTGCAGTCAGGTACAGAGCCATGACTTCAATCAGCACCCTGTGCGCTTGGTAGCCAAAATCTGATCACCACCCCAGATTTCAGAAATGGTGATGCTACTTCCTACACGATGTAACTTCCACAAGCACAGCAACCTCCCCTTCCATTCTTTCAAACCCACACCATCCTTTAGCCCTTCACCCTGGTGCAGGTCTACGGGAGATTTTTCCCTTTATCTTGCTTCGCTTGGATCAGGCCTCAACTTGGCAAGGGAAACACTCTGAGCACACACAAAAAATGTACATTTGGGAAGAATCCTGAGTTGTTTTCTTAAAGAAGGAAATTCTGCAGAGCACAGAACAGGAAATAATGTGCTCATGGGTGGTTTCCTCCTCCAGAGCTGCTCATACGCTGCAGCTGAGACAACACACGCGGTGGCACTGGAGTGGAGTTTGCCCAGATCCCTCAAATGGGGTTTCACAGCACTAGGAGAGCTACAGGTGGAGGTAAAGATGGTTTTTCAACACGTGTCTACAGAAGGTGGAAGAATTCACTCGCCTTCTTCATAAGCTGGAGCTGTTTTTCTCAATGGGATGTGCTAGTGCTTGCTCTCTGCTTTGAGCAGGGATAAGTCTGCCTTTCAGTAAACTCCCTGACACATTCCCATTCTCTGTGGTTTCCTCACAGGAACTGTGATGGATAGCCCATGCCAGAAGGACATTTCAGCAGTGATGCCATTCAGAGAGGAGGATGCTCGGCCCATGAAGTCAAACACAGCGCTGAAGATTGATCTCTTCTGGAATTCCTGTCTGATGCACTGACCATTAAGTTATGCAAACATGCTAATTCGCAATGCAGAATAAAGCAACTGCCTCCTGTCTTCCCAGGAATGTTTAATTTGGGGCCCAGCAGGGAGAAGACATTCTGTTAAAATGAACATTTTGTTAGTTTTAGCAACAGGGAATGTAAACTACAATGGAAAAGTAATGAATGAGTATTGAGAAAGAAGCTCAAGGTTAAAATTTGTGTCCTCCAATAAATTAAAATGTGTCTGAGTGGTTAGAAATGCAGGCACATGGGCTTTTAGAATTATTTTATTCTTTTGCAAAAATATGAAGTGTGTCAGGAGTGGACCACTGTATGCTAAGCCAAATCTCCAAAGTAAGCAGGAGCTCCTCCTGTACAGAAATTTGGCACCAAAGTATCTTGAAAGATCAGAACCTCTGCTCACAACTTGCTGTGGCATTGAACCTATTGGCAGGTACTCTTCAAACTCATATAGAAAACAATGCCTGCTCAGAAGATTTGATCATTTAAATAAAGAGTGGATGAAAGGAAGGATTAGCACTTCTTTGGGGCTGCACTCAGACCACTGAAGGTGGGCCAAGATAATGCAGGAATTTCCAGAGGTCATATGGAGAGTTTGTGGCAGACCTTGGAAAAACTCCTAGAGGTTTAATCACAATTTTCCTTGCACTCATCCCTCTCCCTGACTCCATGTCTGTAGCACTCTGTCCACTATTAAAGGTCTTGTCCCTAAAACCATTGCCCATAATGTGTGACCACAGCTCTTATCTGGAACCTAATGTGAACTCCAGGAGAGACAGAGGCAGAAGGAACACAGAAGGAGAAGGGACAGTGGTGTCCACATTACACAGCTCCAGGACATCCATCACACCTTCAGGTTTCAGTGAGAACAACTCACTCCCCATCCCCTTGTGCTCCTCAAATCTACTCTGCCATGGACTCTCCAGCCACATGATGATTTGCCAGCATGTCTCCAGTGCCCCCTAAATCCTTCCATTTCCCAGAACCAAACTGCAGCCTAGAGCTCATCCTTCACACTCCCTGCATTAGCACCCCACCTCTTTCTCCACCTGCAGAGGCCAAGTGCTGACCCATGCCCGAGAAGATGGACTCAGTCCTGTTCTTCACATCCCTCTGCCCGCGCCAGCAGCACGATGCCAGCACAGCCCGTGGCACTCTGCTTACACAACACACCCGAGCTCAGAGGGGTTTTCCCCTCTTCCCTCTTCCAAAAGCGCCAAGTGCTTTCTGCTAGATCAAAGGAGAGGCAAATTAGTCAATCACACCCCTAATGCAGCAGTGGCACGTCAGCTTCCCAGAACGGCCGTGTGCGCGCTGCCAGCAAACCGCAGGTGTAACCTACTTTTACAAGCACAGCTATCCATCATCCCCGGCACAAAACACCAAGATTCAACAAAGAGGCCCCTCTAGGCCAGCCCCAGGGTCTCCAAGCAGAAAAGCTACAGCAGAAGTGACAACCCAAGAGCACATTTGTTGGCTCAGTCCTGGCTGGGCCCCGGAGCACAGGGTGGAGCACACGGCAGGTGCCCAGCGTGGTTCAGATGTCCCGTGCTGCAGAAACATGGATAGAAAGCAGGGCAGCGTGATATTATCACGCAATTCCTTGGCATCCCTGCCCCTTTCCCATCATGTCTGGACCTCTGGCTTCACTGGGAGTGCTGGCAGCCCTCTGGGGCAGCTCCTCTGGGCAGTGGAGCAGCTGGTGAGTCCCAGTACTGCTGCTGCTGCCCAAGCCTGGTGACCACATAATCAGCCAGGGCACGAATTCCACACGCCTGTGTACTCCTCTCCAGCCAAAAATACCTTCCTCCCTCTCCCCCTGTCTCCCTCTAAAGCTTCACGAGCTTGATGATTTGGTTTTGGTTAAACTTTATAAATAATGTTGTTATTTCTCTAGCACGTGTGTGAAATAACGTGACGTGAGGAGCAGGAAATTCTTTTGGTTTATGTCTTCGGTGTTCAGCTGGATGTGCAAAGTGGGTGAGAAGGAACTTAATCATGGTGGTTTTGAGACTATGGGAAACAGAGTAAACTGCTTCCTGACCCTGATTTACATTCAGAGTTGAACCTAATGAAACAAGTATCTCTATAATGATGAACCCCCTCTGAAGCTACACCAACAAATTTGGCATCTTCTCCTCTCCTTTCCCCAACTGCTTTTATAGCAAGGAATCAGTAACAAAACAGACATCTTTTTTTAATAAACAGCCCTTGTTACTACATGATAACCAACCCCAGGATGTTATCAAAACAGACAACACGCCTTGCTAGCAGCAGGCACACCGTCTCCAGCCCTGTGCTCCAGCACTACGAACTCCCTTCTTTGGAGGTAGCAAAGAGCATGAAACCACTCCTGACCAGCCCCGTGTCCCCAGCTCACACTGGCAAGCCTAAAAATAAACAAGTTGCAGCTTGAGGAGTAATTACATCTCATTGGCACCCAGCACTGTTCTCACAGGGAGGGGAGGCAGGACGCCAAGGCGAGGGGATCAGCTACCAGTCCATCCTCCCGCAGCTTCCCAGCGCAGAGATGGAAGCAGCAGTGAGGAGTAATTCTTAGCTCTCTGCTTGTTCAGGATGAGTTTAAACTACTCTTTGCCATCTTCGTTGTTAGAAGAGCTCACTGAGGCCAAACAAGCCCCTGAAATTGCACTCTGGTGTTTAAAACATGTATGCAAGAAAAATAAATCCCCCGTGGTCCCTGGCTTCCTTACAAGCAGTTCAGGACACTGCTTCTGCACGGATGCTCAGGTGGCTGCTTCCCTCAAAGCACAGTTCAGGTGGGGGAGTTTGTGCTTTAAGAGCACAGCAGAATAAAAAATGTGAAGTCTCCTACAAACAGCCCTCTGTTGCATGACACCAATTGCTGTTGGCCAAGAGTTACTGCGAGTGGAAAGCTCAAGTGAAGTTTGGTTCAGGCTTAATGAATTATATTCATTTTCCAGCACATTGTTTTGGCTGATAAATCACAGCTTCATGCACCATTAGCATGTAATGGTTGGAATATTTAATCAAAGGCCAGCTTTTTGTATCATTTACCTTTGAGAAACCAGATTTGCTCACTGGAACAGTTTTGAACCATTACGCATGCTTATCGGCAAAAATCTTTGCTTTATGTCAAGTGTCGCAACATTTAAAGCCCTTGCAGGCAAGCAAGGATTGGGAAAAATGAGTGGCTCACTTAGCTTGACAAACGCAAATGGATTTGTGATGTTATTTGAATGAACTGCAGGAAAAGAAAAGGAAAATTATTAGGAGAACAAACAATTCTGCATTTATAATCAATAATTATAAATGCTCCTTTGTTTTGGGTTTGGATCTCCAAGCAAAATGAGGACCCTTTTGTTCTGGATGATGTAAGACACTGTTTGGAAGACAGAGCATCATTGTTTTTGCTGTTTGTTTTTCTTTCTCAGAGGATGCCTCTCTGAGAGCAGCCGCCTCTCCACCCGAGAGTCACCCCTGAAGTCCCCACGACAAGGCTGCCCTTGCTGCAAGTAAGAGCTCCCTAGGGAAGGTGTTTTGGTGCCAGACAAGAAATCCAGTCCTTGTCTGAGTGATCAGGATGGTTCATCAGCAGGGTGCATCAGCAGGGACCCTAAACTTAGCCCTGCCTGGGGGTGGCAGAGGACAGAGAGCATCTTCTCATGCCCTCTATACCTCACCACAGAGCAGCCATGAAACTGCTGGGGGAGGAGTGGAAACCAGCTGGGGAGAAGGTGCTCTGCACTTCAACTTTCCTCTTCTATCTGTATGCACTTGAAAAGGGGGAGACAAAAACCTCACTTGTTTCTGCCTCATGCTCTCGTAACCCTGAGGAAAAACTGTTGGGAAATGGTTGGTTCAGGAAAGTATAGAGCTATCAAATGCTAAAAAATTAAAAACGCCTCCTACAGAAGGGTGAATCAAAGGTATGCAAAACTGAATACAAATCTGAACTTAAACAGGGTTTCACAACTCCCTCCTGAGTACAATTTGTGCTCCTGGATGGGAATGAAGTCTTGTATTTCCAGAGCAGTGGGTGCTTTTGTTTGCTTCTTGAAATGCTTGGTTGAACAGCAGTGCAGAGCTGTAAAAATAGGTTTATTTTTATGTGCTTTATGGGTCTGATTGTTAACAGAAAAGACCCGAGGGCTGTGTGAGTCTGTGCTCGTGCACTTCTGCACTAGACTTTTATGTGTGTGATCTCCCACACTGTGTAAGTGGTGTCTGTGGCCAATGAACCACTTGTTGTGCCCCAAACAAGCTTCTGTTCAGGCACAGCGACAGCAGCCACAGTGTCAGTGTGGTGGCCACCAGCTCCCATGTGCTAGTGGATCTCCACCTCCCAAATCCCAAGCACTAGGGATTAGGATCACGGGGGAGGTTGTGCACGTGTGGGATATAGAGGTACAACTGGAACAACACTGGGCAAAGGAGGAGTGTGAATGTTTCTACCTGTCACTCTCCTTGGAAGTTGTATTTTCCTTGATCTTGTCTTCCCCCAGTTGCTGAGCAGCCCCTTCTCTTCCATTTTTCCACAGTTTCTAACCTATGCCGAGAACTCCAGATGTGAATTCCCAAACTTTTGGGTTTTCCAAATCCATGTTCAGATCCAGTCTGGATCCAATTAAGTCAGATCTGCTGTGAGTCAGAACAAGAATGACAGTACTCAGCTTTCTGATGACAGCAGTGCTGTTAATCTGGCCCTGGACCTGATTTCTCTGCTTCAGTCCACTCTGCTTATAAACATTTGCCTTCCAAGAGAGATGCAAAGAGATTTCTTCCCAAATGAAGAAAAGGAGGTGAAGCCCAGTTGGAAGAGCAGAAATTGCCACACCAGACCACAGACCTTCAGCCAACAGCTGCATGCTGCAAATGTACCACTAAAGGGCCTTCGTCACCAGTGGGTCTGTAGGTCTCCAAAGTGCCACATGTGGCTCCAGAGAACACCAAGAGAATAGCCAAAAACCAGCATCCATCTCATGCTTTCTTGATCCTTTACATCAGCCAAGCTGTACTCAGAACAGTAAACAGATTTGTTTGAAATGAATGGTGCTTGGCACACAGAGAAGAAATAAAAATATAATTAATTTCATTTTTTCCATGGTGAGAGTTCTCCAGCTCACCCAAGTTGAGTTTCCAGAAAGCTCAGTACTTTCTACCATAACTGTTCTCGTTGGACTAGAAGAAGCCTTTCTTTTCTTATTCAAAGAAAAAGGAATGGAATTAGTTTGCTAAAGCATTCCAGTCCCTAAAGGGCAGGCATGCTGATATGCTTTCCAGATCTTGGTGCAGTTTCCTCATACTTTCCTTGGAAAATGTTTTCCCCCTTACAAAATCTTCTGGTTTTGCACCCTCGTAGTAGGGCTTGACCAGAACCTAGAAGCCACCTACAGATCAGAGACATCTGTGACAGTGACCTGACTTGTGCTCCGTGCTCAAAGAGCCATGGAAATATGAAAACGTCCATGTACTACATCTCCAGGGTTTCTGATCACAGATCTAGGAGTCACTCTCTAAATTGTCTTCCCTGTCCTCTTGAGGGGCCAACCATCACCTTTGCCTGTCTGATCAGTTTGTTCTTTCTTCCAGGCAGAAGCTTAGACAGAAAGCAAATGATGACACATGTGAGATAGTCAATGACAGGTAACATGAAGGTCACATTTTACTGAGTTTGGCAATCTTTCTCTTTATTGGTTTTGACTACGTTTTTATTGAGAAGGTTCCTCAGGGCCAGGACAAGGGTTTTCTTCACAGTCAGAGATAGGGGAGCTTGTTCTTCAGGATCACCAACCTCAGTTTAAATCTGCCTGGCTTGCAGAAGTATCAAAAGAGTTCCTATAAGTTTTGTGTTCCCCTCTGATCTTGTGCAGGATGGTCAAGTCTCTTCTTCCAACTCAACAAAAATTATGTCCTGAACCAGAACTTCCTGAACCTGAACTTCTTCCCAGAGCTTTATCAAAACCAATATACTTCTCCCAAAAGCTTCTCTGTCAAAGAATGAGCAATTTCCAGAAACATCGATGAAAACATTTTTTCAGTGAGCTCCCTCCCATCCCTCATGTTGTGTGCATTTCACTCCCATATTCCTATGAGAGAAGCAATGAGGTTTGTGCCTCATTTTGTGGGATGACTGGCGAGCTCAGGCAGATTGCTCTGTGACCCACTTGGTGGCAATGGCCAAGAACTCGTGTCCTCACCTCACATTACTCGCTCTGAGCCCTGAAATGTACTCGTTCCCTTGGGAATTTTAGTCTGAAATGTCTAACCACAGACCTGGAAATTATTTCAAATATACTATAACAACTGTTGTTAATCACACCCACTCTCTTATAGCATGGCCTGTAAAGCAAGAATAGTGAGGAGGTCTTCCTGCTCCCCATACCCTGGCAGCAGATGCATTTCCTGTGTTCCAGAGCTATACATTTCACTGGGAAGGGATGCTCTCTAGTGGTTGGATTATGAGATGGGAACATTAGATCCCAAAAGTTTCACTTCCTGTCTCTCCCCCGAGTATCCTGAGTACAATGAGGCAACTCATCCCATCCCACTGCACCCTGGTGTGTCCCTTCATGCCTGTGGGGGACAGCAATCCCTCTGCTATGTGGGAAGGCTTAAACCATGCTTCCAAATGTTTGGAGGGGAGGTTTTAGGGTAGAGACAAGCACTGTGGCCAACTTGCATTAGGTTGGAGTGAAGAGAGGAAAAAGTGAAGGCTGGTACAAAGAAAGGCAGAAGGATCTGAAACACCCCTGTCAGAACTTCCCCTCCTTTTTATTTTAAGTCACGGAAACTGCTCTGTAACTTCACTGCTCCTTATCTTTACCTAAGGCATCACAGAATTTTATGTAATTAAAATTTCCTTGACAATTGCCAAGGATTTACAATGTGAAATGTTACAATTTTTCTTATATTATGTCTTGGCATCAAAGAATCTGCACTCGTTTCCTAAGCATGGGATAAAGATGATTTCTAGTGGGAGACAAATGAATCAAGACCTTGACACCCCTATTTTTTTTCTTTCTCTCTCCTTTTCTTTTCTTTTCCTTTCCTTCTTTTTTTTTGCTTTTTTTAAATACATCTGGTTATTATTGAACAGAGGCTTTCATGTTTTAATGATAAATTGTCTTCTCCCGCTGTAACAATGTCCCCAGACGGCTTGTCTTGGCTGAAATGTCTTCTAAGAGCATCTGCTTTTGATCTATAGGGGTTTTAAATCTTTGGATCTAATCTCTAGCCTGGCTGACTTGAAAGCTGATTTCCACAAAAGCAGAGTGTGAAACTTGTAGAAACCCTTTAGTGGAATCACTTGAAATTGTTTAAAAGACTGTATTGACAATACTCAGTATGTCCTCATGACTTTTTTCTTCATATTTACATATATACACATGGATATAAAAATACAAGAAAGAGACATAAGAAAGGAATTTCTTATAACAAATGCTCCAGTGGTATTTCCATGTAATCTGCATGTGTTGTGGCTTAATACTCTAATAAAGAAGGACTGGAAGCTTTCCAGAGCACGATATTTATGCCATGTATATCAATTAAGATAATTGCCAATTATAATGATATGTCAATTAAAGTCAAGTGACTTTTAAAAGAGTTATGCCTGCTATTAATTTAGTTCTACACACATTGTAAGTGTATTTATAAGGGTTGATCTTAAAATTTCTCAATGCTGTTCCCATCCAGTGCATCCAGCACATAATCCCCGTGTTCATTTTGCTCTTTCTGGTCCACTTCAGGCTGCAGGACAAAGACAGAGAAGACAAAAGCCAGCAGAGAGCTGTCTCCCTTGGTGGCACGGTGTTGGCACGCTGTCTGCTGTCATTTGAAGCATGCCAAGTCGATTTTGATTTCACCCCAACACAAATGAAAATAGGAGCTGGCTTGTGAACTCAAGGGATTTCTCAGTGGCTAAGGAGAAACCACTGTGGTCAAACTAAAGAGAACCTCGTGATGCTGCAATATATATATGGACATATACCCATTTGTGTGTGTTTGTGTGATAAATACCCTCTCAGAGTTCATTTGTCTATCAAACCCCACACAGAACATTGTAACACATTAACAGCAGTGACAGACAGACCCTACAGGACTAACAGTTTAGATTTTGCTGTGATTAAACTGAATTTAGATCAAATTCAGGAGAGTTTTGAGCAGAAAAGCTCTTCTGCATGAACTTTCTGGTTAGGATATAATGGAAGCCAGACCCCAACCTCCCTGGTTTGAGGTTTGCAAAACCAAATCATAACAACTGATGAGGTTTTGCTAAACCAAAGCACCCCCTGTTTTCTCATCACAGAGATGGGATAAAAGGGGAATATTTTTTCAACCATTTCCTCCTTGCACCTCAGCAGCAGTGCTGAAATATAACCAGTAAGATATTTCTCCATTATCTCCCACTATCTCCAAAGCAATAATTTTGCTAGTCAGCTTTTAAAGCCTCAGAATGCAGCCTCTCCCAGGCCATCCATAGATTTCCCCCAAAAGTTCATGGCTGAAGATTAATTTTCGAGGCTCCACCAAAACTTCAAACTATTTCTGTGGCTGACTGGGCCAGAGACATGACGGAAATAACCATTTCATAACCTTTCAGCAGTGCTGCTTCTATCCAAACCCAAACTCCAAAGCTGGGATGGGATGTGAGAAGCAATCAAAAACAACACTGGAAAAGCACGAATCCATCCTAGTAGTAAGGCTCAGCTTGGCTTTGGGTTTGATCCCAGGCATGAGGAAATATTCAGGGAAAGTGGAGTTATTTCCTTAGATTCATTTGCCCATTTCTCATTAACAAAGCATTTTGATACTCTGCAAGAAAGAAAATAGAGTGAATTATTCCTAGGTTGTTATAAAACTGGACTGATAGAGTAAATATCTGGGCAAGAAGCCTCAAACTGAGCCAAGAGGCTCATTCACCCTTGGAAATGAGCACTGTGTAGCACAGAATTCTTCTCTTTCTTGCAAGATGATGAGCGAGCGATAAGATTCTCCCTGGATTTGAGTGTTAACTGAAGCATCTTGCCTTAAGTGAATGTTTTATGGGGAACCTACTACACTGAGCCGTTATCTACAAGTTCTTCTGTTGTCACAATTGTTGTTGCTTTGACCTCAAAAATGTATGAGCTAACTGGGGAGCCAAGAGTTCAATCCAGGCTCCCCTCCCCAGGCACACTTTCTATCAGTTTTGCCACAGCTACTGAAGCGTTTGGTTTGTGGGGTGATAAAGGAACCAGTATGAAAAAAGCCCAGCTGCCAACCAGAAATGATGACACAGCCCAGTGTTCCTGGGCTGATTTCTGGCAGAGGCATTAGGAACTATTACTTGCTGTTGCTTTGCTCCAGCCAACCCTTTTCCAAGGGGAAATTCAACTGCACGTGGTCCTAAACTTCCTCTAAATTCAATCTGAGCCACTGAGCTGTCAGTTTAATTGCCCTGCTGTGGATGCTGCTATTTTATCTGAGTGTAAATCTCCCTGTCACTCAGGGTATCATGTAAAGTATTTTTGATGAGGCATGCAGAGTGTCTGCTCTTAAATGCTACAGCAGGGAAGAGGCCCAAGTGTCTCAGATTACCCTGGGGACAGACAGCTCACACAGAGATAAAGAACAAGGAGACAGGATGCAGAGGGGCTCCCTGGGATGCTGGGACAGCAGAGGATGAGACACTTGGTGTTTCCCCATTGCAAGGAAATGCCTGGAAAGTCTGTCCCTGGTGACAGGGAAGAGCCCAGCGCTTTCCTGACTCTGCCAGGTGAGTTTAGGACCATCTTCCACCCTAAGGACAGGTCAGCCAGGGTGGATGTCCACAGCCACGGGACACAAGAGCAGTCTGGGTGCAGCATCGGGTCAGCACAGGGCACCAATGGCTTGGGCAGGAGCACGCAGCTGAACATCTGGCCACAGCTGGCAGCAGGCTTATCCCCTCTGCGCTGCGGTATCACTCTGCAGATTTGCTAACTCTCCTGTTGAGTGCAGTTATGCATTAGAACTGCTAATATGCACTGATTTTGCCTTAAGCTTGAAAGCACCAGAGGTTAAACAGATTTTGATATAAGAGCCTACAAGGAACACTCTATTTAAAAAGCCTATGCATCACTGGCTCCGACTGAAAGGATGATGAGTGGTGGGAGGAGATGAAAGGTGGTTCAGACATGGGTATGATGACAACAGTAAAGGGAAATTAAATACACTGCAGGGAAATAGAAGTCATAATCATCTTGGGTTTGCAGCTCATGAACAGTGAAAAGCTTATGTGATGAAACAGCAGGTAGAAGTGCCTTGAGACTCAAGTTTTAAGGCCCCAAGAGTTTAAACTTGACATTCAAGCCTTTTAAAGTTTTATGAGGGCATCCAATAATTCCTCCTGCTCGGCCCCCACCCCCTGCCTGATGTGCTGGTTGTTTGATTTACACACCTTCCTGAATGTACAATGAATTCTAGGGAAAGCATGCAGAAACCACTGCAGGTCTGTAATTAAATAGCCTTCATGCAGCTTAACCTCTCCAATAACAAATGTCCAAACCAATGCAAAAGGTCGCCACACCATTGGCTGCTGAAAACTGACACAGTCCCACCAAAGACTCCAGGATCCAGGACAGTTTTTACCCAGGGAAGCACAACATGGTCATTCCCAAAATGTGCTCTCTGCTGGATGCTGGCAGGAAAATCTTGCTAATCCATACAGGGCTAATTTATATGCTTGAGCATCCTCCCATGAAAATTATTAGCCCGACAACACACTCTCCATCAGCAAAGAATTCCCAGCAGAGAACTCCAGCTGTATCAATTCCACTGCCAAGCTCTATCAGTTCCTCTGCCACACAAGTGCAGGAACCACCCACCAGAAATCACCTGAAATGCAGAGTGACAACAGCTTTACTGACCAGGCCACGTTAATCAACAGTACAACAGACCCTATACTTAAAATACCTTTGTGCTAATTTTATACATGTTCTAATTATACTAATGATGTTTCTAACTACAGCATGCTAATTATACTGAAATTAGCACTATGATAATATTAATTATCTAGCTCTGCACTAATGCCACTTTTATTAGATACAAGTCTCTTTTGTTAGTCTTAAGTAAAACTGATGATTCTTTAAAAATTATCGAAAGCAATGAGTGCCCGTTTTTTCTTTTTTCCCACTTTAACCGTTGTTTCCTTTGCTGTAACTTCAGGAAATGTCAGTGCTTTCAGTCGTGGCCATTAGTTGGAGATCCTCAGTCTGACAGAGAACTCTGGAGAGTGTGTCCAGCATCACAAAAGACAAAATTCCTTCTCCAGAGAAGACACGGGAGAGCTGCTGTGTGCCTCAAATCATGGACACAGACCCAAGAGCCCACACTGTGCTGGAGGCATGGAAAAGAGAAGTTGTCTATGTCAAGATGCCAATCATTCAGCAAAAAATCAAGGGGAGGTTGCTTTGTTCCTGGTGTGCAAAAGGATAGTTCAGGACTGGTTTGGATGGACACAAGGACAGGCAGCACATCTCATCCATTATGGGTTAGGAGCACGTGGGCTTAGGGAGAGAAACCTGAGCTCCGGATGGGGACAAAGAAGGAGCATTTTGTAACAGCCTGCTTTTGAAAAATGGGAACTTCTGAAACAGTACATATGGATTGTTAGGGAGAAAGAGAGATGAAGTGCATGCTGGGCCCGAATTCCTAACACGCTTCCACAGAGGTTGCATCAGCCTACGGTCAACAGTCACCATTGTCAGACACGTCCCAGCGTAAGACCCCAATCGTGTTTTGGCAACGTTCTGCCAGCTTTTAACAAATCATAATGTGATTTTTTTTGTGCAGGTTTTTTTTTTTTTTTTTCCCCAGGCAACTTGAACTTCTCATTCAATGCTCTTTATAGCCTAATTTCCTTTGCCCTATCTCACTGTGCTTCCTTTGGGTCTACCTATCACAGTAGCTCTCTGTTACCTTTTAACTCCGTAGGCCCATTTCCATCAAAATGATGGGAGCATAAGGCCACTAACTCCTGTATCTTTCATGAAGAGAAATAACCAAACACAGGACAAAAAAATCTGCTAAAAATCACTAAAGAAACAGCATGGCTGCAGCACAAAATCCTTGGCTGCATCCACAAAAACCCTTACTAGCACTGAGAATCCAGCCAAAAATAACTTCCAGTAGAAATTTGGCTCCAGTGGGTCAAACCTTCAAAGAATAACAACAACTTGATACAGAACAAAAAGGTGATAAGGATTCTGTTCAGCATCTACAAACATAGTGCTGGATGGCTGTGTGTAGATACACCATGCCCAGGGGAGAGATCTTTACAACTTGTAATAGCCACATGGCTCTGAGTATCAGCTCTGATTCTGTACAATCCACTGAAAATACACTTTCCTTTTTTATTTTTTTTTAATTTTTTTTTTTTTTTATGTATCCTTGCCATGGCTCCAGGTACTCAGGATGTCCCAATAAATCTATTTCTGACATCTCAGCTGCCTAACAGGCTCATTGCACCCATGAGACACAGGTTCTGCCTTATAGTGTCAACACACCCTTAACATGCCCAGGAGTTTGAGGGCTTCAAGCACACAAACTGGGAGAAAATCAACAAACAATATGGGCCATGCTGGTCCTCTTCAAAGTGTGAGCCAGTGCTGCTTTTGTTGCTATACACAAAGCTTCCTTGTTCTTGATTTCCTAATTCCTGCACATCAGATTGCAACATATGGCCAGTTTCAGCAACTGACAAAATATTTCCTTTGTATTGTGTTCACGTCACAGCTTTCTGGAGCCTTGACTTAGCAAATGACAACTGAGAAACAGTGACATGCCCTCCGTGTTTGAAAACAAACCACAACAGCATCAGCAGCAACTCAGCTTCTCTCACCCACGGACTTCCATCTCTTCATGCTGGATGACTGTTTTATTCTTATTTTGATGATCCCCTTTTCACTCGTGATCTGTCCATGATTTAGACTGATATTGGGAGCACCTGAAAGAGAATATACTGTGTGCTGCTCTATGAGAGACTCCAGATAATTGACAGACTAGGCAGAGGAAAGGGGCTGAAAAGATACACCACTCATTAAACAGCTTGAATACTCACAGGGTTGTGTGTTTAAACCACATAATGCTAAAATTTGGCATTCACTCCCCAACTGACCTATCCTAAAGCTCCCCAACGAGATGTCCAACCTAAACTCCTACTGCAATTATTATCATTATTTCCTAACTCTCACAGAATATTTTCCTCAGCAGGTCTCACAAAGGAAGCTGGGTTTATTCCCCATTGCAGAGGGGAGGTGATTTGCCCAGGGCCACCATTGAGGCAGGACTGCAAACACAACCCAATCTGCTGGGGCAGTCTAATGTGACCTGGGACATCTCACATAAGAATGAGATTCACCAGCTGCTTGGTGACTGTTAGTGGATGTTTTGTACACACACACAATTACACATCAGTGGGATCACCAGCAGCATTTGGAGGTTCCTGCAGGACAAGCTGGAAACTTGAGGGACAATTTGCAAACACAGGATTAAAGACTCTTCCCATTATAAAACCAACAAGTCCCCACTGACCTTCATTTCATGTCCCCTCAAACAACAGGCCAAACACAGTTGTAGTGGCCTGGGGATGAATCAGAGGAACAGAATGTTAATTCCATGTAGAGTTAATTGGAAATGCAAAATTCTTCCTGTGAAATTAACAATGAAAAATTTAAAAAAAAATCTTAGTGCAATGGTTGCTTGGGTGTGTTCTGTTCCCTTTTTCTCCAGAGACTAAATTCCCTGCTTAAATCTCTCCCAAAGCACCAGGGTGGTGGTTGTTTCCTGAGGCTCCCTGGCCAGAGTGCTCAAGGAGGGGTTTCTGTAGCCGGGAGCTCGACCCACAGAGGTTAACCAAACTACAGCTCCAGAGGGGATATTACACAAATGTACCCAAATTGAAACATGACCCTTTTTTTCCCCTTCCTTTTTCCTGAAACATCTTCTTTTTCAGGATTTTGAAGACAAACAAACTTTTCCCGCTGCTTTCCAGAAGCAAACCAATTCCGACAATATAAAAACCAACAGAAAGTGTGTTTAATTGTGCCATTTTCGGGGTCTCTTGCTGGTTCTGGGGAGAGGGGGCAGCCCCCTTGGCTGGGTCCTGGCTCACCCATCCTCGGAGGAGAGAGGAAGAAGAGCCCAGGCTGGGGAAGCCAAAGCTGCTGCTCCTCTGAGCTTCCCTTCCTCTTCCCCTTCCCTTCCCTTCCCTTCCCACCCAGGGCTCAGTGAGGAATCCAGCAGCTCTGGACCCTTAGTGTGCCTTGCCCACATTAGTCTGGCACACCGTTTGGGCAGCATACTTGCACGTGGATCCTTTTTTTTTTAACCTTTTTTCATTCGGGAAAAAATATAGACATTTTTATTTGACAGAGCAGCAAGCTTTAACACTGCAGAGGCTTTATTTCTCTTATACACATAATTTTCCCCTGCTGTGGCAGTCCGTGGGGACAAAGGAAGAAGAAGGTTACTTTTCAAAATTGCAGCAAGATCTGTCCAGATTCCATCACTCCATTTATTCCCTTGGCACCCTGAAAATAAGAGCCTGTGCAAAGGGTTTGCACTGCAGGAAGGACTTCAATTGGATTTGCTAATGAAAGCCATGGAATTTTCTTAGATGGGGGGAAAAAGTGATTTTTCAATTGTCCTTGACTTTTTGTTTTTCTCTTCAGGGTGGAATAGAAAAACTTACTCATTCTCAAGACATTCACTGGAACATTTTGAGATATAAAAGACTATGACAAGCACTAGGCCTCTGTTCATGAAGTAGAAAACGAAATGAGCGGCAATTTGTTGGAGAAATGTACTGGAATAATTTCATTCCAAAATCTCGGGGACTCTTCTCTCCAAGTGACAGCACCTGTGGTTTTGTTTTCTCTTTGGAGAGCACCATGTCCAGGCATTTTCCAGATCCAGTTCCAGGGAAGCAGATTTCATCAGGGAAGTCTAGAATTCAGTGGAGTTTAAGGAGCTGCCAATGATTTCTGGCCAGAATCTTTTAAATTTTTTGTAATATTTTTTTGCTTGCTTTTCTATCAAATGGAATTTCCTACTTTTTCCTCCCACTGTTTTTTCCTTTCCACTCAAAACACAGATGTGTTTTTTCAAAATATCTTATTTGAAATGCATTTCTCTCTTCCAAAGAAACACTAATAGTCTGTTTTTTCCTACCAGCTCTAATAAGGACAGACCACATCAAACTTTCAGAGTTCAAATATCAGCTGACATTGTTGAAATCCAAAGCCATTTTTCAACTGGATAAATCTCCTTGATTTTTGATATAAAGCCATATCACGAAATTTGCTGCCTTTAAGGTCTTGTTGCTTAAAATAATATTTCTACATCATTAAAAATCAAAGAAACAACTTTATCTGTGTTTTGGGGCTAATTTTTATTTTTCATGGTCAGCTCATAACATGGTATTACATAAACTCACTATTCCCTTCACCTTGGATGACTTTGTATTTTGGCTGAGGCTCGTTCCAGGTAACCACTGCTCCTGAGTACTTGGGTATTAAACCTGAGGGGGACATCTGTGCTCTTCCCAGGTTCACTGGAGAGAGACAGACCTTGCCAGAAATTAGTCAGACCAAGGGTGGTCTCAGCCACTCATCTCTGAATGAAAGGAACTCCACCAGGACTTGTATTTTTCTCCTTAGATTACAGGAGGAAGAAAAAATTTCTGTGACTGGAGAGACTCCACCTTTCTGCAGCTCAGGATGGGTGTTCTACATGTGTGAGTCTCACTGAAGCTGCTGGAAATTCCCCGTGGAGGAACGGACAGAGCAGTGGCCAAGTTCCTGCCCCTGCAGTTTCAGAGCTGAGCTGGGCCAGTCCCTTGCACAATCTGACTGACTTTGAAGCCAGCCCTGCCTGGAGCAGCCTGTTGGACTGAGATCTGCAGAGAGCCCTGCCAACCTAAATCATTCCATGCATTTATGAAAGAAGCTTTACAGGAGCTGGCATTACAGAGAGAAGTGCCCCAGCAGAACGTTTTCCAAGCCACATAAAACAGGTATCATTACAGAATTCGCAGAAGAGCACACGAGTTCCCAAATCAGGCCCTTCCAGGTAGTCAATCAAATTCATCATCCTCTTCCTGCAGTGGCCAGTGGCAGAGGCTTCAGAGAGAAGTGTGTGGAGCCCACAGTAAACAACACAAAGGAGAAATTCCTCCCTAATCCCATGCAGCCAGTAATGGGTTGGTGCCCTGGAGCACACGGGTTATTATCCTCATTAGATTTGCACCTATGCAGCGTCACCGGGGATGTTCTCACTGCTCATGCCAAAAACATGTTTTCTTGGCACACATCTGAGGTGATACAGAGCTTGCTCAGGCCTTTGCTACTCAAGCTAAGCTACTGCATGCCAATAAAATCTTTACACCACACCGTCTTGCATTAGGCAATATATATTTACACAGTCTGTGTGGTAACAGTAAGGGTTGTTGTTTTTTTTTAAAGGCAGAAGTATGTAATAAATGACATCCCTTCAAACACACACAGACTTTACATTTCAGCACCTTCTGCCTTGCAGTCCTCCTACAACCTCAGCTCCTATATTTTGTTATGAAATTTATAGGTTTATGCATACCAAAATTGTGTGTGTGTGTGGACTGTTACTGCCAGGGTGGTCTTTGAGAAAAGAAGCAAGTAAGATGCTCAAATTTGATTACAGGATATAATAAAAGTCAAGACTTCTTCCAGCTCATTCTCATATAGTCCCTTGAAAGAAGAAGAAAAAAAGTCTTTCCTTTTTTCCCTTTTTTCTATAAAGCAACTTTTTTCTCCCCACCCAACAGAGCCGGCAGTGATAGCCAATTTTCCTGTGTTTGAACCTTTGAGTGTGCACTTCAGAACCTCACGTGGTGAAAACTAACCCCAGAATACCCAGGAGACAGCTGAAAAACCCATTTCAAGGGCAATGCTTTGATTTCTTCACATACACAAAATTGGACTTTTTTTTTTTTTTTTTTTTTTTTTTAAGTCAGGAAAAATCTCCAGTCTCTGGGTGAAGGGAAAACTGCAGTGATTACTCCTGCCTTTAGATGGCTGGATAAATATTTACCCTATAAGACCGTATATTAAGGAATGAGGTTTTTTTTCTTTTTTTTCCTCCCCAAAATACTGTTTCACTGTCTCAGCACCTATGAATGGTGCTGGTGTCTCTCCCAGTGTGGGCAGCCATTTTGCTGATGCATCATCTCACCTTTTCTGGAAAAGGATTAGAGACCAACACCATTAGCATCAGTGCCAGAATTCCCAGGCGTTGCTTCACCGTGCCCCACATCTTGTGTTGTTGCTTGTGTCGGGGCAAAATAAACACAGAGTGGTCTAAATGCACCTCTAGAATAAAACCAGATCTTTCTGCAGCCACCTTGCACTTGTTTTTCACAGTTATAAATGACTAATCAAGGGGCCAGGCTGTGATGGCTGAGAACTGTCCAATTTTGGTTGTGTGGGACCACCACTCTCCCTCCTGCATCAGCCTCGGAGTTAGTCCAGGAAACTCCACTCCCCATTCAAAACAAGCACATTTATATGGGAAAAAAGCATTTAAAAGTGGTTATTTAGCAGATTCTCTAATTTTCTTAGTCCCCAGAGGAGTGGGCTTTTAATATCTCTTTGCACAGGGAGAGCCAGATAGATTGTAGTAACTTCCCTGATATTATATAGTATTTTACCCCACAAGAAGTCTCACTGGAAGGAGTGAGTAAGAAATCCATCTGGTACAGGGAGAACAAAAGCAAGAAGAATGGAGCTGCCAAATCACACTGGTTGGCTTCCCCCAGGTTTTTCCCCAAACCCCCAAAAAAAGTTCTCCATGATGACAAAACTCCTTTACAATTGTCTGGCTGCTGCTGAAATCAATAATGTGATAAATACAAGCAAAATCTTAAGAAAAGTGCAAAGCAGTGAATTAAGCATTGTTGTCTCGGAGAAGATTGCTGCATGGAACAAAATAATCCAATATGCTTATGTCTTGGTGACAGCTTGAACTAATTTAGATAAAAATAAAAAGTTTTGAAAAGCAAAATCCAAAAAGGAAATAAAAATTTGCAAGAGAAAATATACAGTAGATGTTGCCATTTCTGCAAGCTTTTGAAAAAAAAAACGAAACGACAAACTGAAGTTTAATTGAAATGTTGTACCACTAATTTTTTGGTATTTGCTTCTTCCATAGGAAATTCCCTGGCACTAGTGGATACAGCATCACACAGCACTGATCTTAGAGCTCCTTTCCACAGCAACCTTTACTGGTAAGAACCATGGCTGGAGCATAATGTAGGAATAATCACAGAAATAAAAAAACCCTGAAAGAAATAACATATTGATTCATCACAGAACTGTCACCATAAACCTAAAGTAGTGCCAACAACAGCATTAACTGATGATGAAATTATTATTTGGATTACAAGAGAAGTTGTATATTGTGCATGAAAAAGCAAATTCTTCCTCTGGGGGTTTTATCCTGAGATTGAAATTCTGTTTTCCTGTATTAGAAGCCTTAATTTAGAAAGCACTACAGATTTCAGCAGAGCCTCTCCCTTTTGGATCCTTTCAAGCAGCAGTGATGCTGCGTGACAGAATGGCCTTATCCAGGTTACTGGAATGACACAGAGGGAATTTTACCTAAGCTTTCTTTCAGTTTCCTCCAGTACACTTTGCATTCAGCAGAAAGGCACTGTGAGACTGACAGAGCATTCTTCCTTTCTTCAGCCAACAAGGTCCCTGCAATATGTGTTGTTCCCAGCATAACATCTTCCACTCGTTAATGAAACCTGGGTTTTCTCAAGGTGAATTTTCCTCCTCTCCTTACTTCCACTCCCGCTGCCCGCCTCAACCCCAGCTTCATTCATCAAGCGAGGGAAAAACGAAGCAAATTTGGTTCACATTAAGTGCCGCAGGTCTGCAGTAAGAACATAGTGTAGCTACTATGTTCAGCAGGAGGGAGAGAGAGGGAGAGACGACAGAGAGATGCAGTTCCTTCCAAGCACAACAAACATGACGTTGAGAAATGCGGTCGGAATAACTCTGGATAAGCCTCACCTCAGCTTGGCAGCCAGCTCTCCAGAATTTCTGGGTAACAAATACAGCACTGGATGAATAGATAAGGGAGGAGGTTTCTCATCCCTGTCATATGAACTCTTCCCTCCAGCAGCTAAGCCAGCATTTTGGCCTCTAGACCTTGCATCAGAAATAGTCGTCCATTAGCCCAAAACAACATCCAAAGAGAATTAAATCACACAGACTGTGCCCATCTTGAAAATGGACAGTCACCCGCAACATGCTGGGAACACACCTTCAAAC
Organism: Daphoenositta chrysoptera; assembly: GCA_013397915.1. Taxonomy (NCBI): domain Eukaryota; kingdom Metazoa; phylum Chordata; class Aves; order Passeriformes; genus Daphoenositta; species Daphoenositta chrysoptera. The sequence goes on from VZRO01005871.1 coordinate 239,708, forward strand.
CGAGGGAATTTACGTGTAATTTTTTTTGGGAATCAATCTTCTTGGACTCCTACGTGTTTGGGACTGATGGTGAGACAAAACTGCTGCATGAAACAAGAATTGCAGAAGACCATTAACCTGCACTCTCTTATGCCAACAGGGAGGCAATTCCCATGAACTGGCCATGTGTAAGCTGGTTTTGAACCACTCACACCTTGCCTGATGCCAGCTCCCAGCATGTTCACTACAACTGAACACAGAGAAGGTTATGTCCGTACCTCAGGACCCTTCCCCATTTGCTATCAGCACCCTTCCACATAGTACCATGCTTCTCACTGCACTCTGTGGCATTTAAAAGTAAAATAAAATTATTAGGTGGCTACAGCCATACCACAGAATTGGTTTTCAGGGAAGACATCTGAAGGCCCAGGCACCATAATGCAGGATACACAGAACAGCTTTATAGGCCTTCCCCTGCCCCCACAGGGGCTGAGGATCTTGGAGCGTCCCTGCATCTGTCAAGTGTGATGTTTATTTCCTCTGTGGAACAAGCTATCTTTATGGAATGAAATGACTGCCCTTCATATATTAAAATAACACCTCCTTAGGAGAGGCTTCCATGGGCACTGGAAGGGAACAAGGCCACTTCATAAAGGGAACATTTACACTGCAGAAAACTTAAAAGTAGCTCAGGATTGGAGCAAGACCAATTGGAAAGCATTGGGACCTGAACATTTCGTCTTTGCTATGAAATTATGGACCAAGCGAAGGCTAGGGTTTGATTGTTTATTGTTGGGGATTTTTTAACTGACTTTTCCATGTTTCTAAGCCTCATTGCTAGAAACAAAGAAGCTTAAATGTGGATTTTTAATAGTACTGTTAAATTTAATAGACATTTTGTGCAGCTTTGCGCTGAAATTGTTTAATGGTTTATATACATGGCTGGCTTCATACCCTGGTGCTTTTACTTCATGCTAAACTATGTAAACCTTCTGCTGGGAACACAACTACTTTTGTATCCAGGAAGCAGGGCTTTGAAGCATAATGTGTAAAAGTGAGTGGGATTTCAACACACGATACTTAAATGCCATTCCTCGACCCATATGGACAATGTATTTCTTGTCAGGGAAATGAGGTTTGCAGAGAAAACAAGCAGACAATATCTTTAGATACTAGTCAGTTAGTAAAAGCTGACATTTTGGAACTCTACATTAGATAATCAGCTGTATAAAACGAAAGCATTTGGGTGCCTTTCTTAAACCTTCAGTTGTGCATCACAAACCTTTTCCTGAGTGCATTCTGAGTGAAATGCCAATTTTTATAAACATCCTTTCCAGCACTTGGTCCTTAAACTTGGTTCCCTACCATGGAGTGCTCCCTTTGTTCATGTACAGATGATGTTACCAATTCATAAACTACATTAGATTGCCTTGTTTTTCAATTTTATTTTTTTTTTTTTTTTTTTACTACTTACAAAATATGGGTTAGAGGTTTAACTGAGGGGCTCTCCACTAGGATACAAGAAATTGGTTTAATTCTTGGTTTTGCCAAAATAACTCCTTGGTAACCTGAGCAACATTAGCTTCAGTGTTGAACTTGACTTCGAAGCTGTCATTTGAGTGGCAATCTGGAGTAGAGGACCTCCAGAGAAGCTTCCAACGTAAATTATTCTATCATTTTACTATTAGATGGTGCCTATTGGTCTATAATGAGGATTACACCTCCCTGCTGCCATGAATATTGCTGAGGAGAAATCATAAAGTGACTGAGAAGAGGTTGTGCTTCATGATGATGAAAGCCAGAGAAATAGATGTTCAAATTTCTCATACTTTTTTCTAGCTCTTCACTATGCATTTAACTGAAACTACAAACACCACACAGCTTTTGCTGAAGTTTTCTTTTTTTACCTGAATAAAGCAACAAAATCTGAGCAATATATGCTGAAAGCAAGTAGTACCTACTGAGTATCTGGACTTTTTAAGACAGTCTCAAAATATGACCTAAGTATATCTCCAAGAAGGAGCTTTTAGGGAAATTCACTTTGTCAGAATGTAAACATCTCTTAGGAAACTCAGAGATGCTGAACAAGTCCACATCCCTCTTCTCAGGTCTCCCACTCATGATGCTCACTCTACTGGCCCATGATGCACTCACTTTGTATTTTACTTAATGTGTAAATTTAAGCCAAGAGTCTCCTTTTCACTGAATACTGTGAAACCTATGTCTGGCCTAGAAACTCCTGCATTCCCATGCCTAAAAGAATTAACCAACTCCCTTGTGATTCCTATCTCACATTCCTATCATACACCTAGATCTCTGCCTGTTTCCATCCATCACACAGAATACACCATTCTTCTCCTAAATCATTGCTGGAAATCTGATTTCTTTCTGAAATCCATTACAGCCACTTTGGCAAGGAGAATCGAAGCTGGATTTCACAGACTGACCATGTGCATTCAAGGGTTTCAAAGCTTCAGTTTCCTGCTCACAGAAGAAACATTTTCTTTTTAACTCCCTCTCAAGAATGCTGGAGAAAACCAGGGGTATCTGACATATTTTGGCTTGCTGTAACTAATACTTCATGGTCTGATGATGAACGTAATAGGCCGTAAGCTGGGTATTGTGCCGAAATCGTGTGTCAGGCATTAATTGTTGGGAGCTGGAATCTAAATCAGATGGTCCACTTTGGACTGACATAACCCAGTGGGTTGTTCTGCACACCTGAGTGACAAATAAATCGGTTTTGGCCTGAGAGCACATGACATTGTGCTGTTTATTACAGTGCTGGTGCAAACTACTGGGAAAGAAAGACACACATGTGAGCACCCACATCCATAAATACATGGAAATTATTCAGGGTCCGTGTTGCTGCAGCAAATACATGGAAATTATTCAGGCTCTGTGTTGCTGCAGCTGCTAAGCTTTTACATTAGGGACTATTTTAAAGCTCTTTAAAAAGAAACATTTTGTCTCAGCTTTAATGTAACCAAGCAATTGCACTTTCCCTGTGTGCCAATTCTCTTCTCCTTTCTCAGGACGTCTCCCTGAGTCAAGAAGAACCTTTACAAACCCTGTTGTACAACTCAGAAGCTTTACTAACACAACCAGAACAATACCACCCTGTCAAATGCCAGAGCCTTTATGCGAGTGCTTCACCAGGACAGCTGAGGAAATTAGTCCTGGCTGGAGCCAACTGGTCTGTGCACAGCTTGGGGAGGAAGGGAGCAAAAGTTACAGGACTCAAAGGGAGCAAGGGGAGAGAGAATTGTTGCTGAAAAATTATTTTTGGTAGAAACAGCATTGCTACAACAGAGTTCCAGTGTTAGAAAAGGCATCGTTAGGCAGAACATACTTTTGAAAGCAAAGAAACTGGGGCAATTAAGATGGTTGTATTAGTAAAAATGTTGTGTGGGAGGAGGTATCATTTGATTGACGTTAATTGCTTCTATTAGGGCTGTGTGTACTACACTTCAGCCAGGCACCAATAGAGACATACAATCCATGGATTAAGCAGAGGACAGTGGCTCTTTTGTAGCTCCTGGCGTGTGTTTGGAGCTGAGTGACAGTCCTTGAAGCATGGAGTCGGGCTGCCAAGAAATCCCAGTGGAGCTTAACATCACAGGTGGAAATAGCCTCCTGAAAGGTCTTGTCACCTGCTCTAATTGCTGAGTTTAAATGTTTCAAGGCCTTAGCATCTGTAAGCAGCCTCTCTCTTCGATGTGGCCATGGGGAAAGGCCCAGCTGAGCCTCTCTGGCCTGTTGGTCACCTCAGCAATCGTCTCCCAGCCAAAAAGGTTCCTGAAGACAGCAACCTGAGGCTGGCTTCCCTTCCAGCACTCGTGGCTCCCCAGCCTCATTACCCACACATCCACTAAAAGCAGGTGGCCAGAGGAGCAGCATTTCTCACAGCTGCACCACAAAGTCCAAATTCGCATCTCAGAAGGCAGCTGGAGCACTGCACTACCATACCAGAAACAAATCAATTCCTTTCTTTCCTTCCTCCCCTGATAATATGGCTCAGAAATCTCCTAAAGGCAGAAACAGCCTCCCTGCCCACATTCCACAGTCCCAATGAGATCTAACAGTGGGAGAAAATCAACTAAAATGTGGCTTTAGACAAGCAGCTTAGACAAGATGTTTAATTTTTAGATAACTAATATTATATGAGATAAATCAGTCTCTCATCATTTTCCCATTGAAAAAATAGAGCTATTAGCACTTTCCTGTGAGCACACTCTGATGAAAACATTGTGAAATGCTTAGATGCATTGTCATAATAAGACATAAAAGGATCTCCAGAGATGTTCTTCAGGGAACAGATCTGTAATTGCAGTTGAAGAAAGAGCTTGACAAAGATACACAACATCTCATCCCAAGGTGGGTGAATAGCTGACATTTTTGTTTTAACTCATTTGTCAGCAGTAATAAGAAATACTACTATAGGTTGCCTTGAGTAGACTTTAATTTTTCCCTTTTAGTTTTCTTGGTTTTAGTCAAGTAAGAGTTTTTGTTTCAAAATTCTCAAACCCATGCCTCATTTCATGTCTCAGAGATTTCCCATCCCCTAAACAAAGTCCTTTTAAAGACAAGTATGTATACACAACTTAAACAAATTTCAAAATTAATTTTGTGTTGAAATAAGAAATCTAAATGTTTCTTTCAGAAATTATCAAAAGAGACCTTTGCCCAGGAGGGGAGTATGCGAGGGGCGGGCAGGGATGTCACCACTCAGCACAGACTTCCAAACACTCTCCATTAACTCAAAAATTACTTTTCCCAGGAAAGAATCCATTTGTTCCCATACATCTGACCTCTGTCAGTGGGCAGGGGGAACCCAGGCCTGATCCTGCTCTTCTCTGGGAGAGGAGCCCTGTGCTGGACCTATCATCAAACCATCACAGAGATGGTTTTAACTGCCTGTCCTGTAATGCTTACAGACAGTCATAAAAACGGAATTGTAATTCTTGCAATTACATTTTAGGAGTAGTTTTAATGAATATTAAACAGCTTTAAACATCAAAGTATTGACTGAAGTGGAAAAATGGTATCTTTACTAGGAGCCCTTTCCCCTTGCTCAAAGAAGATGCAGGGAGGAAGGGAGAGCATGGGTTTTATCAGGGATGTCAGGAACAATTTATAGGAGCTCAGTGACCTGCACTTTGAACTGGGCTCTCCACCTACAATCTGTATCATCCTATAAAAAGATAGGCTGTTATCTCCTTTGCTGCAGCCAGCCATCCCAACAGGAAGGGCAGGCTGCCTGCAATGCCTGAGGAAACACTCGGATTATTAAAGGCAGACAAAGGTCCTCCTTTTTATTTTTTATTTTATGTGCGCTGCTTGCCGCGCAGCATTTCTTTACAGTATCTCAAGAATAGCAATTTGGGGCTTTTGAAAGTCAGCTCTGGCCATAAAAGCTATCCAGGAGAAAACCTGAACAGGATTGTCAGCACTGCTGCTGTGATTTATTCTGGACGTTGTGGATGGGAGCAGAAAGAAACCACGGTTAAATCCTCACAGCTGTACCCTGCCCGAGGCCGGGGGATGCCCATGTCTCAGATTGCAGTACACCCTGTGGCTCGTGGAGAAAACGTGGGGATCCTGCAGGAGGACTGGCCCCTGGCCTCTCCAGCCCTTCCTAAGCCATGTGCACACTGGCAGTCAGGGACAGGGTCAGCAGGTCAGCTGGCAGCACCTCGTCGTCGTGGCTAAACCGTGACACACCCCGCTGAGATCAAGGCTCCTTCTGCACACGATTATTATTTATGTACAGCATATGATAAAAATTTACAGTATCACAGGGAGGCTAAAGCTGAGACCAGGATAGGAACTGTAAAAAGATTTTATCACTGAGAATAGTCGGTTTTGCGTAAGGAACAGTTTTATATGAGAAAATACCAATGCAAGAGCGTTGCTCAGAAGTATGCTGATATTGGCAAAATTTCTAGCAGGCAAAATTACCAAAATCTTTGATTTCAGCAAAGCCAAAGTGCTTTATTTCAACTGTCTTATGGACAATAAGAGAGTGGGACACTGCAAGAAGTGAGTCAGTCTTAAACAATTTGATGTCACAGAAGCACACCTGACAAGTTCACTTCTCAATTTCCTGAACTCATTCTTCCCTTTCTTTTTTTTTTTTAACTGGAAATTTCGCCATTTCAGTTTTCACTGTGAGTGGCAAGGAAAGCCTGGCTCCGTGGTGCTCCCAGTGGGAGAGTGGTCAGAGCCCTTGACAAGTTTCATCTGCAATGCCCATACGCGGCTGAGACCGACAGCAGGGAGCAGATCAAACCTTTTCACCCACTCAAGTCCAGCCTCTCCACCCACACCAGCCTCTCTCCAGGGATTGATGGCAACCTCCAGATGAAGAAAACGTGCCAGGTGAGCTCAGCAACCAGGCTGCACCTCTCTGCAGAGTGATGGCAGGAGGTGAAGAATTGGCCACGGGCTGGATGCCCTAAACTGCACGTGTGCTCTCACCAGCATCTCCCTGCCTACAGTAAATGTGTATTTGGCTCAAGGATTAAACCATTCAGCATGTTTCATATGGTTTCTGCTGTTTAGTTCCCCAGTCCCACTATAAAATCCATGATAAAAGGACATAAATAACCAAGTTGGAAACAGCTTCTCTAGGAATCATCCAGAATATTTCTGAGACATAAATATTCTGTCACTGCTGATTTAATTTCTAGTACTCAGGAAAATGCAATTACAAGAGACAAATGGTGATGAATGCTGAAACCAAGGGTATGTTTTTGACAATGGGTGACAGGACTGGCTCTCTGTGAGCTGGAGTCAGAGGAATGACAATAGCCATCCATGTTTTAGCCCTGCCAGCTTTTGAAATGCCTCGCTTGCACTGAATCCCTTACAAGACACAAATTTATGCAACTGCTCTACTCAGTCATTGCACTGCCCATTTGAAAGGGCAGATGTCAGAAGCCCAAATGCTGGGACACCATTTATAAAGAAACTTGTCAGTTAAATTGGTAAGAATAAAAATAGGCAGGGTAGCTCTGATTCACAACAGCACCCAAGAGGGGTTTCCTTTGAACTCAGCACATCCTTAAATACCACACTGAATGAAGACAACCATCTCACACCTCCTGAACAGCTCATAGGGGCCAGACTGGCATTCACTTGCCCCAAGTCAGAGAAACTGCTGACCCTGAGGGACTCAACCCTATCCTCCTCCTCCCTGGGGCCCAGCTCCAGTGACAGCAATGCTGTTGTCCTTCATGGTGAAGGATATTGAGCAAGACCTTGAGAACTTTGCTGAAGCCATGGCTATGGCCCAGCACCCTCACTGCCCACCTTCTGCGTGGACCATTCCATTTGCATGACACTATTTTTCGGTTTTTAGATCAGCAAAATGAGTCTCTAATGAAAATATGAGAGGATAGGAAATAAATGCTGATGTTTCAAAGTGACTCTTCAAATTAAAAAGCTTTCTCTTAGCGTTTCTCCCTAGGAGGTGTCTCACTGAGTATTTATCATGTCATTTTTTTGCTGTCAGATAACTTCCACTGTGTATTTAGCCATGCAAAACACCTTGCTATGCTGAACATAATCCCAGGGCTCTGAGTTTGCCCAGACACTGTGTTCCTCACCTCACCTGGGTAGCTCTCCGAGAGCTTCCTGCACAGTAAATACTCATTCATGGTGCATGGCACTGATAAAATCCCTTTTTCCCACAACACCTGGCTGCTGTGTGGTAGCTGCGGGGTAACGTCAGGCACTTTGGTTAGAGACTCATCCCAGACCTGATCCATCTCCCCTTAGGGGACGACGCTGCTAATTATTGAGCAAATAACCAGACTCTGCTCTTTTATGTTCCTGTGTGCTGAAATGCAATACAAATCCTTTACAGGGTCTGATCCAAACCCAATCTGATTTTGTGGGCTGTGAATCAGGCTCACTGTGAGTAATTCCCCACACACCTCCAATAAGAGAACTGCATGAAAGGCAGGTAACCACAGGGAGAGCCTTCCTGCTCAGCTTCAGAGAGGCGGGAACACGGAGAGAAAACCTCCGTGTGCAGATTTCAAGTCGTGTGGGCGTGTTCTCTGCTGGGGCTGAGCCAGTGCCACAGCTTGCCCCTGGCAGAGGATCTGCCTGATGTACTGCCAGGAGGGACAAGGAGGGACAAGGGCTGCTCTTGGAGAACCAGGGCCATGGCTCTCTTTTTCTGAGTGGCGACCACCCAGAGGATGATCCTTCATCTCGCCTCCTAATTCCAGTTTTTGGTGGGAAAGAGGCTGAGAAACCAGAGCTGTGTGAGAGCCAAGGAGCTTGTGAGGGAGCTTGAGGTGGGAGAGTGCTGGGAAGCATCGTGATCATGTCCAGCTTTAGGCAGAGGAGCTGGCTGAGATCGCAGCCCCAGGGCCACCCCAGGGGGATGGAGCCCACGCTGTGGTCCCTCGGGAGGATTCACTCATGCTGCAGATGTCCTCGCTGTGAGGCAGAGGTGGGACCAGATACCTTGGGCTGTGCTGCAACATCCTGCAGCAGGAACCCATAAACTCCCTTTTCTTCAGCCTTTGCTGACGACCCTCAGGCTGGTCCACAACCGAAACCCCAGGGAGGCCAGAGGACCCCAGGAAACTTGGGGGAAGATGTTCTGCCGGGACCCCACATACTCCGTTTTCCCCTAGATTAATTCAATCTGCCTCAGCTTCCAGCCAAATCAAGACATGGGCTCATCTTGCTAAATATAGCTCTCAAGTAATTTCCTGCATATTGGGACCGAGTCGTTTGGCAACTGGCAGATGATGTGTAACAAAAACACGGGGCAGCGGCGGACGCCTGTGGCTGCCCATAAACCATTAGCGGCAAGGTCAGCAGCCTCCGACCTGATTGTGTAACCCCAGGCATTACCATTCCTCGGTTTGTTTTCTCTTCCTCTCAGGAGGATGGTGGAAACTTTAGGAACAGGGAAAGGGCATCCAGCACGACTCGCCTGCCATTTCCCAGCAATCTTCCTAATCCTACTCCGTTCTGTAACACTGCTCTTTTCCCAAGCCCCTCCTCAGAAGAGAGATGGAGGTGTCCCTTGAACTTAGAACATATCGCCTTAAAGTATCATCTTAAAGTCTTAGCATAATGTCTTTACATTGCTTGCCATTCCCCAGTAACTTATTCCATATGCTTAAGTACTCCTTCAGCAAAATGTCTGCCTTATTCCCATCTAGCTTCCCAGGGTTTTCAGACTATCCCCCAATTTCTGAACCCCTTGACAATGTGATTCATCTGCCCTTCAGGAATTTCTAAGTCCTCTTAAATATATAAAGATAAAACCAAAAGAAAAATCAGAGCCTACATCTGTCTAGTTAACTATTCTGTCTTCCGAGTTGACTGAAAAGAAAAGAGTATAAAAGTAAAGGTCACATGGAAAATGGTCGCTTTTCATGGCACGTCCTCCTGGTGTCTGGAAATCATCACTTCAAGGACTGCCTGGAGGTCACACCCAGGACCAGGAGCTACTCACGGACTTACCTTCCACGAACGTGTCTACTCCCCTCTCAAATGCATCTGTACTCTTGGCCTTCACAGTATCCTACAGCAACGAGCTATTTAATTACGTGGTATGTGCCACAGCTCTGCAGTCCCTCCTCACTAGGTGAGATTAACATCCTTTAAGCATTCCTCGCGGAGCCTGTCTATCACCTCATTATCCCAGACAACCACTTCCAAAAGCAATAATGTTTGTCTGTGGTCCAGTGGCCCCTGGTCGGAACAATGTTCCTGATGAGGACAGAACAAGAGCCAGACACCTTAAAAGCATTGCCCAGGGATCCAGCAGCACCTCAGCAGCCAGCCGTGTTCCCTGCTCGGTGCCTGACATCTCCTGGTGATGCCAGCACTTCCAGAGAAACGCTGTGAGCAGTAAGCAGTTCCAGCATCCTTCCCAGAGGAACAGAGCATTAACCCTGAGGAGTCAGGGATGAATTTATGTACTGAAGCAGAACTGTTGACAAAACTGGATATTCTTGTTATCCGTGGAAATATCTCAGGTTTGGGGGTTTAGTGTTTGTTTATTTTTAGTTTCTGCTAGGTTCCTGATCTCAAGGCACCTTGAAGCAATGAGCTCCCCTTTTTAATTATGTACCCTGTGAAGAAATACTCTTTTATCAGCATTTCTTTCATCACCTTCCTATTTTAATCAAATGTCCCCTTCTCCTTTCATTATGAGGTAGCGCAAATACAAGTTTCTGATCTCCAAATTATGTATTTTTTTTCTATTTACTCATTTGAGCTCTTACAATTTACCCGAGGAGGTCAGCGGCCATTTCTGTTCTGCAGCTTTGCCCTGGGCTGTTTCAACAATAATTTCCAGATTCATTTCCTGAGGACTGTTGCTTTTAGCCCACATTTCCTAGGCTGGCTCCCACACAGCCTTAGCCCTGGTGCCATTATTCTGCATGTTTGCCACCTGCAGAGTCATTTATCTCAGTGATCTGTGACACTTTAGACTTGGTCACGCTTACCATGGGCTCTGTCTCCGCTTGGAGATGCAGATGGGCTTTTGTTCCATTCACAGACAATCCCATGAGTATTATGCACAGGGCCAGAAGGGATCCAGTGGTGCAACACAGCATAAACCAAAAATTACTGATTTCCACCATGGGCATGTCAGGTCTCTCCAGAATCCTGTGCTGGGGAACTCTACATGTGGGATCACCCATCCTTCTGATTTATCACTGCAACTTCCAAGGGATATTAACTCAGTCATATTAATCAAACTGACTTGTACCAACCCAAACTGTATCAAATGATATCAAACTGAACCTCTGTTCTTCATTAAGGCCACTAATTTACGCCATTAGGAGTTGTTACGCCGTAACAGTGATGGATGAACTTCAGGAAGCACTGGAAGGTGGTTTGGAGGAAACATTTGCATCTTCAGGTGCTGATTTCAGATGCAACAATTCCTGCTGGGATTAAGGTTGCGTCTAGAGACATATGAAACCATCACACTTCACATGGTTTCCAGCTGGAGATGTTAACTCATTCCAGGCCAACTGCAGGTCAAGCTCATTCCAGCACTCATCCATCCAAACAGACACAGGTTTGCTGAGAGGTTCCTGGGACCCTGAGGAATGTCACCTGAGTTCATGTTTGCAAGACAGGATTTCCCTGCTGGAATGCACCTAAAATATCCACATTAACTAGTGAAATGAGAGATGAATGTCTCCTCATTTCCTGACCAAGCAGATTTTTCTTTCCTACACTTGTCTCTTGTCTAATTTTGAACTGGGAAGCCCTCTCTGTGCAACATAAGCACCTTTCCAGTAGGAGTAAATCAAGGCTACATCTCTCTCTCTCTCCTACCAAGTGTCAAAATAAAGTCCAGAGAAGCTGGTGTTTGTACTTCTCAAAGTCCACATTTTTCTCATTAATTTCACAGAACTTGAGTAACAAACTCCTCTAGTAGCTTTACAAAAAATCACATCCCACTTATCTACCAAGAAATCTTGTGATCATTAAATTACACATTAAATTAAACGGAACTAACATGGATGAGCCAAGCAGGAGCTAGGCAATGTATTTTCACTACAGTATTTAAATGAAAAGGTTCTCACCAAAAACTCATACACTGTGAAAAAGTTACTGTGACAATTAAAATTACAAACCTTCTAAAAATGAGGTTCAGGTTTTCATCTTTGGAAATCAAACTATTTTAAAAGAAAATAAAGAAGAAGGTCCTTTTTAACTGAAAAGACAAATTGAAAACTAGAAGAATTTAAATAGCAACATTTTATACTAAATAAAAATTATACAGTATCTTCCACAATAAGTAAATGAGCATATTTTGGTCATCTGTACTCCCACCAAAGATGGCATCAGCTTTGGCACTTCAAGATTAAGTAGAGAAGTTCTCCCTCCTGCTTACCTCTGATTGCTTCTTGGCATGCACAAGATACATTTTCTCAAGTATTGTATAATAATTTGGGCTTTTCCCACAATGTGGGATAAAAATTTTACCCCTCCAACAGATTATGACACCGTATTTAAGTATTTTGAGACTTTTAATAGATAATAGACATCTCTGAAAACCCCTAACCTAAGGCCAGGCTGTTTGCCATCTTCCCCTACAAGATGATGAGTTCAGTTCTCTGAGCAACCCTGTCTGATCTCGGGGAGTTGTACTGCTCCAACAACACACTGCTGGTTTTTTACTGCACGTAACTACAATGTGTGAGTTACCCCGAGTAAAAACACACCCCATTAAGCAGTGCAAATGCAGCAAAAAATACTGTCATACCACTTTTAGGGTGAGAAACTAGGAAGGGCCTGAGAAGACTGAGTTTGCAACCCCACCCTCAAACACTTGGAAAGAGTTCAGATACTACAAAGATGGGGCCAGACAGACTTTCCTTCGATATTTCAATAAACAAAATTCCCAAGCCAAATCCCTGGTCTTAAACAAATGAAAAGAGAATAAAACTTCCCCTTCAGTGTTTTGGTGGAACATTGTTCTTCAATGAACACTGTGTTTCAGTGAATGGCAAAACTCTTCAGTAACCTTGGAGGGATTCCTCTCCAGATACACAGCCCAGACCAGACCTCAGGCTTGGCTTGAAACTGCTTCTTAGACTCTTCCTGCCGGGAGGGATTTGGGAGTTGGACACTACTAATGCAGGACCACAAGGTCGGAGGAGCTTGAGGATGTGAAGACCACTTTAGGCAGAAAAAGCCTCTGTAAAGGTATTGCTAAACAGTTCTGGGGTGCTATAAAACTTCCCATAGGAACTGAACGAAGATTATTCACCAGGCTTTTCTGCTGAATTCCTTTTTGTTGCTTAAGTCAGTGTGAGGATACCAGGCACTCTTTTCCACCTCCAGCAGTACTGCAAACCTCTGCTTCTATGGCTCATGGTAAGCTCACTCTTCAGGAACTTCTGCCACTGCTGTAAAGTGTTTATTTAGCAGTTTGAGAAAGGAGATTCCAAGACACAGCAGCAGAAGAAAAAAAAAGGGCAAGGCAAGGCAATAGCTGCAAATTTTACACTGGCAACAAAGTCATGATGGCAGAGCAGGTGAATGTCTTTCTCACAAATAATGTCCCAAGAGGGGCTATGGATATGGGAGCTGGTCCTCCAGGAGTCCTCTGAGATGCCTAAAATAAATGCCCAGTTTGTGGAACTGCTGGTCCAAGTCCCCCAGAGCAGGAATTACGTGACAGCCCGTCGATCCAGCCTGAATGACTGGCAGAGACCCATCGGAGGCAGCAGAAGTCAATTAAGTCTCTGCTTACACACAGCCTTTCTGAGCCAAGCTAAATTTTTATAACCCCAAACGTTCTGTTTCAAATTCTAAACTCACACTTTCACATCCCTTCCAGTAGAAAATATGTGAATTAAACACATGTGTAACAGACAGACAGACACACTCAGAGCACCTTAGGAGACCCTGACAGTAACTGAGGGGGTAAAGGGGGGTTGATTTTTGGGCAGGGGGAGGAAGCGTATTCTGTTTTTTACAATGAAGAAGCAGGACTTGGTGTGATGGGCCGTGCTGGGCAGCTGAAAGCCCAGTGGGAAAGGAAGGAGTCAATGGCTTTAAGACAGCCAGAGGTGAAATCAATGCAAGGGCTCCTCAAATCTCCAGGAGTTAAGCAGGGGTGGTGACTGTCCCATCACAATTCTCCAGGGCCACATCCTGAAGAGCTGCCGTCACTCACGTTTCACCTTTTCTAGGCATTTTTTCACACTGCTTCCAAATAACCACTTGTGGCTGGCCCCAGAACTGAAATGGGGGGATCCACCTGGTAACACCTACCCTCAGAAAAAGTTCAGGCTCCAGGCTCTTTTCCATATGCAGGCAAATGTTCAAACACTTATCCAAAAATACAGGTACAATCTGGCAGTACAGCTCACAGGAAACATCCCTCACGTGGGAGTTTCAGCACTTGCTGTTTCTAGAGGTGCCAGAAATACTAGGGGCGGAGGGAGTGCTTTTCTAATAGTATTTGGAATATTTCTCACATCATTACGAGTGTAGCTGGGAGAATAATTTATAATGAATCATTTTATTTTAATTAATTTCCCTGTTTATTTTTGGGTGACTAACATACTCCCTCAACTGCCTTACATCTACGTAGAATTTCTTCCTTAATAACTAGGG
>VZRO01005871.1:253823-294155 GCA_013397915.1 Daphoenositta chrysoptera
AGGGGGGAAGCTTGATTACATGTGATTTTGGGGTCCATTTTATCTTTGAGAGCTGAGATCTTTCAGTGGGTACTTCTTGTGACTTATGTGCTGTGATTCTGCACCGTGATGTTTGTCACATTTTGGCTTGAATTTCAACACCAGCAGGTGCCACTTCGAATCTGGAAGTGGTTATCCACAAGCATCTTTTAGCTGTCACAAACTTTGCTATTTTAACAAAGAGACTTGCTGGTAATCCGAGTGAACCTAAAAATGGTTCACACATTCAGAAGAGTTCATCTTCAACTCTAACAAGAGGGCACATACTATTCACAGTCTCACTAAAACAATGCATAAAAGAAAAAATATTTCCTCGTGGATGTGGTTTGTTTTGTTGCATGTGTTTATGAAGGAGGCAGTTTCACACCAAGAAACAGGGATACAAAGACATCTGCGGCCAATTCTTGGTTCATGGAATTCAGAGAAAACAAGTATTTTTCAATAAGCTGAAATACCTGCCCTGTATCTATGCTATATACAGACAAATCCTTTATGGGTGAGGGGTCCAAGGCCTCTAATTACGATCTGTTTTCCCTAAAATAAAAAAAATCAGGTCTGTCCATGTGTTGTCATCAGAGGCTGGCTCTGCTTTCTGCTCCAAGAGAACAGGCTCGGCCCTGCTGCAGCCTTCTGAATGTTTCACCGGGGTGGTGACAAGCCTTTGTGCTGTTTCCTCAGAAGAGGACCATGATACTTGAACCAGATGTCATCACTTGAAGCCCACATGAGTTGTAGGACTTCCTCTCTGTGTTAAGTGGAAGATATATTCTTTAGCAAAGTCTTTTATCTGCCTGAATGCAATTCAGCCAGCCTGAGTTTCTCTTAAATGCCTTCCATCTGCTTTTGATTTGACTGGAGCAGGCTTTCAAGGTGGATACATTCCTCTGTTTTGTTTAATTACTTCATCACAGAGATACCTTGGTGCGCCAGGTTTTCTCTGCCTGCTCTTCATTTCAGATGCAAGCTGAGTACCCACTTTTCTGAGTTTCTTTACTTTTGGGTAGTCTCTACCCATCTGCGTTCCACAGATGCTGATGTGCAGTGCATACCCTGTCTCTGTAAAGCTGATTCCTGTAAGACAGCGTTTCAGCAAGATACAAAGAACAATGTGGAGGCACCACAACCTGCCAGAAGATAATTCTTTCTGAGTCTGCACATACTGTAGGAGAGGGCTGTGTTTTCTTGGTTTTTCCTAACTTGTGGAATTGACAAGAATACCACAACAGTGGTGCCTCTAAGTCCAGCATCCTGTCACCAGCAGTATCAGCTGCTTCAGAGGAAAAAGCAGGGATTTCTATAGTGCTCAGCTAACAGAGTACACTCTGAATCAAAACTATAATTCTCCAACAGTCCACTGACTGCCATGCTCCAAACCCAGGCCACAGGTGTGATGCCACAAAAGCCAAAGGTTATCTTTGTCAGATAGGAGGAGATAAAATTTTTTCCCAAAAGTATTTTAAATCCAAATTTGATGCCTTGATGTCATCTTTAAAATCCTATCCCAGCACATTTTAAAAGTTTTCCATGAAGTACAAGAATCTTTTTGTTCAAGTTCTCTGCCCATTTCCCAAATGCAAACAAATCCATCCTCCTTTTCCATCATTATCAGTTCTACCTATGACAGTTTGCTGTGCTGGGTATTCAGCTCAATTTCTCACGTTTTCACTCACTAAATGCAATCTGCCAGCTGGTATAAATGGAAACCACACTGGAACCCTTGGATTTGTGCCCACACATACTAGTGGTTTTTTTCTTTTTTTTAATTTGGGAGGAAAACTTGATGAGACCTTGACATCATAAAGGGTGCACTGTGTGAAAGAGTTTCTCGAAACAAAGTTTTTGCAGGAAAATAGATGAGATCACTTGACGTGGAAGAAAAAGAATCTCATGGTCAAGAGATGTCCTACTTAACAGAAAGGGTCCTGTGAGGCTGAGGCTCAAGAGAGATGGAGAACAGTTGTCATGGATGAAGAGTGATTGCTAAAGAAAAATGTGCCTTTCCCACAGGTGTTTATGGGCAACATCTGCTCATAAGCATCTGAGGAGAAGAGCTAGCCAAAAAAGATGCCCCAAAGTCAAAGATTATCACTAAACAACACAGGCATCAGAAGTCCAGCCTGTCAAGGGGGACTAGGAAAAAAAAACAAACCAGTCTCTTAATCAACATTTTCCCCCCCGTAAGTCAATCTGTTTAGTTAGAAAAACATGGCTTATTGCAATCTAAGTAATTTTTATTTCTTTATATACCGCAAGATGTAAACTAATCTAGTTAAAGAAACATGGTTTCACTGCATTCTGAGTAACAGCCCCTCCTTTTCTACACTCTGATATGTTTTGTGCTGCTTTACCACTTTCTCTGCAGGCCTAATGGGTTTCACAACGCCTTGAAAACTCCTGGCCACTCCCTTCTGGAGACCACTTGGATTTCAGACCATATGTTGGGGGTGGCATGAAAAACCCTCAATGCAGTGCAGTGGAAAAACAATTTGTAACAACATTTCCTGAAGCAATAGGTTCCAACCCATTGAAAGTCTATTTACCATACGCTTGAAAGACTCCAGAAACAACAGAAAGTCGTGCATGGATGCCTCTGTGCAAACACCAGGCAAGTAAAAATAGACCCTTCTGACCACCAACCAGCTGCACTTGAGGAAGCCATTTTTAGCCTCTCAGTACCTCAGCACTCCTCAGTGCTCATCATTTTTTTACCTAGGAAACACTTGCTCTTGCCCCGTGAAAAGCCAATGGAAAACTTCAGGGGAAGGTCCCAGCTGATTTCCTTGGGGTTGCAGGCACATCTGCCAGCAGAGGAACTGCTCCTGAGAGCACAGGGCAGCTGGGTAAAGTCTGCCTGGAGAAAAGACACTCATGAACACGCAGACATAGTGCAGTGCCACATGCCAGGGGGGTAAACATCCCCACCCAGCAACCTCCCACATCTGTGCAAGTGTCTGGCTGCCCTGGTTGGGTTCCCCTGGCTGGGGCAATCTCACGAGTGCTGAGTGCCATACGTATTTTCCATACACAGACCCAAATGTGTGTTTGGTTTCTGCAAGTTTGTCCCCCGAAGAAGGGGAAGGTTGACCACCAAAAGCTCACATTTTGTTGTCATTTGTAAGACAGCAACTCAAGCAAGTTTCCCAAAACCAAAACTGTCCAACAGAGAGTTGTGGCCAATGTCTGCACGGCAGCTGACCACTAACGTTTACCAACACCTCACATCTCTGGTCAGACAGCTTTGTTTTGCAAATATTGACCTTAGAGGTCACAGCTTAAAGAGGTCAGAACTTCTGTTTGGTTAGGATGAGTATTAGGGAGCATTTAATCTTTCTTGGTTTGGAAAGTGCACTAAAAAAATGAAGGAAAGGACTCATGAAAGGATTTACTATTGGGCTAACTCTGCTCTCCTGGAAATTACTGATAAAACTGCCAGCACTGTTTAATAAGTTGTGTTTGGGTTTTGTTTTTTTGTTGGTTTTTTTTAAATCAACACAAGGTGCTTCAGTCAGATTTTGTAAAATATTTCTGAGTCAAGTACCCAAGAGTAAGGGCTAAGGGAGAGATCTAACCACTGCCTAGAAAGGAGTTACAGAGAAGAAGGAATTGAGCTCCTTTCAGAGGTGCCCGGAGAAAATTACAAAAGGCAATGGACACAAAGAGCACAAGGGAGGTTGAAACTGGGTATCATGAACCAAAACTGTTCAGAGGGAGAGTGGTCCAGCACTGAAGCTGGGATCCAGAGAGGTCCTGTCAATTACCTTCTTGCAGATTTCCAAACTTAACTGGACCAGCTGGGAGCAACCAGACCTGATTTTGAGGACTTTTCTGAGGAAAAGCAAACAAAACACAATTGCACTTTGCATCATTACTTTGCACTTTCAAGGTGTATGTCGAAGACTCTCATATTCATGTGCATTTCAGCACATTGTGCCAGTGAAGAGTTTTCACTTACTCAGAAAACAGTTTCAATCTTTCAAAAGTAAATATAGCCAAATTTAAATACCTCACAGTATATGGACCCACTAGTTCTAGATACCGTAGTTAAATGCAGGTCAAAAATTAACATTTCATTGGATTATGTTTTTTTTTTTCCATCAGAATTGTCCAATCCATCAAAAAAGGCACTTAAACCAAAATATTGTAAAGAAAAAGGCAGGAGGAGGGTGCAGAATGAAACCTCTTGGCATTTACAATATAATATGTATACACAGAACACATACAACATATTTTTTACTTCTTAATAAATGAAACTGTATTTTTCCAAGGGTATAACTGCTTTTATTTTAGTTTTCCGTGAAAAAAAATTGTTTTCTTGGCCCAGTTCTCCCTAACGGAAACGCTGAGGGAAGAGATAGGTGGGAAAAGAAAGGCTTCTTTTCAGAGGTGGCCTTCCAGGTAAGAACTGAAGCTTCTTATAACGTTGCCAATGAGTTGCTTGACCCATGAATAAGGAATGAGAGAACACCTATGTCTAAGGCTGCCTGGTGAGTTAGCACCTCTGGACAGTTTCAATTCCCCATAAATATAAAGATTCAGGCAGTTTTTGGAAGAAAGTGCAGTAACATTTACTCTCATGAGCCCGGGTGAATGGAGAATCCTGGACTCAAACACAAATCTCTGGTTCATCACATGCAGCCCCTCACAGCCAATGTATAACAACGTTTTTTCAGAAAGGTCCACCAAACTCAACTCCACATAACTCAACACACCACAAGCCACAGAACACTTCCACATAATCTACAACAACTTAAAATCTCTAATTTGAAAGACCAAAAGCCACAAAAAAACCCCAAAAAACAATGCACTACGGGCAGAAAGAAGAAACCCTCATCCCTGCAAAAACAGGTAATTTGTTAGGTGATAATGCCTACTGGTCAGAGAAGAGTGGCCCATACCCAGTGCTTAGCAAACACAAAAAATGAAGGAAAAGAAGGCCTTCTGTCACTCCTAAGAATTTTTCGCTAAGTGAGATACTGGTTTTACCCTGAGTGCATGAGCGAGACACAGCCATAAGGCACCTGAACATTTTTAATACACCAAAATGGATGGGGTCACATCTGTTCTCTTCTCTTCTCTCCAGGAAATCAAGAGAAAAAGAACCAACAAAAACCATTTAAATTTAGGTTTAAATTTAAACATAAATTAAGGGAATAACAATCAACAAATAAATAAAATCCTGCCCTTTGTAGGCAGCTAACAGAACCAAAGCACATCACACGAGGGAAAGTGATGACAGTGAGACCCACATGCCCTCCCCATTCTGGTAGAGTCAGGGAGCATTTCCCTTCACAAGGAGCTGCCCAGCACTCCTACCTGAATTTGTGGTTTATCAGCTAGTGACTGCAATGAGAAATGAATACATAATCAGACTGGTTTCTGAAAAAGGAAGAAGAAAGGTGTGGGAACCTAAAAGCCTAAGGTGTTTTACTTGTCTTCAAGTAGGTTCTTGCTCCTCCGCTGACAGTAGCGAAGAAAAAAGTGGGTGTAATCTCTGTTGCTAAGGGCAAAGTCATGTACAGTCAAGGTGGATAAATGTTGAAAGCTTTGGTTTGGATAAGCACTTGGGAGTTACGGTGCTTATCTACATCTCAGCTTATCTGGAGCACTTCGATCAGCAGCACTGAGTCAGGAATCATGCCACATCTCTGGGCTCTTCCCAGAAGGTTCCCAGCACTGACTCTCACCATCCAGGTGGAGCTAGGGATGTCCAGAGATGGGTCACTCTGAGAGCATCCCAAAGCTATGGCATTTCCATCCCTGTGTGGCAGAAAAAGTCTTATATATAGCTTGGAGAGTGAAGGGGATTTTCATCCAATCCAAAAGCAGATTCTGTTCAAGTTTGGGCAGGAAATTCAGAAATGCTCAGATTTTTATCTAATTGATTTGCATGCCCCTGTTTATAAGGAGACTCCAGACGTGGAACCATACAGACTGTTTATTATTGCTTGCACAACTGTCATTTTCAGACAGCTTAAATTCCACCCAAAGTTCCCGGGGGTGAAATTCACCTCCTGTACCATGGGCTGCCTAAAACGTAGGCGCCGAGTCTAAACTCCTTGGCTAAGCTCCACTGAGAGCCAGCAGAGAGGGGCTGGCACCTCCAGGGAGCGATTCCTGCCCCGTATCTCAGGCATCTTTCCTGTGTGGAGATGAGCCAGCCACCAGCAGGGCCTGTCCCTCCCCAGCACTGCAGAGAGGAGCTGGGTGATTTGCCAAGACCAGCCCCGCTGTCTGGAGCCCCAGACAAATGCACTCCTGCTCCCACCAAAGCAGGCAAATGTTGTTCTCCATCTCCCAAAAAGCCAAGGGAAGAACAAGGTGGGAAGTGCTTCGTCATAAAGACCTTTAGATGTCTACCTCCAAAGGGAAAACAGGGCACCTAAGCAGCAATAAGAGGCTTAAATCAATGTGTGGATTTAGGCCTAAGTGACTTCCCCCAAGCTTTCACACTAATTTAAAACACTACTTTTTCAGTCATGCCTATGATTTTTCCCTGGCTGTGGTCCCCTTTGAAGATTCTCTCATGAATCCTTTACTGAAAACATCTCCAAACTCCTGGATAACCAGGAAAAAAAAAAAAATAAAGACAGAAACAGAAATTAGCATGAAGGAAAGTCTCCAGCAGCACTCAAAAGGCATCCTGCTGCACAACGTTTTGCCAACAAAGCAAACAAAAGCTGTGAGGCCTTTTCTCAGCCCCAGGCTGGAGAAGTGAATGCTCACACCGACTTTCTGTGCACTGCCCCAATCTGCAGGTCCCACCAAGTGACCCCAAAAACCACCCCTGCCCTCCACACCGACCCCCTGCCATGCCCTTCCCCATCATATCCCATTTAACTCAGCACAGTAGCCCCTAAGAATTGCTGGGCTCATTCTTATGTTCCTTGCTGAGAATGAAACATTTTTATTGACATGGAAAGATTGCGCCATGTGCATAATTGCTGCATACAACAAGATGGAAACCACAGGCAATAAAACACTCCATGGGCGATGACTCGTGTTTACAGTAAATAGGAACGATGCTGCCAGATGTCAGCAGCACCAAATCATGTGTTGCTATCCCAGGTCTCCAGAAGAAGGAAATAAAACCCCACCACGGATATTTTTATTTCTGGCGAGGGGATGACTGCTGGGTTGATTGCATCTCTGAGGCTCTGGGTAAGTGGCAGAGACAGGATCTTATTTTTGTTTCAAGAATTCTTGTACATTGTAGTGGGAAAACAGACTGTAATCGTTTTTTGAGTCTCAAAATTTAGAAATACCATGTTTCCTTGTCTAGATCTGCTAGTGTGATGAGCCTGCACTGAAGCCCAGGGGAGCAATTGAATGCAGAACATTTGTTCCATATGCCACCCCTCCTCCAGGCCACAAAACAGATCCCAAAATCCTACGGTTTGAGACTCTGGTGGTAGCCCAAATGTCATACCTGCAACTTGCCAGGAGAAGGAAGTAGAGGAGATCCAATGTGTCACTGTCATCACTGGAACTGGGGTACATCCTCCTTCTAACAAAGTCTTTCAAATCAAGTCTTTCCAAACACTCTGCTAAATCTCAAGAAAAAAGCGATGAGCTGAATTCCTGAGTAAAGCTCACCAGTTATGCAGAAGGCTGGACCAGAGAGTTCTTTGTGGATTATAAAACTATGTATTTGTGCAGCTCCAGCCACTCATTCAGGACCCATGGGATGGCTTTTAGGATGACTTTCCTGAAAAGAGTCTAGCCATTTTGAAGTGCTCCCTTTAGGATACCTCAGAAGTTCTGATCTGAAAAAAGTGCCAGGAATCAGCCATAAAAAAAAAATTCAGGACTTGTCTAGAATAGATTGAGGTTGACTATTACAGCTGAACAGTCAGTACAACTGGAAGGTTTTGTTTCAGCTGTGTAGAGTTTGGGCATGCAATTTTCAGTCTCCTTACTCCCAGTATAAAGAATAAATCCCAAACCTTATTTTCAGACTGGGGTGATGCAGTCTAGAAAATACAATTGTCTCTGGATATGTGCAGGTGGAACCTGCCACCAGATATGGTCTTGCACTTCCTTTATGCTCCCAATTGTCTGGAAATGATCCAGCTCCAGAACAAACCCTGGCTGTGAGGGCAGATCTGGGTGTGCCACGCTGACAGTCACCTTGTGCTGCCTCGAGGTCACAGAGGAGCATTTACAGTGTCTGTTGGTGGATGCAGGCAGAGGACCAAGTCTGTTCATCTTAAATGAACAGCATCCAATTAAACCAGTTGGATTTGATCCTTAATGTCAGCATCAGAGACAGCTGCATTTGGACATCAGGCCATTAAGGGAAGAAAAAGATATAGGAAATATCCCAGAAATGGGATGTCTGTAGACTATCATTTTTAACTAGACTGATAGCCCACTGACTGCAAAATCTCTGCCTGTCCATCACAGGGTTCAAACTGTCCTCTGAGCCTTCCCTGTCAATTCACATAACTCCTGGTAATGGTCTCTTGGCAGCTTCACCCTGGAAACTAATAAGCCAGCAAATTACACAGTCTTGGACTTATTTCAGAAATACAAGTACCTGATCTAATTCAATAATGCATGATGCTAACAGTCCTTCTTGCAGATGTGATTAGCCTGGTAATGATGTATTGTGGAGACCACAATCTGGCATATGACCTCATCCTTATCTGCAGCTGCAAAGCACTACTGGATTCAAGGTTTAGGCTGCAAGTGGCCTCAAGTCAAATATGTCCAGTACTCTGAGACTCTCAGTCCTAAACGCCCCCATAAGACCAGACATGACCTGTTGTCTGAGCCAAATTCTCACCTAGTGTAAGTAAGCAGGAAAAATGTGTGTTTCCAAATTGCTGGGGTTCTTTTTCTAATTTATTTCTCCTATCCACAGTACGGAAACCAAAATAGTTCCAAATCTGCAAGTCCCAGAAGACTGGCATGTTTTATTAGGAATTGTTGTCCATATAAGAGTAATGTTGTCCTGTCAAATCTAAGTGTTTTACTTAGGTTGAATACACTAAACGCCACTTTTCTAACTCAAAACTCTCCTGAAATTTTCATTTCACTGCATCTTCCACCTCCTTGGCAAGTATTCTGATTTCCTGTGCTTATTAGGAGAGTTACTTAGGAATTCTGATATTCCCTATGCAAGGAAAAAAAAAAAAAACTACTGTTGTGAAGCTGAGCAGCATAAAGCACCCATAACCAGCCAAAATTTGGTGTGTAGGACACAGCACACTAGAAGAGTCATGACCCTGATGCTCACACCCAGAGATGACCCTCTTGACTTTCTTGCTCTGCAGCTTTTTTTCAGCTCAAGATCAGGTCTGTGTCCATTACACAACTCCTGCACACGTGTTCCCACTGCATGACCCCTGGATATCCTGCATAAATACCCCACATCCCATGGCTCAAACCCTTGGCTTATTCCAGTGCAGTAATCTGTTTTCCTGCTGCATCCTACAGACCTAGAAACTTGTTTGTCTTCTGTTAGTTCACAATGTGCAGATAAAAACATCCTCCCAGTTGTGGCTTTCTCTGCTCAGGTCTGAGGAGCACCTGTTATGCATCACAAAAGCTTCTCCTACCATTGGCAGCCTTTCCCTGTTTGGAAATGGCTCTCTTCATAAAAAACCACCCTGCTCTCGGTTTCATACTGCCAGAAAACATGGATTTTTTTCCCCTAAGCACAATATTTGCCCTGTATTCCGCTGACCTTCACTAACTGTCCTGTCTAACCACACGTTTGGTACAATGGGGTTTTCTCCACATGTCTGTGGCTTCAGGGTGACGTTTTAGCACACTTAGGAGCTCCAAGTTGGTTACAGCAAAACCTCAGTCACCCCAGATCTCAAATACCTACAGCACTCTCCTACTCTAAATGGGCTTGTGTTCCCTCAAGGTCAGCAAACAACTCTGAGCATTCCCTCAATTAGCCCAGACCTTGGCAGAGCAGCCTATTTACTGGTCTTAATCCACACAGCTGGAGTTCACAGGCATGGCAGCACCCGAGTTTACCTTTAGTAGAGGAACGTTTCTCCTTGAAAGTCAGCTGCCTGTATTTTTCCACCTTCAAGGAAATTCTCCATGCCATCAGCTGCTCTCAACCTGCCCTCATCTGCCTAAGGTTCCCTGAAGGTGCCACCCCACAGCTTCTAATGTTTGCAAAAACCAAACAGGCATCAGAGAAGCAAATCTGAAAAGGAGGTTGCAATTAAGCATTCAGTTCCCAAGAGAAAAGGTGGATCATCCTTTCTTTTCTTCAAAGACACACTGGCCAATCCTCTGGAAAATATGCTTCAGCCACCCAACCACTGTGGGTTTCTTCACTGAAATAATGAGCTGCCATTCTCCATGACCTGTGATAAGCAAGGGATTGGATTTGTTGATTAATGGTCCTTTGAGCTGAGTGTAGAAACGTTCTCACACACAAAGACCTGTAACCAGAGCTCCTCACACCTCCAAACAGCCTTGCCAAGAGAGGAGAGTAGCAATCTTAATGGCAAAACCTTTCCTGCAAATTCCAGCTGATGTACATCCCATTCACCTGCATCCCCATCACTTCCTTTTAGCACTAATTAATACAGTCCTGAACACCAGTCAGTGCCACAGCAAGGGCTTTCTCCAACATTCTCTCCTATTTATCTTGATTTCCTTAATTCTCCATTCTTCTCACCTCACTGTATATTTTATGCCTGCTCGTCCAGATACCCTCTTTTCCCTTCTTTCAGCCAGGATGTATGTGCATCTAGAGCCAAACCAGTCCAGTTTGGCCTTCCAACCATTCAGCAGAAGCCATTTACTTGAGGGAAATTCCTATGATAATGCAAGAACCAACTCCTGTAGTGCTTTGATTTCCTTGCCTAAGCCAACCACAGTAAGATTTTCATACCCCTTCCTCAATCTATAATGGCATGTTTATTGTTCGTGATAGGGAAGATAAATTGCCAGGGCACACAGGGTTCTTCTGGGGGGTTTTCCAAGAATAAAAATACAAATCCTCACCTAAATCACAATTAAATGAACAACAGCACTCTCTGGCTGTACTTCCAGGGCACAGCATGCACCAAGGACATGCTGCATCCACAGCTGGGGTCCCTGGAACAGGCTCAGCCTGTGCACCAAACCAGCACCTTGTGGATGAGCCACTTTCTGCCTTGTGCCTGAGCTGCTGTGCTTGTAAATCCACTCCTGTCATCCTAACCAGGAACAGCATCAGCCAAGAGGAGGCAGCCTGGACACTCACACTGACCATGGACATGGGCTTTAAGCTGGATGTGTCCCATAAGGTCAGCCCGGACAGAAATAACTCTTATTTTTGAGCACTAGAGCAACTGGCTTTGAGGACAATTTGAAGGTGGAAGATGCCCCTGATTTAATAGTCGTAGCCTTCCCAAAATGTCTGTCCCTGAAGCAGACTGTCAGGATCCTGCATTTCTGTCCTCTCGCCAGCTCCCCAGGGAGCATCCATCCCTCCACAAGGAGTCTGGCTGCACAAGATGCCAGTGAACAAGGGGACAGCCTGTTCTGGCCGTCACTCGGAGCCGGCGGGAAGCGCGGAGTCACCGCCGAGCCTTGTGTCAATAAGCACCGGCAGAAAGTCCTCTCTGTTTCCCTCTAGCACAATAAACTGTGCCTCCCCTCCCCTCAGCTCCTTCCTCCGCATCCAGACGTGCGCCACGGGGAGGGACCCCTGCTCCCTCTCATCACCTCCCATCCCTCCCCCGTTTTCCTGTCTCCCCTCCTGAGGAAGTGTCTCTTATAGACAAGGGCAGGGCGCAAGTAGCTTTGACTAATTTTGCATGGAAAAGAGATAATGGGGGTATGAAATTCCAGCACTATCCCAGAGGGCAAGCAAAGGACCCCTGCAACTGCATAAGTGGAAGATGTTGTGAATCCTGTTTACAGACCCCAAAGCTAGCTAAAGAAATAAGGGAGGGACAACACATTAACCCAGAAATCCTGGTTTCACATCCAGGAAAACATCTGATAAAAAAATAATGAAAATTAAACATCCTAAGTCTAGGAGTAAGAATTTGTATAGTACTAAAAAGAAGTCCAGGTTTTAGACCAGGATGTGAAAAAGACATCACAAAAAGTCAAAAAAGTCTTTCATCATGGAGGAGGTAGCTGTGAAAAGAGATTGTGGAGCTGTCCCTTTGGCTTCTTCTTCCTTGTCCTACACTCTAAGATACAAAACTCCTTCCCTATTGGACTTAAAGTTGGATGAAAGCTGGGGATGAAGTTTGCCAAGGCTGACACTTGCCTTGATCCCAAACCAAATGGAACAGGGATTTTCTTTTTTTGTGGCAAACAAACAGCTTGTTAGCATGCAACAAACAGGAATGTTCAAGGCTTTCCCTGCCCAAGTGACACAGTTTCTGTACTTTCACTATTCTTGGAGTACAAGGCTACCTCTTACACTGAGTCACAAATCCTTGCTCTCCATGTGCTTTCTTCTGAAAGGGAAAAACTGGTGTGAGAAAGGGACTTGATCCTTGGTCTTGAGTTTCTTTACACAAACCTGCAGAGTTGTTTCTTTTCCCCGGTACATTCAGCATACTCGGGCCCCTTTCTGTCCTTCCCAAATGAAAGGCACCTTGCAGTAGGATGGTGACCCCCAGGCTGAGGAGCTGTGCCAGCCCTGAAGAGGTGAACAGGGAATTCCTGCAGCTGAGGCCACATCCCAGCAGAGAGGGAGGCTACTTCCCTGCCTGCCTCCTCTCCAGCACACCAGTGAGGCGTCCCAGCCGTGCCTCAGCCTGGTCTGGCCAGGGCTGCTGGGCTCAGGCTGGCTCCAGACAGCCTCAGCTGGACCATGACTCTTCCTCCCCAGCCCTGGGCTTGTCTGGCCACCACGGGCTCACAGGAGGTGACCCTGTGGTGGCCCTGGGAGCCAGGCTGCTCTGCCCACTGGGCATCTCTGTTGTTTGATCACACAGGAAAGCACTTGCTGCAAGTAAGACACGTCTTGATGGAGAGCTTTGGCTGACAGAGCTGGAACTTAACACTCTGTTGAGGACAAGGGCCTTGCTCCCCACTCCAAACCTGTGGGGCTCTCTAAAATGGTGGCCCTTGTGGAAGCTAGAGCCTTTCCGAATGATCCCAGACAACCTATTCTTAAGGGGTTTTTTATATGCCTTTATACAGTATATAAACCTTTTATACAGTAGAATATCTCCTGAATAAAATCATATTCTGTAGCTGACCTCAGGTGTCAGACAGCTTGAGATCAGAAAGGATTAGTGAACTGAGGTTTCCACCTTCCTGTTTGGTGTCTTCCTTAAAGGATTTTTCAGTGAGCTACTGAAGCCTGTAACAAAAACAGACTTGAAAGGAAAAAAAAGATTTGAAGTTCCTTCCGAATTTCAACTGAATAATGAGCACAGGGATAGTTTAGTTCTCTAAAGCCAAGGGAGATGTAAAGTAAAACCTGAAATACCAAACATGGAAGCAAATGGTACTGGACAATGGATATCTAACACTAACAAACTTTAACACTAACAAACTGAGAGGAGCATTTTGCCAGTAAATATAAAATAAAAATAACATGACAAAAATCTATGGAAACTAGAACATATATAAGCATAAACATGAATTTATTATTTTATTATGAATCCACTGCTCTCTGAAGTGGAACCTTTTGCCCACTGGATGTTTTATAACACTCTACAGTAAGAAATAAAAGGAGATATTTTGATTTGTGGCACCGTGTCTGGAACTAAAATCTCAAGTAACAGCCCTGATCATTTACAGTGCATTTTTTAAAAATCCATGGATCACAAAGCATTTTAATGTTCCTAACTAACACCACGTGCATCAACATAGAGTAGCACAACTTGCCTCTGATGTAGGCGGTATTATTCCCATCAGACAGGTGAGTAAACAAAGTCACAAAGAATTAAGTGTTAGGGTCCGAAAGGAAGTCTGTGGCTGAGCTGGGAACAGAACTTGTCCCTTGATACCATCCTCTTCCTTAACCACAGGGTAATCCTTTCCTGACCTATGCATGCAACAGTAGATCACAACTGGGATATTTTTTCCTATTCAAAACACGAGGGTTTTCAATTCTTCCTCTTCTCCCACATCTGCCCATGATGGCAAGCTGAGCCCTTCCTTCAACAAGCAACTGTCTTGTACCACATGGTTAAAGCCTGACAAGGTGAAAAGGGAAACTGGTCACAACTGTCCCGAGGTTACATGGCCTATTCAGGGCAGAGAGCAGCTGGATTTCTTCCCTCAGAACAATATTTCACCCACGGGCTTGCACAGCAGTGACTGTCCCAAGACAGATGGCTTTAGACAGTGCCTACAATAGGAATCTTCATTTTCTATAATGTTATATGGCTCTGTAACATGCAAGGAAAAGATCCCAAATGTCTAATCCTAGTGAAGAAATGCCTTTCAGGCTTCCTGAAACCTTAGGAACAGCAGCATGAGGTGTCCTTCTGCCTATGTGTGACACCTCCTTTTAGCTGCCACAGCTTCTTCTCTGGGAAGTGCAGGGAGCATCTCTGACACTGATGCACATGGAAAAGGAGCTCAAAGCCTTTGACTGCTGATGAAGTTCGTAGTCAGTCTCTGTTTTTCCTATAGATTACCCAGAATTTGAGACCCTATTATTTTTGGCAGTTGCTATGCATGGTTGTGATCCACACATCACTTTTCAGACTTTGAATTTTTCTCTCCCATCACTCCAACCTCCAAAGACATCGGACCCATGATAAGAAAAAACTCTACATCAAATTTTCTGTCCTGCTTCCCTGGCCAGAGGACAGCTTTTCAGTACAAAGCCTCCCAGGAGCCTACCTGCTTCCTCTGAAGCCTTTCCCAACCCGAGGCAGTGCAGCCTTGACAGCACCAAGAAGGGGATGCCAACACCAGGCTGCCATGGCCAGAATGAGGGATGGGAGGGTGGAGGCTTCAGGACAGCCCTGCCTGCACCCAGCTGTACTACACAAGCTGATTCTTGAGCTCAGCCAAGTCATCACTGGCAGATAGAGGGTAGTGGATTTATAAGGATAAGGGATTTGATCCGTTACGACAAACCTTTATGTTCTTTGGCACATCTTGTGAAAAGACTTCTTTTTAAAAAAAATCGTAATAAATGTGGGTATTAAAAAACAAACCCCAGTAAATTGTACTTAGGAGCAATTCTCAGCTACGAAGCTCACTCATCCCTCAGATTACTGGGAGATTTAAGAAAGCGAAACAGTTGTTATCACTTGGTCTGTGGGATTTTGTTGGCTTTTGCAGGCTGATTGCTGTGTTTAAGGTAGAGCTGCTGTGTCAGACTCCCCATGGGCCAAGAACAATATATTCCAATTATTGACATCCCAACTGTATCTATTTTGAGGGATAGGATATTTCGACAAGTTCCAAAGACAGAAGAGGCATGGTACTCTGAAGAGCTTAGCAAATCTGGCGGGCAGAGCACTGCAGAGGCACTTGGATGGGAGTGATTTGAAGATGTGATCTCCTTGCCCACAGTCTCCCCACAGAGAGGGGATATAATTACCACCCACCACATTCAGAGTGTCCCTCACTAAACAAAATCTGGAAAGGTTTAAGTGACTTGCCCTGGGTCAGTCAGCACACCAAGGACAATGATGAACCACTGCTGAAAAGCTGAAGCCCCAAACTAGCACTTGATCCAGCTGACCCACAATACCTCCATCCAAGACAGTGTGACATAGGAACTAAGGTCCTCCTTGCTTCAGTGTTAAGATCTCTGAAAAAACATTAAGGTTCTGTCACAAAAATCAAACTTATTTAATAGAGATCACTTCCATTTTGCACCGAACCTCAAATCAGCAAAGACTCGCTTTTGTATGGTTTGAGAAACTCTTTTTATGATGTTTCTCTTCCCATAGAATGGATTGTACTCATTCTTTTTTTTTTTTCTAGAGATATTTGTATCTTAGCTTGTACTGATGGCCAGCTTGTTCACATTCCCCATACATTTATTAAGCTTACAGAAGGATTCTCGATTCTTGGATGCAGATACATTCTGAGTTGTCTTAGAGGATAATCAGCAGATCTTGTAGCTGTAACTCATTAGGTTTTGTATACTCTTCATGTCTTTGGAAGTTTTCTTTCCAGAGTGGAGTATTATTTCTAATGGCTGCAGAAATTATCTGTGATAACAAAACAGCTTCTAACTTTGTCCTGTTTTAGAAACTACACTCCAACAACTGGTTTGCCTAAACAGGCTCCTTACAACCACTGCTCTTCTTCAGTGCTTAACAGCTGGCAGTGACCTTTCTTCTTAGTGCAGAAACATCAAGCACCAAAATAATTCAGAAAACAAACATCAGCCCCAAATTCATCCCTGTAATGCCCAGAAGCTCTTGAAATACATCTCAGAACATGAAGCCAAGCCAAATATTGGGCTCCCCATCCCAGACATGCTTTTAAATTGTACAGAACAAAAGCCTTTAATTTATATTTGAGTTTAAAATTCTAAGAGCAACAATAAATTAGGAAAATAAACCTGTTGCCCAGGATCAAAAAAGCTCTGAGAGTGCCTAACTGGGAACATGACCAGCAGTTAATCTTCTAGCGATCAGTGGAAAATAGACCACTGATATACCCCCTGCTCAGAAGAAGCTTTCTTTAGTTTCGTTCCTTCTACCATTTTTTTCCTAGCCAAATCTCTTACTGAGAGCCTCGTTTTCTCATGGTGTGAGGTCAGCCCAGCTCTGCTCCTCACACTGAGCTACCTCTGTGGAGGAGTCATGCTCCGAACCCCCAGCTCGCAGGAGGCTCTGCATGAGCTGCCTGCCCCTTGGAAACCCCCAGCCGAGGGAGGAGGAAAACAAAGAACCAGATAAATAACTCCTTTTGTAGAGCTTTGTTTTTCTGCTTTCCCACAGCATGTGTATCTCTGTGAGTACATATGCAATCAAGCTGTGACTTAGTGACTGACTTCTGAATTTCCTATCACCCAAAGCTGAAATCTGGCAGAGCCTGACATACCTCAGGGATAGGAAATCAGGAATGTTGACAGAACCTGCATATTTGAAGCACCCCATCTAGTGCTGCCACAAATCTACCTTGTAGGCTATTTCTTAAATACATCAGGAGCAAACCTCAAGTCAAAGTTATACTTTTACTCACACTCCTGTGATGACTTAATATCTTAAAAGTAGCTGCCACCCTGATAGGGACAGCCAGTAGCTGAAATGCTGAGGAGCTTTTGCTCAGTGCCACAAACAGCATTGCTTCCCAAAGGTAAGTTATCATAAAACGTATGGCAAAAAACGTAGAGGAAAAGACAATATTGAGCTAAAAGCAAGTAGGTTTTCTGTGGAGAGACTTGGAGTAACTGTGACTGCATTTTCATGTTCAGGTGCTGATCTGAGATTGCTTCAGATGTTAAGAGGGTACCAATGAGAGGACACACCCAAGAGCAGCAATATTCCCCAACCTTTCTAAGGACTTAGTGGAAACACCAATCAAACAGATGCAAAAAATATGTCATTCACTGGTCAGTCTCTCTGTCCCTTTTTAGGAATGGTTCACTAAGCAGATTAAAGGTGTTGCCACTGTGACTGCTTACCAATTACAATTACACACCACTAATAACAGGAGAAATTAAACATTTCCTGAATGAGCTTCGATGCTGTGGATTGCACATGGGAGTTTATACCTGCACTTGAGAAAAGACACAGAAATACGTGGCATTGCAAGCTCTTTACCCCGGTGTGAGATGGACAACATGAGGCTAAGAGCATGCAACCCACAATGAGAACACACACACCCCTGTCCTGAAAACAACTGCTATGGCAGTCCATTTTGAAGAGAAGTATTCTGTTTCCTTCACAACCTCTGTCCTGCCCCACTCAGAGGCTCTACATCAAGCAAAGACTGGGTTTCAGGGCAGTTCTCCATAATGGCATAGATAAACAGCACCATCATTAGAAGACAGCAGTTCACGTGCTCCATGAATGTATCTCTCTCTGTCAGGACCTGCTGGAACAGGACATGTCAAAGGTCAACCAGTCAAGTGCAGGGAAGACAAAATCATCACCCAGCAGTGTCATCTCGTCTCTGCTTCAGGCCTGTGGTAAGCTTTGGGCAGTATCTGAATTGAACCATCCCTGCAGGGGCTCTAAGCAGTGATCAGTCCCTCACGAGGACCCACACAGCTGCAGATAACAGAAGTTACAGTCTCTGCTCGACTAGAGAATTGGTCCTTGCTGTCCCAAAACAGTGTAAAGCCCTAAGCACAACACCATTCTTTCCCCCTGATGTGCCTGCTCTCTAGCTAGCTGGAAAGAAGGGGATTTTTGTCCTGCCCAACTCCAAGAAGCCCCTCGGAGCCCTTGCTCCACCTTCCCCATGCGCAGTCAGTGTACTCAAACCTTGCTGGTCGGCTCCTGAGTTTGGCCCTTTATGAATAGATCACTATGCTGGCTGCTCCCAGACGTACACAGCCAGTTGTATGTGGTGGAGAATCGTAAGCAAGGGCAGGAATGCTTGTTTGGCAGCCTTTCCCAGCCTCCGAGTGTCTACTGACTTCTCTCTTGTTTTTTTCTTTCCTTTTTTTTTTATGTCTCTGTCACCTAATTTTTAAGCTGGGTTTTGATCTTCTCTGCCAACGTAAATCAGGGAGAGAGTCACTCCGGACTGACATCAAGTGGGCACGTGCAAGCTTCAGAGAGCTGTGTCCAACCATCAGCACATCTTGCAGCAGATGGGAGCTGGTATAGGTGACCACACATTTCAACCTGCTGCCTCACCCCTCGGGATCACCTGGGGCCTGTTCCCTGTCTGGTTAGTCAGCAGCCAGCTGGGAGGAGACAGGTCACTGGTGAAGAAAAGAAACCCTGCTCTTTATACACAACCTGCATGCTCTCACCCACTCTTTCCACATATATATTATATCTTGCTTCAGCAATTAAAACGCATTACTTAAGGAGAATATAATATTTCAAGCTGAAGAGTAAATTGGAAAGCTGTGTTTTTCATTTATATGAGTTAAACACACAAGGGACAGCTGGAATGGCAGTTCCAATTAGGCTACCCATTAGGATGCATTAGATGACATTAACCCAAGACCTCTCAGGTCCACCACAAAGCCGTCAGGCTGCAAGGCAGTTTAAGAGCAACCCAGAGCTTTATAGTGACACTCATGTTCAGAGCAAACATTGGAAGGGAGTTATTTTCCCCTCTCCGTGACATGGCACGTGGTCAGTGTTGCTGCTTCCAGACTTCAGGGGCTTGGCACTTCTTTTAAAGCCTTTGAAAGGCTGAAATCAAATGCTGCAATAACCCTTTCACTTCAACAGAAAAGTATGCCAGAAATGCTACGCAAAATGCACCAGCAGGCACAGCCAGACAAGGGTGTGACCAATCAGACTCCATTCCCAAATACTGCTTATTCATCCTTCCCATGCGTGGTCGTTAAGATTGGAAATTATCCATCTTCCTGGTAAAGAAAGAAACAAAAATATACTGAGGCATCAAGCCACTGAAGTGCTACACAAGCACTACTGCTTTTGCAATATCTACCATGGCTTCCTATCTAGGCTGGGATTTTTCTCCTGGGATCCAGCTTCATGAGTCGTCAAAGACAGACCATGAAGCACCATTCAAGTATTAAAAAACTCATGGGAAGCTTGCAATGAACTTAAACGGCAGAGTGCCTGCAACTCTGAGTACCTCCTGAGATTTCCCTCACATAATAACTGAATTATTAACTAAAAAAAGAGCAGTGTGTGGAAAAATGAAGCCACTTGCTTGTATGTGGCTCGAGTTCTACAGGGATTAAGAAGATATTTAAAAATACCAACTTTTTTCCAAATGTCTCCTTAGTTATGAGAGGAGACTTGCCAATTGGAGATCATGAATGCATTAAGGGAACACAATCACTCACAACTAGATGCACTGCTGAGACATGTTTGAAGTCCCAGAGACCCGACCCAGTCTCGCTTGCATCAAAATACCTGATCCTCTTGAAATCACCAGCAAGCTCCTGTTTGTAAAGCTGCAGAAAATCAGTCATAGCTTTTCACAAAAATGCTGAGTTGTCCATGTCAAGAAAATTATAGAAAGTCAGGCTATGGGCAGGAGGGGGAGAGGGTTAGAAAAAGAGAGCATTGTTTATGGAACATGAAAAGCTTCAGCGACACAATATATGGAATTCGGAGGGAAACAGGCCCTCCTTTCTTTCTGTACAATTCAAATAATTCCAATGGCAGACTGGATATTCCCCAAAACGAGTTAAAAAAGCACAGGGCTGTCAAAGCAATTTAGAAAGGGAAAGTTGAAGTAAACATGGTGACTTTTTTTTAAGCGTTAATGCTTGGAAGACCTGAATGTTACCCTACCTAGTGCATGCTTTCCATAGAATAGAAAGAAGTAATAGCTGGATAGGCAGCCCAGTGCAAGGAGACTGCTTGGGCATCTAAGGAAAATGTGTGGAAGTACCACTAGAAATTATCTCAGCTCAAGCATGATAGCACACACCTAACTCTAACCCTTTCTAGGTGATTCTAGGTTCTGATTAAGGAAAAAAAAATCCTTATGAAGTCCTACTTCTGACGTGCAGTTGTTATCTTCAATAATGAGACTCTCCGACTCGACCAGGATGCTTTAAACATCAGCAAAGCAGACAAAGAGTTTTTATTGCTTTCATGTTTCTGTGTTCATTAAGATGGGGATTTATCATTAAGAGCAAAAAATTCTGTATTCATCCTTTCTATAACTCTATTCTTCTTGTTACTGTTTTACCTCCTCATTCCAGCTCTAAGTAGGAACTAACCCCTGAATTTTTTGAAAGAAATAAAATGAATGTATCTTTACAGACCATGCAAATCTGCTCGTAGACAGGGCTAGGAGCTTAGAGATAGGGAAGTAACAGAAGAAAACTCTCAGTTCTGGAAGATGTTACTAATCAACACAGACTGTTGCTCAGCCAAGGCCATGTTAAATTCCTGAACCTAGAGAAAAAGAACAAAGACTTAACAAAATTATGAGTAAGGTTTTTTTCTTTTATATAACAAAAAGGGGGGTGCATATTAGAGGGGGACATAGAATAGGCAATTTGGGAAGTCTGTGCTTTCTGAGTTCCTCAGCCAATGGGGAAAGGAAGAGGGTGCTGCAGCTGGAAATTAGGATAAAAAGGGGGTTGCATCCCCCAACAATTCGAGAGACCCCATCAGAAATGCCCATGGCCTCCCCCTTTATTCAAATAAAGTTACAGGACTCCTCTGTCTCCTTTTTGGACATAAACCTCTGGTGTTTGTGAATTAATTTTCCTGACACTTTGGACCTTCTAATTTCAGGCAAAGCCTTGTGCAAAGCATATATAGGACACTATTCTCCTTTGTTATGGAAAGATAGTTTCCAGCATTTTGCATGATTCCGTTTTCACTGAGGAAAGGAGAGGTAACACAAATGACAACTATTTCTTTGCTATTTCCACCTCCCTAGCTATCCTTTTGTTTTACACGTCTATACACGAAATTGTGATTAGATTGTGATAAGATAGAATCTTGAATAACTGGATCTAAACACCTAAGACTAATGTAATCACAAGACCTCTATTCAGCTGGGTCTAGAGCAATTACACCCAGTAAAAATGCTTAGTTTATATACACTTTATTCCTCTAAAGGCTTCTGTTCTTTAAAATCTTTTTTCACAGAGTTTGTATCAAACACAAGAAAGGCTGCACACTTTGCCAATTCAGAGAGATAGTGGATTCAATGTCTTGCTCACTCACCATTAGAAAGACTTATTGCTTGGTGAGCAATCTCACCAGGACTCGCTTGTTTAAATTTCTACGTTAATGGATGACCTGAAACCTAAAAAAGTCAGTCTGTCTTTCTCTTGCACAAAGCTTATTGTCTAACTCACTCTGGATTCCTGTGTTTGAAAGAATGGGGTTTGCTTTTTTGCTTTTCTAATACTGACTAGTGTGGTTTTGACTGAGAAGCTAAGAATCCCAGCAACAAACTGCATCCATGTAGTCTGAGCTGCCTGCTTTACTTCTTACAGAACGGGAGTATAAACTGGGGTATGGGAATCTAGGAACTAACCAACAATTCCTTTCATCTTGGAATAGAAAATTTCCTTCGATAGTTTTAATTACAGTCAGGCAGACAACATGTTGCTGTTGGGTTTGGGGGGTAATTCCACTTTAGAACAGATTTGCTTAATTGTTTCCATCAGAGGAGAACTTGAAAATATTTCTAGCTTATAATTAGCAGGTTGGCAGCCTCACTCGTAACTCTTTCACAAATGACTCTGGATGTTGAGGCTTAGAATAAATCAATTTGACATGAGTTTGACGTGCTCTGTAGAGCTCCTGACAGCCACGAGGTGTCTCTAGGAACTGTCCCAGAAGGGGTGTGAATCCTGGTTAACAAACAAGACAAAACTGAAATTCAATCTCTGCAGAAGCCTGATTTTTGTCTGCAGTTGTAAAAATTTTCTTAATAATTGACTCCTAAAAGAGAGAGCGTGATCTTGTCTATCAAATAACTGCACAGTACCAGAACCAGAGAAGATATATTTACAGAGTCAAAGAATGGTAAAACAAGGGACTACATCTGGAAGCACTAAAGGAAAACCTTAAATATGTTAGGAAAAGGTTCCAACAGTGGAAGTCACTTAGACAAAGGAATACGTTGCTAGTTGAGAATGCATGAGGCAAGGCTAGAAAGAGGTGCTTCAGAGATGAATTTTGAATTTTATCATAACAACACTATTTGGCTGTGTCATCAAGAGCATTAAAACCCATGCTGATTCTCAGAACTTGAAATCTCATAATCCAAAACCTACATCTGCATTTGGGCAGCAGCAAAGCACACAGCAAATGCTCTCTGCACAGAGCAAGTGGTTAGGACCTAGAATACTGCTGAAATACAGGAAACAGAGCCTTTGTCAGGGTGAGGTCATTGTCCTGATAGTCACTGTGTCCAAGGAATTAATCAATATGGACTTTACTGACTGAATCTCTTAAACATTACTCTGCACTGACCACTCAAATAGAAATAGGCATAACTGAAACAGAATGGGAACAGATACAGAAATTGTTTAGAAACAAACAGCAAAGCCAAACAACAATTGCAAGCAGGAGGCTAAACTTTTGACTCAAAAGCTGAACGAGGCAGCTAATCTCCTTAGTGATAGAAAGAAGACATTTCTTAGGAGAAAAGAAGATTATGAACCCTCAAAGTCCAAACCATGACCACCTCTCTCCTGTCTCTCCAAGTGAAAGGGTAAGTTGGTTGTCTGGTGAGGTCTGGGTCATCTGAGCTACAAAGAATGAAGTCCTGGAGCTGCAAGAGATGCAAACCCAGTATTTACACTATAGCCTATGTGGCTTCCATGTATGTGTTTTTTTATTTCTGAAATGAACTTCAAGCTAAGACAATCCACAAGAGACCTCCTTGATGAAATGTTGAGGTGAAACTGCCATGTCCTGCCTCCCATGTCATTCAGCTGTACTTCAAGAACTTCAATGACCATGCACAGCACAACACTACTGATGTGAGCAGAGACCTGACCTGCAGCAAATCAGGTGAAATTACATATTAAATAAGCTGTAACGCACTATTACTTTCCTGATTTCTGTGAAGAATTTTCTATATTCTACAGAGGTAAAGTCACCCTGTTTCAAACAACCTGCCAGTCAGGCACTGTGGAGCTGTGTTAGAGAGCTCCCACCAAGGAGGCACAGGAAGACTTTCTTCTCCCTTAGCAAATTGATCCAAAGCTGCTACAAGATTTCCACCTCTGTTGCTATCTACAGTTCAGTGGGGAAAAATAATAATATCTCAATAAAAAAGTTACAAATTCAGCCTTTTCTATCCTTAATGTGTTTTTACGCACTAATAGCACAAAAATTTCCATTTGGGTCACTCACCAGATTGTTCTTTTGCTGATGAGACTCATGGGATTTTCTAACTTCACTTTAAATTTGAAATTGAGACATTTCAAGGAACGTCTTCTTCAAATACAAAAAAATTACATGAGCACTGTTTCTGTTTAAAAAAAAAAGCACTTTCCAAAAATAAATAGCTCTAATATCTTGCCCATCTTGCAAGCAGAGAACTGACACACAAAAGGCCACGTCAGGATTGTCTCTGAGGCCCCAGAAAACTCTTGCCTCCTGCTAATAGAGCTTGCCTGATAAGCTTGGAATAGTGCACATAGAGCTCATGGAGTCCAGCTGGCCTAGAATGCTTCATGGATC
Organism: Daphoenositta chrysoptera; assembly: GCA_013397915.1. NCBI lineage: Eukaryota > Metazoa > Chordata > Aves > Passeriformes > Daphoenositta > Daphoenositta chrysoptera. The sequence continues at coordinate 278,042 of VZRO01005871.1, forward strand.
ATGGATAGGTACATCCCACATATGGAGAATGAGCAGAAGAAATAGCGAGGGGCTGCTGCTATTTCGGAGCCTCATATACCCACCAAGGCTTTGTCCCATCCCACAACATTTTCAGACACTTCAAGTTTAATCTCCCTGGACTCTGCACACTCCGGGCTGCATCCAGCTGCTGCTGAAGGGGCTCTGCAGCGTGTACTGCACACTGGGCAGAGCAGCCACAGGAGGTGACAGGAGTCTGGCACAACTGTCCCTGTTTTCCTTTCCCTCTGCCTTGCAGCGCTGTCCATTGCACCCCACTCCTACACCTTGAATTGACACTCCAGTCCTTGCCTTGGGCTGGCTGCTCTCCACTGCAGCAGATTCCAGTGGCAATGGTCCCGTAGATCGAGTGGAGGCACCGTGGGATGAGGGACACCAATGGGAAATCTCTTTAACTAAGAAATTTTTTTGCAGGATTGGGATGAGGGACACCAGCAGAGCGTAAGGCACAGCCCAAGAGGAACCACAGAGCCTCAGTGGGGCTCACTGGCCACACCAAATGCCAGCCTCTGCCTAGGGCAGAAGGCTCCCAAGAAAGGGCTAAAGTCTGAGCAAATGTCTGAATTAATGACACCTCTTACATTTGGACAAGCTGAGGCAGCTCAAGTTAGCTTAAAACACCTTGTTCACTTCAGTCCCCTGTGCTTCACTCTCAGACAACCCTTCGCTCTTCACAGACTCCTTATAAAGGGTCGTGAGTTACACTTCAAACACACGAGGCACGTGGGGGTCAATGTCACTGTCCTCTCTCAAACCAGGGGTCCTGTTCAGGGCTGCCTGCCAAACTGGTGGGTGAACCTGGTCACCCTTGAGGTAGATAACCTCTTGTGAAGAGGAGAACTGGACAAAGAAGGCCAAGGACATACTCTCCCCCTGATCCCAAATGTGGTGGGGAATTCAAAGGGCTTCAGACAAGAGGAAAGGCACATTTGATTTAATAAAACCAGTATTTTTACTGTTTTGATAAGTACGATGCATGATAAAAGGCCTTGGAAGGCATTAACTCTACTTCACACTGGAGTGCTGTTAAAGCCAGCATGGCAAGAGACTATAACCCTGTAAACATATGTTGTGTATTAGATTCTGATCTGGCAGCTTGCCTTAATTTTGTTTTTTTAAGGCTCCAGCTAGTTCCAAATACACTTCCATGTTTGTGTTCCAGCAAATGAGCAAAAGGCAGAATGCTTGAGCGACGGGGACACAGGAATGCACTGGACTATAAGTTAGTGAAAAAAAAGCCTTCATTAGTATTGGCACATCAGGCAGAGGAAGACAAAAATATCAGCAAATTCTTTTTGCTATCCCTTTCTCCAAGCCTTTTGTTTTTTCCAGTGTGGGCTTCACAGCTGCTGAGAATTTTAATGATTTTAGTCTCTCCTGTCTGAACTATCAGCATGGACAGAAGTGACAGGAGAACACCTTTCCAGGCAATTGTGTGATTCCCAGCTCCTCACCAAAAAAGCAGCCTGCAGAGCATCCTCTGAATAGCAATTAGCCTGGGTCCCTGTAGGTGCAGAGGAAGAAATTCTTTCGAGAGGCGTTTCAGACTGCTCAGGACTGAGAGTTCCAGCTCATATAAACAAACACTGTTACAAGAGGCAAAGTTGATATGGATTTATGCAAGGAATGCATAGACTGAATAAGCAATTTGATAATTAATGGAGTTGACAGGCACTTTCTAATAGCACTCAAGTATGTGCAGACTGAATGGTTTCATATACAAGCTGAACCAAAGACAGTATTAATTTTTAACCCGTTTTATACCTAATCACTCAGATGAAGGAAACACATGCATTTTTTTTCCTCTTGGGTATTAGTGTTGACCTCCCAAAGCCTGACTACGGGGACATAAATCCTTTGCACTTAGTACTGTTGCAGACAACAAACCCGCAGATGTCTTGTACAGGATGATTTTTTTCTTAAAGACCATTTGAAGAATGAACTTTTGATTACTTTCTGGTATTGACTACTTCTTTTATGTCCCACAGCTTAAATGGAGCAGTTTTGCTCTTAACAACGAACTGAGAGCTTAGTTGCATGAGTTAAGGGAATTTCTGAAGAGCCCCTCTTGACTAAAAGGAAATTTCTTTTATTACTGGCTTCCAAGCAAGCCAAACCACTGCTCCTACAAGCCCAGCTGCAGAAACTAAAGATGCTTAGTAAGGTCTTGAGAAAAGCACTGTCCCACCTGGCAGGAGATGATGGTAATTTATTGTGCATGGAAGACATTGTGACATTTTGAGCTGCACAGGGAAAAAAGAGCAGTAATATAACTGCTCCCACACAGGAATGAGATACTCAATGTTTTCTCAGTCTGGAATAGGTTCAGGGATGATGCCTTGATCTGTTTCACAACTTCACCCCTCTCAGGATCAGGAAACAGGCTTCTAATTAATTTGGTTTATGTTCTCATACCCTAGACAACAGAATAATCTTTTAAAGGTTGTGTCCACAGAAACCACTGATGGAAACAAGATTTGGTCAGTCTTTCCTTACCCCACACTCTCCTTCTCCTTTAGTGACAAAACCAAAAGCAAGACTAAGAAAACCACTTTCTGGGGCCTCCATAAAGGCATTGAGAGATCAGAAGGGGCTACATGGAAACACATTGTCTCCAGTCATATTGAGGCTGTAGGTAATCGGAAAATATCTGTTGAATGACCCCAGTTCTCCAGCAAGAGGTAGATGAACTGCCAAATGGAGTTAGATTTGAGGTGCTTCAGGCCCATTATTCTGTCCAGCTCAACAGCAGATGCCTAGGAAAGAATATATTAAATATATCCTCTGTTAAAAGCCTTGTAGATGGGGCAGAATTCTGGCAGCCTGCTGGGAACCCAGCAGCAAGTCAACTTGCTACAACTACTCAAACATCAAATGACACAGTGCTGCCTGCTAAGTGCCCCCCACTCCAAATCCAGCTGCAGCTGCCTTTGAAGAAAGGTGCAATGCCTTCTGGATAGATGTACACGCCGAATAAAGTCTTTTAAAGCACGTGAGAAAGAAAACTGTCATCAAAATGTACCGAGCAATTACGGGTTGAAGGTTGAACTATTATTACTTCATGCCCTCCCATTCCCCTCCCCTCCAGGGTGGGAAGAAAGGGGGAGGATTATTCATTTGTATTCAAGCACTTCATTAATGTTTATAAGAGAATCCAAACATGCAAGCAAAACAAGGACGAAACACTCGCGCCAGACGTGTGATGCGATAAATGTCACTGGAGCAAATATTTAGATCTGTTTACAGAGAGGCCTATTAAGTCCTTTTTGAAAAGCTGTGCAGTGTTGTGGCTTGGTCTCTGCCTAGCAGCTCCAGCATAAACACATGGAAGATGGCTAAGTCTCTCTCTCTCATTTTGTTATGACATCTGGAAACCTAAGGAGGTTGGGAGAAGCCAACTGGCTGCCCTGTGCGATGTCTAGCTACAGGGTCTGCCTGTTGAATGATGGCAGGACATGCAAAGTGGAACTGCTGAGTTCTCCAGCCTGTGCCAAAATCAGTGCATTTTCAACATAATAATCCCTCAACAAAGGTTGTTGCAAGGCACAAGCCCTTGGTTCATTGCTAATGATGCAAGTCTATGCTCTCTGACATTTTTCAAGATCATTTGCATTTGAGAAAATCGGTTCCATTAGGGGCTAAAATAGCAAAAAGGGGTGGAGCCTCTCTGTTCATCAAGGGATGAAGATGTGTCCCACAGCTCCTTGCCCAAAGAGCTGTAAGTTCTGGAGTTCACAACAGCCTGGACTTCTCCAGATGTCCCCTTTACATCACCATCTCATCAACTCTAGCCCTTGGGCATACAAATATTTCTTTTTTCTAAGAGTACTAAATAAATTGAAAGGTGTAAGAGAAATTTATAGATGGAAAAATCTATAGATGCAGTAATGTATTTGGGATATTTCAGCCTCTGAAGTCATGCCTCAGTTTCCAACACTTTATGTAAAGCCTACAGGTATAAAATTGTCCCACGCGGTGTATACAAAAACTCAGGGTTCCTTATCCAGATGCTCAGCTTGCTTCCCTTCTGTTTGGAAGGAATGGTGCTCAGGACATACAGATGTACAGGACTCTGCAGAGTGACTTCAAGTGGTGCTGGCTGAATCAAACCACTTTTAGTTTGAAACTTTCCTTCTGACTCAGTGAGTTTAGCTCACTTTTTTTAATGGCATCAAAAATTCAACATGAAATCACAAGTAACTCTGCTCAGTCTGGCTTTTAAGCCTATCAAAACCACAAATAAATCAGAAGAATATTGACTAATATCTCCTTTCTCCCTCATTCTCTCAATAAATTATTTGTCTACATGAAACTCCTTTCTGCATAAACCAGCAGAAAAGACACCTTGCCCAGTTTGAAGAGATACAGTTTTGGGTTCCCAGCACAAGGATTGCCAACTTGTTTGATTTGTTTTAATGGGAACTACACTGAGCTTTGCCCCAGAGAACAGAGGAACAGGTGCCAAGACTTTTGGGATTCTCCCATGGTTACAGTCCAAGCTATACCCTCAGGTCTAAGCACGCTCGGGGAAACGCACGCCTTCCTTCCCTGACTGATCACGATGGATTATTGATGTGACAGTTGCTAAACTTGTTGTTCTCCTAAGAAGCGTAAGAAGGTTGTGATCCTTCATGTTTTAGAAGAACAGAAAAATTCATGCAACCATCCAGCTGAACAGTAAATAAACATTGGTTGTCCCTACAGTGTAACAGGGATCAATCTTTTCAGACTTCAGCCTCCAAAAGAAACTTTTTTTTCTGCTGAACGTTTCCTTTCTGATTACTGTCCCTGATTAATTCTTGCAGAAAATGCTCAACAGCTTAGTGCTTGGTCTCAAACCATGGTCCCTTCCATGATGCTACATTCAGCTGCTTTTCTCTGCTTTCCGTGTGTTTTACTGCTGTTAATATACCAGACTCATCAGGAGTGCCAGGCCTCAAAACCTTGTCAGTAGCATGCCAAGCATCCACAGGGAAGAGAGAGGAATCCCTTCCCCTACTCTTGTTTAGCTGCCTCCTGCTTTGGAGCTAACCCTTGGGTTATTTACGTTGCGTGACCTTGAGATAAATGGCATTTGGCAGGCCGCCGGATGACTTTGTCTTTCAAATCAAACATTCTCAGTTTCTCTCACACTGACAATGGGAATAATTCCTGAATGCTTTTTTGGGGGGTGTTTCTTCCCATCTCATTGCCTGCCATGGAGCTCTTTGGTAACTACGTCAGGGCTGGTGAACTTTAGCTTGACTTTCTTGTTAGACTCAAGTACCAAGTGGTGTGTGTGGTTTTCTTCTGTGGTTTGGTGTGTATGTGTGTGTGTATTTTCTCTTTGTCCCAGAATGTCTGCACTGCTGGTATTAAGCTGGTATTAGAGCTACAATTGTTCTATATATAAAGGAAGATCCCTTGAATGATCTGCCAAAGGCTTTATCTGTGAACAATCTTTGTCTGTACTTGCTTTGCCGTTAACCAGTTTTGACTCTGCTCCATAATGGCTGGAGCTGCTTTGCCTTAACTGATACGTATCAAAGAGAACTGCTAAAATTAACTGCTCATGAACTGTGTCCAGGATGTTAGATTAACTCATGTGGAATCCTTCAGTGAACAAACTGATTTATGATGTGTTATGACATTGTTATTTGATGTGTTGCACAAGAACTCAATTTTAAAAAATGAAGAGAGCTCCATTAATAAGAGATAAATCTTTCCAGTGTAATTCAAATGAATCTGCAACAACTTTAGAGAGAGTGTGATAAGGGATCTTGTGTGGGTTTAGTGATTGTGTTTTGCATTCTTAGGAATATCTTCCACTGGGATCTCTTTGTCAGTAATGACAAAACCCATCCAAAATATGCCAAAATACACCTTTTGGGATATTGTAGCTCTTTGTACTTCCTGAAATACAAAAGGGTACTACTACGTGTGATTCCCAATGAATAATACTTCCAGCTTTGAGAATGATGCTTTCTCTCCACTTCCATTATTTGCTGAAGTCCCTACAGGGTACATCCATTCCAAGCTTATCCAGCCACAGTTAACACACAGCAAGTGCTCAGAACAGTTTCATTTTCAAGAAAAAAACCCACCTTTATACATTTAGATCTATATTGAGTATTTTTTTTTAAGCAAGCACTATTCCATTACTGGACCATGAACCAATGCAAATGCTGACCTTAAATTACAAAGTTTCTAGAGGTGTTTTAGGTGCCTACATGTTAAAGGCTCAGATCTCTCTGGGTACCCAGCTTCAATAAAAATGCTTTGAAAGAGAGCTTGAGTTATATACTGTAGAGTAAGTCTCATTTCACAGCCAAGCCACTCAAGTTAATAAAGAAAATCTTCTCTGGCCTCACACAATTAGCTGGGTAAAAAGCTGATCAGTGCCAGTCTGCAGACAGGGACAAGCTGATCCATAAAGCTGGACAGCATTTCATGCCTGCAAAAGCCTCTGAACTTCATCTCGCCACCAAAAACACTGTATTATTTCAGGATGGTATAACCTGGTCTCATGGACTGATGAGGTATTTTCTTGCTGCTATTCTGTAAATGGAAAGGAGAAATGCTAAAGGAGCTGAATTGCATCCCAGTTGTTTGAAGGCCAAGCCATGTAAAAATTGGTTTGGCCATTCCTTTGTATTAGAAACTTGACTTTGTCCAATTCTGGGTGTTAGTGAGTTATCTTCTCCCGCAGGCAAATAATGAGATTTTTTGAGAATGTTCTTTCTAGCTTTTTCCTGTATTAATCAGGAAATTCATTATGAAAAAGAAGGGCTTTTTGTATCATTAACTCTTAGAAAACCAGTATTTTTAGGCCCTTTAGCATACTTGCACCTTTCCTGCCTCTGTGATATCTCAAAAATAAAGACTTAGCTCATCTTGAAAGCAAACTACAAGTTAGCATCCCATTTGACTTCCAGTATGTCAGGAGCAGTTCCTCTCATGGTGTAAGGCTTAGTATTTTCATAATTAACAGTACTGTGATGATTTTACCAGTGTTTTAGTACCAATGGGACACACTGGGATGTCCCATCACACTTTTTGCTGGAATAACATTTATCTCAATGATCATTTCTAAAACTGCAAATCAATCACATGCCAGGAATACAAAGACCTTCAAAAATTTGGGCATGTTTCTCAAATCACCCTTTTGCTCTCTCCTCCCCCTCTGCTGACTCTGCAAACTCCTTCACTGTGAGCATTTGGTCTCACATTTAAATAAATATTCCCTATCACTATTATGCTGTCACCTGTAATAGGAAAAGGCTGCAAGAAATCAAAGGAGAGCTAAATTTGTGCGGTGGCAGAAAGCGTACAGAGAATAATCAGTCTTCATTGTGATTGTTAACAAAAGTGAGGGAGCCTAATGGAGACCTTGGATTTAGTACAGTCTCCAAAATATTGAGGGGATAATTTCAAGACACAGAACCACCTACTTGAAAGAAATACTTTTCCTGTGTTTCTCATAACTTGACTTTTATTAAAATTGGAAGAGGTTAGAAAATAACTGCAAGATTTGTTTCCTTTTTCTCATTCCTTGGCTCACTAAGGGAGTCTGATGAATATTGCTTTGCTCTATGAAGGCAGCTTCTTCTCTGTTTTATGTTTTGGAGATATCCATGTCTCCCAACAGGTGCCCCAATCCAAGAGTTAGGGTACAAACATCAAGCAAGTTTAATTAAATCTGGGGAAAACATAAAGCATTTATTGCTATTTTCCTTATTATGTGGATACAGCTAACATGCTGCCTTTGACTGAACTTCTAGCTTTTCTTCCCATCTTATCTAACTCCTACTTTGCAGGGATTCCCAAGCATGAAGAACCTCTGAACTGGAATTCATGTGGAAGGCTTCATAACTTCCACACTAGCTGAGCTGAGGAAAAGAAGAAATCAGAATAGTTTCTTCTTCTTTTTTTACAATCCTTTCTCTATGTGCTACTTGGAGTTTCTGGGAATGGTTCAGTGTTACACCTGGCTTCCAGGGATGCTCTGGAATGGGTACAACACACAGGATTTGGTCTGTCACTTCCAACACTGCTACCCACCAGCAGGAGCTGCAATCCTGGTTTTGAGGAAGTCAGGAATAAAACTTGCTTTTGACAACTTCAAGACCCTTCAACCCCTCAGTGTTGGTGCAGCACCCAGACAGAGGTGATCAGCAGTGGTCCACTGATAATAAATATAATTACAGTATTTCAGGGATGCTGATTTCTTCAGGCATAACTGGCTTATGGGAGTCTATGTATGATGAGAAATGGGGTGTCCAGGACTATGCTAAATGACCCTCAGAGTGGAAAATCTCGGGCCTTTGATCTCATTCAAACTAAAAATACTTTTGCTAATGAGGCTCCTCAAGTCATACAACATCCATTTCAAAATGCTGGCCACATGGTTTTAATTTACAATTTTTACCAACTTTCATTTATATTGTGCTAGAAGTCCTGAAATGACTTGAACCAGAAGCTCTAAAATATTGGAAATCCAAATGTGAAGGACTGCTGTTGGAATAACTAATGATAAAAGCAGCAGACATGAGTGTGAGTTCCTGCTTGAGCTTCTGACTGGTAATTACCAAGTCACTTTTCATTCTCTGTGGCTTTAAATGACAATTAGATCCAATAAAATCACAATAATAGAAGGTACCTGTATTGTTCTCTTGAGCACCAGAGAAAGCAAATCCATGAAGATGTTGAGACACCATAACTACCAGCTCTTGTGAGGATACAACCAGTCTTACAGTTGAGTTGCAAGTCTGTTCCCACTCTGCAGAGAGCATAGTCTTGCTCCAATTCCAACCCAAAAATTGAGGTATTAAGTTCAAACACTGATATCTGCAGTTTTAAGTTCAGCAGGCACCAGCTTAATTTCTGGTGTCTCAAGCGAGGTGGAAACTGTAATGCTTTTTGGGTTACAGAAAGAGTATTAAGTTCACAAGTTGTTGCAATGTTCAGAAGAAAAGTCTTAGTAATTGCAACATAGAAATAATTTGACAGCTTCTCAAAGATACTGAAATACTGTCATCAACCCACAGCGCTTTCTGCAGATTTAAAGGATAGTGGCATCGAGCATCTGTACTGGCTGTCTGCTTGGAAGAGGGATTTGGGAAAGTGTGAGAACACAAGGTAGATATGTTTCCCTACAAAATGGGGCTCTTCTAACACTGAACCTTGAAAGTTAAAAACAATGAAGTTTCTAAAACACCTGTCATTGCTGAAAATCGCAATTTTTTTGCTACAAACTAAAGACTGTGCTCTGGGGAAGTCAGCTTACAGTTATTCATCCAAGCAGCCACGGAACCTCGCTAATAGGACAAAAAGATGAAAGAAATCACACCAAGTTCACACGGCTCAAGCAGTAACACTGATTCCTTCTGCCTTTTACCTGTCTCATCAACTCCTAACGACAGGGAAAAGATTAATAAGGGTTTGCAGTGTAAAGCCTAGCAGAGGGGAAACCTGTTATTTTACAGTATGTCCCTCTGAAGTCCCTAAATATGCTTTGCCAGGAGCCCTGCCACTGATCTCCTCTCTGCAGGAGTACAAGGTGAGTGACTGCCCTTGCTTCAGATCATTTCTGGTCTTTGCAGTCCAGGAACCTCTGAATCCTGCGAATGATGTGGGCTGGCTTTATAAGGTGGATTGCTACTCACTAGGGAGCTGAGGGGAGGCTGTTAAAGACTTTCTGAGGACTGTAGGCTGCACTATACTTGAAGTTGAGGTTTTTAAGGTCAGTGGTTCATTCTGTTTATAAGCAAAGCACTCTGGGCCTGGAGGAGGATCCTGACTGCTGCTGCAACAGCATCACAAAGTGACAGCAAATAACAAACATATTGAAATTTGTCACTCTGAAAATACCATTTACCAAACAGGGGCTTTTGCACCTACTGGGTGAGCAGCTCTGAGGTGGCAAACACACACGGGAAAAAATGGCACAATTCTGCTATTTGACTTCTATACATTCACTGGTAATGTTAAGCTGCCTCAGGTACAGTAGGGACTCCCTTAAGTGTCAGACTGCTTTCTGGGGATTTTTCCCTTTCAAGGCCCAACTCAAGAAGATGTAATTCCTACCTAACACCAATCACAAGCAGCACCCATAATTTTGCAAACAAATCAACCAGCAGAATCCTCCAGACCTGCTTGTGGGAGACAGGTATACCTGCCTTGGGCTTGGATGTTACCAAGAGAGGTGTGAAGGATCAGAGGGAAAGGAAGGGCTCATACCTGACCTGTTGTACAAACGCTTCTGGCAGTTATGTGCTCAATAAATACAACAGATGAATTGCCAGCTGCCCCTCGAGCCATCATTAGTGACTGGCTCTTTTCTTAATAGGCATCAAATGCCTGGGTGAGCCTTCCAAGGGGCTGTGGGGCAGGAGCACACGGGCACTGCCTGTGCAGAGCAACACCTACAGGTGGGTACAGCTATGAAACATCAGCTGCTGATCCTTTCAGGTGTTACTGGAGTTTTAATACCTGCATAGTTTCATCCGCAACAGTTCCCCTGGTGAAGGCATGAAGCAGCTCCCACTGTTATTCAAAGGGAGTTAAATGGAAGGATTTCTATTTTTGCTGTATGAATTTCTACCCCGAGGCAAATTTTGCTGTGGGAAATTTTTTACCCTGGGGCACAAGAGGGTGAAGGGAGCGATAGTTTAACAAAAGCCAGCAAGCTGAAAACTATGTGCACTATGTATAGCTATGTGTAATCAAACCTTTTAACAACATTTCTTTCACAAACATTCAGCAATCAAAATAGGTGATGCTGTTTTTGATGACTCCTGCTCTCTTCACAAAGCCTGAAATTCTATAAAAGCAAGAAGGTGCCATTTCTACTAGGTAAAAGCCATTTTAGTTTCAAAAATTAAAAAGAAAAATCAGTAATACTCCCCCATATAAACCATACAGACTATCAAAAGCCAACTAGCTCTGAAACTGAACCCTTTAATTCCGTTTAGAAAACTATGAGCTCAGATCTTTCATTATAATAAACAAGTAAATTTCTCTTGAAGTCAGTTACACTGGTCCTGTCAGCTCAGAGAATCCCAGCTTTGTGATCACAGAAACGTTTAGATTTTCAAGGGGACAGGGCAGATTGAACAGAGAGTCCAGGATGTGGCCCTGTCTATATATTACTGTGTATATTACTGTTTTGCCACTGAAGGTCCAGCTTCGAGGCTGCAGAGCTGTCAGTGACCAAACATGATGGACCACCCATCGGCCTTTTATTAACCAGCACTTGTTCCCCCCTCTAATCCTATCACCAGAGTAATCAAAGCTGCCATGTCCCAGGGTTTGATGGAACAGCAGGACCTGGGAAATGAAGACTGATTTTGTTAACAAAGTCATTGCTGCCCCATGAATGCTGCCTCATTGGTAGAAAGCGGGGAGATGAGGTTTATTTGTGCAGAGAACGAGGCGGCAAAGAAATGAAAGGGGGAGAATGGTGAAGTGTGAAGTTTAATCTGGCACAGTCTGAGGTTTCTTTCTTTGAGGCAGTCTCTGATCCAATCAACACTGGTTTGATATTTAACATCTCCCCCTGCAGTTGGAAATGATACCAGCCAGAGGAGACCAGAGTCAGGGCTTCCCAAACAGCCAAGGGGGAGAAACAGGGATGCTGGCAGCTCCCACCAGCCTGACAGCTTCCCCACCAACAGGCTGGCATGAAGCTGCACCCTGACACAAAATTTCCCCTACAAACCTTGGGATTCAGTGCATCTGCAATGAGCTGAATGCAGGCTGTCCCTGAGGAGAGCAAGCTGGGTATGGGATGGGATGGGAGAGGGATTTTAGTTCTAATGTAGAGGAAGGGCTATGAACACTGTCTGGGACTGGGGATCCTGCTGAGAAACAGGATCAAACACAAGCAAGAGATGCCACCCAACTCCCCAGGGAACAGCAGTTTGGGCAGAGGAGTAAGACATTCCCCTTACTGACCAAACAGACCTTCAGTGGGGACACACTGTGGTCACTCTGGGGTGATGGGGGTCCCATGACAGCCCTGGGCCATCAGGGAGGATGCAACAGACCTGAGCTGCAGGAGACACCATCACAATTTTCCTTACTCCAACAACAGCCTGGGAAGAGCTTCCCATCATAGACCCACATGAGGGTCCCAAAGAAGAGAGAAAGCTTAGCCCTGTCCCCAGCTGGCCCTCAGAGGACAGACACACGGATGAGTCCTCACGGCCAGTCGTGGCTGCAGGGCCCCTGCCAGGATTCCACGAGAAGGCCTGGAATGCCACCCACCCCTCACCAGTTCTCAGTCCTGGCCAACTTGATTTTGCCCTTTTCTGGCCACTCTACATACACATCAGTGCTGTCAGACAGACTTCCCTGCTTCCTCTTCTTCACCTGCCTCAGCTTTTTCTGTCCCACTTTCCATGAAACCCAAAACTTCAAATACCAAGGAGCAGTGACATTTTAACCTGACCCAAACCTGCTATGAATTCCCCTGCATCCAGGCTCCCAACACAGCCTTCTGCTGGGATTCAGACACCTTGACACCAGCTCTACCACACCCAGGGCCCGGACTCTGAGTGACCAGCAGCTGCCAGAGTCCCAGGAGGTGGGATAACACTTCCACCCCAGGATCCAAGCAGGAGAGAGGCAGGTCAGGGGGAAGCAGGAGGATGGGAGGGATGTGGAAAAGCAGCAGGAAACACTGTTCAGAGATTTCAGGGGGAGCAGAGCATCAAACTACAAAGTTTCGGGGTTTACAATAGAAAACAATGCTCCCTGCTCTACCTGCAGGAGCTGGCTCTCCAGGAAGCAGCTAATTATATGAGCCACCTTAATCTTTTTATCCGGCTAAGACAATCAACATTTCAAAGCCATGCACAGAACGTTTCAAAGATCGTTCCTGGTCAAAAATGCAAGTGTATCCACTTTCTTTCAGAGCAGATCAAAACCAAGTACCACACCGGGACCACTCCTAGATTTCCTCCTCCTCACGGTATCAGATTAACAGATTTGGTGTATGTAGTCAGATTAAATATTTGCAGTAGCACAAAGCTGCCTTTGAGGAGAAGAAGTAGGGGAAAAAAGCTTTTTTTGTCTTTTTTTAAAATTTGCTTAGGGCAAAAATACTGGACTTTGGGGACGTGGGAAACAAAAGCATTGACATGATTCAGCAAGGCACAGTCTTAAAACCTGAATTCTGAATGCAGAAATAATGTGCAGTATTCCTGCAATAGTAATGCTGAAAACAGGTAAAAAACCGCTGATGCCCTTAGCAGATTTGGGACTGTAATTTATCACAGATGTTCTCATCAAACTGTGCAAACACCCTGCGAGACAAAAGCTGCTCAATTTCTGATTTCCATTTTAGTGTGTTTTAATTATGTGTTGCTTAAGGAAGGCTCCAAGACCTGGAATTGGGAGGTGAAACCTTGCAATAGTAATCCACTCCACTAAATTAGCACAGTAATACACCAAACAGTAGGACTGCCAGACGGTGTGATAACATTACAAATTACTATTGTTAAACAACTAGCCAGGTGTCAGGATGCATGAAATCTAGAGGAAGCAAGAAAATAAATATCTGGTTTGTTTTGTTTAATTTTATCTCCTGTTGTTCTGGTGGCCTTGTTCCCAGAAAAAGTTTCAATCTAGGAAAAATCCTCCTGAACACTGATCTATTTCAGCAACTTTGTCAATTCTAACAATTAAAATGGAATGTATTTTTAATTAGCACAAATGTTTTGCATAAATGACTGTCCTTTACTTGCCAATAGCAGTAATACCTGTTCTTTTTTGGATTATTTTTGGAGCAAAATGAATGGGAAATTTTTGTTTCTATTTAAAACCTGGAGAGAAACACAATTATGGTAAGAGCAGCAGTGAGTTTTGTACTCTGTCCCTTTTACTTTCTCTGTTGCTCACTCTCTCTAGAAAGAAAAAAACGTAGTACGATTCACATTTAAAAGGCTTCCAAGTGGTACATTTTTAACCAAGTGCTTTCATGTGCTTGATTCTCACTGCTATTTTTGACCTAATACAACCAAACACTATTGGATGTCTGGAATGGTTAATTATTTTTACCTCACCTTAAAGAAGGGGTTCTACAGATAGGATAGGCACTTGAACCTTTCAGACAGAACAGTGTAAAACGAATTCCCTGTTTCGGATGCGTGTTCATTAATGCAAAGGTCCTTAGGGGCTTTCTTTTAATTATTTTTGTTGATAAACAAGAAAATTCATTCAAAAGTATATGCAACAAATCTCCTCTGAAGGCTGCATGTAAAGACTCCTAGTTAAAATATTGGATGAACCAAATGTTAGTGAAAGCCAGACTTTTTCGCCTTAAAATAGTTCCCACCGGACTTCAGGGGAGCAGGGGGTGAAGTCACTCTAAGGACATTTTAATCACACCGAAGATCAGTCCTTTAATCCTTATTCCCACATCACTAAGAATTTTTTTGGTCAAAGTAGGACAGTAAGATAAGGCTGAAATAGACCGATCCAAAACTAATGACAAAAAGCAGGTTAAAAATGAAATATCATAGCAGTAACTGACACCACCTTAAATCTCCCCTGGATTATTTGTTTTCTTCCACACACATTCATTTCCTCAATTTCTAGTAAATCTCATTTCACATAAACAGTTCCACAAAGCAAAGTCAATAGCTGTTACTGTGTTCCTGATTAATCCACTGAAATGAAATAGATCTCATGGCTTAGTATTTGGTTGTTTAAAGCTAAATCCACTGAAAGAATTCCGGAGTCCAGTTACACCAATAACTTTTGTTTCTTAACCTACATCCTTTTCTTTTTGCTGAAATTTACCTGCTCCAAAATGAAATAAACGCATGCATATTGTGCACTTAATTTCCCCCAGTACAAGGGCACGAGCCACTTTGTTTTGACCCAGAGTGACCACTAAAAAGACGACTGACAGTTTGCATGTACTAAAATCAATTTGAACAATGTCGAAATTTCTATTTTCATTTTTCATGCTTCATCCTCTTCCTGACAAGTACCACAGAGCTGCTTTACTTCAAAACAAACAAACAAAAAAAGCCCTTTTCACCCAGCTCTGGGACAGGATGGGAAGCATAGAAATCTCCCTCACAAGTGGCAAGTATGCAGACACACACATTCACACGCTGGACATTTGCCTCTCAAATAAATTATACACATGACACACAGGCAGTGCTGGCCACGCACATCCCGGGGTTTCTGCAGGCAGCACTGGCCAGCGTGACGGCCAACAGGCAGCCCAACAGAAAAGCTGCTGAGGCCCAGGAGTGACCACCCCGCTGCAGCAGGCTTGGGGTTCACCCCATCAGCTGATGGAAGTGCAAGCGAGTGCGGCCCCCACATCCTGGGATAAGACATGAGGCCCAGAAGCCTCCTTACCTGGGAGAAGTTGAGCCCGTTCAGCGGGTGACACTGCTCCTCCACCCGCTCCACCGCACCCGTCTTCTTCTTCATCCTCTCGGCCTCCTGGGCGAGGTAGAGATCGAGCACCGGCACCCCTCTGGAGCGGATGTCCGTCTCCGTCAAGGAGTTCACCATCAGCATCACCCAGACGGGCCTCTTGCGCTCCCAGTTCCCGGCGATGGCGTTGAAGAGGTAGTCGGCATAGAGCCCTTTGCCCCGCTGGTCCGGGGTCATCCAGTGGGGCAGCATCAGCTTGATGTAGTCCAGGTGGCGTTTGAGGCGGCGGTACAGCTCCCGGGGCAGCACGTCCTGCAGGTTCTCCCCGTGGGGCAGCATCTGGCAGCTGGCCAGCCCCGAGATGGTGTAGGGGTCCGTGAGGTCCAGCTCGAAGTAGACGCTGGAGCTGGCGTGGAAGGCGGCCTTGGAGTTGTCAGGGATGAAGTCCCAAACTCGCGTGTAGGGCACGTGGATGGTGCCGAAGAGATAGGCGGGGGGGTCACGGCGAATGGTCCAGAGGAAGGAGTTGAGCTCTCCTTGCTGCGGGGAAGACAGAGGGGCTGCTCAGTGATGGAGGAGCGGGAGGGCAGGAGACGGTGATGCCACCCTCGCGCTGCCCGCAGGGCAGGAGGAGCGGGGGTCCCGCTTCCCCATCCCCTCTCACAAGCCCCACGCGGGCTCACGGCAAGCAAAGCCC
>VZRO01005871.1:295225-316342 GCA_013397915.1 Daphoenositta chrysoptera
TCACCGGCAGGGACCGAGGGCAGCCGGCTCCCCGGGGGATGCCCTGCGGCGCCCCCCCTCAGCGCTCGCCGGCTGCGCTGACCCGCGCGGTCAGGACATGTCCGGCTTTCCCCGGCCCCTCCGAGCCCGGCGGGGAGGGCAGGACAAGGACGTGGCCCCTGCATGGCGGGGACAGCTCCATACCCTGTGCCTCAGCTGTCCTCACCGGGACCCCCGCCTCCGCAGCCTCACAGGAGGACGGAAGGAAGGACACTTGTGTAGTTTCAAACACGCATCGTTAGCGATCCGGCTTCCACTTGGACCGAAAAGCCTCAGCAACTCGACTTGAGGGGATTCTTGGTGACGGGAGCGCTTTCAGGGTCCCTGAGGGTCTGGGGCCCTCTCTGGAGGTCGTTGCAGAAGGCACTTGAGTTCAGCAGCTGCAACTCACACCACCTCCCGTGTGTTTAAAGGGTTTCAGAGCAGAGGACAGGCTGACAGTGCCTGTCACCGTCACATGCAAGAACTCCTGCCTCTCCAGATCCATTCTGGGCAGGGGTGGGAGTCAGGGTGCCGGACACAGCCCGTTCTCCCTGCAGGACACTGCCCAGCCCGGGTATCTCCCTCATCCTGCTGCGTGCAGCAGAGCCGATCTGTATCCCGGCTATCCCATCACCTCCGGGACTGCAAACCCTTTCCAAAACCGGGAAGTTCCTCACTGTATTGACAATGATCAAAACTACCGAAATTCACATGATGAAATGCAGTCATTACTGTTATGATGCACGGTGCTTGCTCTGGCAAAACTGAGAGTGGAGCCGGCAGAGTTTTGGCAAGGACAGTGCAGACTCAGGCCCACCTGGATGTACACGTGGCTTGCTGAGAGTCCCGTGGAGACTGAGGGACACCGGTTGCTGTGGTGACTGATGGACAAAAGCAGCCACACAGGCTACTGAGAGGCACTTCGGAACCACTGTGTGCACATCCCCTGCACACTGCTCCCGGCAGGAGAGCGTTCTCCTCACCACAGTGTCGGAACCAGCAGCTCCTTTCTAAGTGATGACACTCATCCTCCTCTCTCTCCTCCCAGATCTCCCAGACAGGTAAAAATCAGGCGGAGTAGGGGACTGGTTTTTCCTCATTGTGATTCTATTTCTTTAATATTTCAAATAAATACTCCATTTTCTGGTTCCACCCTGAGAGGTATGGTTCAGATAAAGGAAAGATAGAGAAGGACAGAGAGGCAGAAGGTTTTTTAGCACACAGGGTGTCCCATTGCTGCAGCAGAGGATGGTCCAATGAGACAACTGAGTCATGGCCACACTGGGTGCTGGTGGCCTGGAGTCACCTGTGGCTCCGTGCTGCTGGGATAATGAGCTGTGTGTGTGTTGCTTTGTAGGCAGTGAGTTCTCACATGGACTCCCCACCAGCTCGCTTCCCTGGCATTGTGTGATGGCACAATCCCACAAGGACAGGGAGGGCAGGGCCTGGCTTCATGTGCTCCAACTTTCTCTCTGCAGCAGCCCCACCTTTCTCTCAAGTGTGCCTCAGCTCTCATTCTCAGCCCACCCATCCCAAATATGCAGGGTCACTGTTGGTGGCTGTGCCCACGCCTGAAATAAAGGTCCAGAGCAGGCAGGGTTGTGCAGCCCATGTCCCAGCAGATGTCACACGACAAGGGCTAAGTAGAGTCACAACACAGGATCCTGTTCCTTTTCCCTAAGCTGCCAAAAACCTTTTAAAAGGTACAGGCTTGATGCTGTCGTGACACTGTAACACGGAGCTGCATTTGCTGCAGCTGGATCAAACTCTCCTTGCATTCAGCAAGTGCCCCTTCCAAAGAGACATGGCTGCACTTGCCTGCCTTAATGGCTTTGACTTGGTCTACCCTTTCTCTAGCTCCTTCCCACATCCCTTCCAAAGCAGTGAAAGAACAGAGGGGCCTGTCAGGAGGCTGGTAGGGCCATCAGGAGTGACGTGACCCAGCATCCATCCCCTGGAGAAGACGCCTGGGAGGTCTGTGAGGATGTGAGCCGGGTGCTGTGCTGCGAGGGAGGCGATTGCCCTCATCGATAGCGTACATATCAAAGCACCCAGGGCAAGAATAAACAAACATCTACGGCTCTGTGCTCGTCTTCCATGAGCCAAAAGGCAGGTGTGTGTGTGTGTCTGTGAGTGTGTGTGAGGATAGCAAGTTTTCCAGCCGTTTCCCTGAACTCAGCCCCGATGTTGCAAGAACTGCCTAGCTGTGAAAACACGACCTCGCCTTGATTTATGCCGCTTGTGGGTAAGATGACTAAGAAGAAGGGGAAAAAAAAAAAAAGAGCAGAACAGGAACAGAAATCCCAGTGGGAGCAGGATGAGGGTGTGTACGGATTTGGTGGGACAGTCAGGTTGGGGAAACTGCAGCCAGAGCTCCAGGCAGTAGGAAGAGGAGACCACAAAACCACATGATGTGTGTCATGATGTTCCACCTAAGATACAAAAGCATGCTACAAGTTTTATGAAGGCAAAACTTTGGTAACAGTAAAGAAATTAATTCTTTTTTGAAATTGTAACATTTTTTTTCTCCTTCAGATGAGTTCCATATGTCCTCATGATTTTTTACTTTTAAACACAGCAGTTTAGAACAAATCTTAAGTAACATTTAGCCTGCGTCTAAAGTAAATATTTACAAAAACATTAAATAATGGCGCTGATCTTTGGAAAATGTGTATTGCTCCCTACCTGCTACTGTTTTGTGCCTATCTAGGGTAATAGAAAAGCGTTGTAGTAAAGCCCAAGGCTGTAAAAGCAGTATAACAGTGTGATTAGAAGTAATCAGATGGAAAATACTGACTGTTAAAAACTGTGAAGAGATAAGAGGGCTATGCTTCAGAGGGAAGGTTATGTTATTTTGGTTTAACAAATTTTAAGAAAATTAATAAGGGAATTGACTTTTAATCTTACAAAAGCTGTATTATTTTTGTGGAAGCATAATAAATAGTTTTAGCTGTTATTTATGTCATGTATCATTTTCAAAGAACCTTACTAAATAAATATTAATCATTTCACCAACCACTTAAAGGCAACCACTTTAGGGGTGCGGTCAGGCAACAACTTACCAAGTGAGTTGTGCTACAACAGGAAGTGAAGACAGCCAGATTCAATAAGGAGTCCGTGTGGGTATAAAAAATATTTGTGGAGGCTTTAACAATATCTTTAATGAGGCCAAACAAACCCCCATGGAATAGAGGGTAGATTTCTTTGTTAATGAGAAGTTTGCACTGGAACTTGTAATTACAGTGAGTTTCCAACAGGTAAAGAAGATTATTAGATCTGAGAGAAAACAGCTTGTGAGGGATAAGTATTTGCATGCAGAAAAGTGTAACTTTTTTTTTTTTAAGAACGTGCTCCTCTCTGCTCACCTTCCTCACAGGAGAAATACCAGGTTGTTGGCCTCTGATGTATCAGTATTGCCCTGTCTCAACCACGGTGTACTTTCTTTTGAAGGCACCCAGTGGATTTTAGCCCCTGCATTTCTCACAACCTTCCTGCAACAAGGAACTCTGCTGGCCCAATGACCCTCCCCAAACCTGTCCTTTGTCAAAACTGGAAGAGTAAGAACCCAGCGTTTCCTTTTCCATGAATGAAGCTGAAGGTGTCTTCTGCTCGTGCCAGAGATGGCAGAGGAGATTCAATCTTCTTGCATGCTACAGATCACAGAACAATTTAGATTGGAAGAAACTTCCTGAGGTCTCTGGTCCAACCACTCTGAGCAGAGTTAATTTCAATGTCAGATCATGCTGCTGAAGTCCAATTAAAGATGCTCATTAGATTTCCTTATTCTTATACACAGGTGGCATTCTCTGTAGCTGTCCTGCACTCAGAAAATTATGAAGCCTAAAGCAGTTGCACCGCTAGCAGTCATGCCATGACTTGTTATTTGCTGTGACACCTGTGCTGTGATGTGTCTGGCAAATAGATTTTCCTGCACAAGATTGATTTTGATATTGTAGTCACATAAAACATCGTTGCTCAGTCGTGCAATTCATGATTTGAAACATGCAGCTGTCAGAGGAACAAGCCTCCACTACTTAAGCCTGTCACGCTGAAACTGCTGAATTATCACCACTGTTTCAATGTTTCACATCTTTTCTTCATGTGTGTAGCAGGCAATACAATGTAGCTACTGTAGTCAGTCTTACATTTCCTTGCCTGTTTGTCCTCCTGTGTCCAGTTCAGTGTCTTTTGTCTCAGTGTAGCAAAAACAACCAATCCAGTTCTTGAAGAAAATCCCCTCTCAGTCCTGACATCCTCCCTCCTAAGAACGAGGTATGAATTTTGCAGACCAACCAGCATTAATAGCTTGTATTACATTTTGCAAAGTCTCACCTTGTGCTGTGGCCTCTGCAATGACAGACCACATCCTGCCTGAGACTAGGCGTGTAAATAGCTGAAGAAAACCTTTCCCAGTGTCAGACTCTGGAATGCATTCTACCCCTGTATAAAGTTTAGTCTGCGCTTGTGTATGTATATAATATTACCTATGCACACCTCTAAGAAGGTGTATGTAGCTCTGTGTGTCTGTGTTTATATATATTAGTGCATTCATATATACATATATATATAGATATATATGTATGTATACACACACACAAGATGATGGGATAGGTGAGTGCTATTAATGCTCCCTTATATGCTTTTCAGTTCTCTTTCCCATCCTCTCAAAAACATTCTGAATTTTAGCCTATGAAAGCAGAAGCCTGTCCTTCTCTGTTGTCCTACCACAAGTATGGTGGATCCTCTCTTTGCAAGATCTTCTGTCTGCACCTTAAGCAGAACATTACTGTTCCATTCCTCAAGCATATTAAATCAGAGAGATTGTGGAAAAAAGATCTGAAAGCAGCTCACCCACCTGAACAGAAGTAATCTCCCTGCTGCACAGAAAAGGCTGTAGCTGTTTCCATAGCACAATAGATTATCTCCTTGAGTCCTAATAAGCAAAGAGATTTCTTCCTGTTCAGCATAGTTCAGTGTGCAGTTCCAGAAGCTCCACTTAATTTCATAAACAGTTGAAGCCTCTTTCATGTTTGGAGAATGATTGGGAGTTCAGCTGCTCAAGAGTCCTCTAAATGCTCCACTCTTTATTGTCATTCACTCCATTTTCTTTTCCTGGTTTCTAGATTGCCATTGATTTATACAACCTGGGTATCATATTATGTTCATTGGTGTTTATTAATGAGAAGCCTCAGAGGGTTTTTTAAGTGGAATGAGTCTTTATTATAAGTCAGCTAAACCGGCCCTCCAAGACAGCACTTCTGAAAGAGGAGTCTCTGCAGCTTTGGCCTAACCTGGAGCAGAATATTTCAAGCAAACACAATAACGTTGTGTGTATGTCTGAAGTAGCTCATTTGCCAACAGCATTCCTATTCCGGTGGCTTGGAACACATAATAGACATGCAAAACGTGCCAATATTTTGGTAATTTGGTGTAAAAACTGCTGCTTTTTTTCTTTTGGAGCTGGTAGAATATGGCTCACATTTGTTGCGTGTGTGTGGGCCTGCTCCTTATTAAAGTTGTGGTCCTTTTTTCCAGTAACCACTTCAGTGCTGTGAATCAACATAACCAGTTCAGAAAAACACCATCTGTCGATTGGATAAACAAAAGTCTAGTTAGCTGGAAGTTTAATAGATCACAAAGTCTCACCAAGTCCATTTTTATGTTAATAAATTCCACCATGGAATATTTTCTGATGTCACATGGTAAAAGTGCCTCAAATAAATAGCAGCTGAAGCATTTTCCATTATTTCTCGCAGTGTTTTGTGAGCTTAACAATAGAAATTGGCCAGGATCTGTACTTCCCCAATCTCAAGATGCCATATGAGTGTGTATATTGGGTTTCGTGAATCTTAGAAAAGTAGGTTTAGAAGGGATCTCATCTAGCCTGACCAGAGCTGCGTCAGGTGGACCTCTCCTATCCCAACCAGATGTTGAGCTCACTTAGGAGTGGAGGCTGGGGCTTGCACTCTGTAATAGCCAGTGACTTCATTTCATCCATCCTGTGCCATCCATTCTTTTGGTTCAGGTCACCTATATTACTGCTTTTTAATAGCAATCCAGCACAAAGCTTCCTCTCATTCCTCTGTACCTGTGTGCAAATATTTGGTGAGACCTTCCGAGTCATCCTGAGTCCATTAAAAAGGGTGAATTAGAGATTTGCCTACAAAGTTATACAATTACTTCTAAGTAAGACTAAGGAGGGGGACTCTGCTTTAGTGCTGGTGGTGCTGAGAGACCCTGAGGCTCGAAGTTCATGCCAGCACTGCAGTAGTGCTTTTGCAAGGTCGTCATGGGGATGGTCTTCTCTCTGGATTTCAACACAGCCTGTGGTGGTGTTTGCTGATAAATGAGCTACTGGGGATGCTACAGCCAGTGTGTGCTACCCTCTCATAGGCTTCCAGGGCACCTGCTGCAGGAGAAATCTGGCTGCCTCCTTTTATGAGAAATCTGATTGTGGTTATTGGAAGGGAATACTACCCATCTCTTTGCTGTATCCCTTGTCCTCTCTCCCAGGAGGAAAATAATAGGGAGCTATTTCAATACCTGTAGTTTTCTTGTAACACTGCCAGTTCCCTGTCCAAATCATGACTTTGTCCTGTTTTTAGGAAGTCTCAGGCAAGGAGCAGTGCATATGTATGTTGTACACCCACATACCTAGTGTGGAGTCCTACTCATTTCCTTCTGTTGCCTGGAAACAACTTCTGCTGGTTTGCGTAGAACATGTAAATGCACTTAATCATGTGGAAGAAGCTTTAATATTTCAGATTATAGTATTCTTCCCCTTTCCTTCCTCATGTGCAACTCAGAGTGGCTTTTACATTTGAGATCCAGCTGTGCATGCTTGAATCTGTGATACTCAGCCCGTACTTTGAAGCTACTCCTGCCCTGAAATCACACTGTGTATATCCATTACAAGCTGTAGGGAAGAATTAATCGAATAAAACCTGATGCTCTGCTATGTTAAAGCACATCACAACTTACCTATCTCTTCTTACATATCTTCTGATTATTGCAGAACTATAAAGCTCTTCTATTGTTTCTTTGAAACAAATTTAAAATAGTCCCAGTAATCCTTCTGGACTTGAGAAAAAATAAACTTTTCACACTATGGCAAGTCCCTGAAATGCCTACAAGGGCTCCTCTGCTGAGCTGTCCTAGGGATATCAAGTTTGTTATAAACTGGAAGACTATGGCCAGGTCATCTTTTATTTATGTGGTAGGATCCCATTATCAGTTTATCACAGAGGTTACTTTTTTCAGGGCTTTTCTCAGTGCACTCTTTTCCAAACATTTTCAGCAGACAAAGAGAAAAAACTGTCTGTTTTGGAAGTGAGTCTGTAGTGCACGTTGGTCGGTCCCAGTGTGTGTCTAATCACTTTTAGTCTGCCTGCATGAGGAGTTAAGACTCGTCTCTCCTCTTGTTAGCACTGGTCATGTGAAAAGCACCAAGAAAGCAGGGGGAAAAGCATCAAATAAGAGAAATGTTGTAATTTGGCAAGAAGAATGAGCTCTCCCCTCCTGTTAGAAACTAGCTTTGTTTTCATGTGGAAGTAGGTCTTGCAGGCACTGTGCTTTCTTAGCACATCTTGTTGCATCTCGCCGTATGTGCCTAGCCCTGTGATGATAACTAGTCTCCAAACATGAAACAAAAGAGTGAATTATGTCTGTATTTCTGTCAAGAGCAGAGAAGTATAGCCACAATAAACCTAGAGGTTTGTAGGGTGAAGTAAGAAGAGAGACTTTCTTTTCAGAAGCAAAAAGTTTCGACTATTTAAATCTCATTGAGATGATGTTCATTGGGATCATCAGCAACACTTTTTGTTGTTGTTGCTAACTTACACATGCACATAGAAACTGCCTTTCATGGGTGAAAAATGTCTTGCTTATTCACAAGCCCTGTAGAAATAAACATTTTATATATATCTGTACTGCTGGCAGCGAGGATTTTATTTGTCATGCCATGTGCCAAGCTTTCATTAGTCAAAGTGTGAAAAATCCCATTTGCTGTGTTTTGGAGAGTTCCCATTGGAAGCATTTAGAGAGCAATTCACTGATCTTTCGATCACTGGAAAGGAGAAGGGATGCCCCTGGGCACTGGCCAACAACAGGGGACTCGGGAGTTCTGCTTTAGTCCTCAACTTTGTAACCCATCCTCTTTTTGACTCTGAGCAAATTGCTTCATCTGTCCACATCCTGAATCCCCAGTGACAAGGATCAGGCTTTCAAGTCATAAATTTGTTCAGTAGCATAAACTTAATATCTCAGATACTAATATGGTGGTAACCACATGGTCAGACTCTTGGAGCTAAGAAAGTTTGATAAATGGAGGCAAGTCTGGGTCTGAACATAAGTTTTGGAGAAGCTCCAGAGCACAAATAGTGCGACTCTTTGATTTCACTCTCCACTGTCACAAAAACCAAGCACACTTTTCTGCACACTTGGATCTCTGCCGCTGCTGAAGTCCAGGTCCTGCTCTCTTAATCCCAAACCTACCTCATTTGGGGGCATATACAGGGAGGTAAGGTCCCTGCGGTGTCCTCTCTGAATGAGGTCGCTGTGAAGATAGTGAAGAATCATGGAATAAGTAGAGCTGCCAAGGAAATGGCTTTGGCTTGATTGATTTAATTTTGTGAAGCTGTACACATACCCAGGAATCTGTAAACTGAAGAGATTGAGGTCATGCTCCTACCTGTGCTGGGGAACTGTCTCTACTGCCTCTATTCCTCTGTGTAAAATAGGAAGAGCCTAAAAGCCAACATGAGTAAGATCAAATTCTGCTTATTCAGATGGAAAGTATTGCTCTAGTCCCCTGGGAGTTTGCTTTCTTTTTTTTAGGAATGGTGTTGCCAAGTTCTGGACAGAATTTACAGAACAAATCTCTTGGCATTGTAATTCATTGCAAAGGAGACCTAAGTTTATCAACTAAATTATAGTTGATGGAGCCTTATATCAATTCTTTAAGTGTCCTTTTGGCTTCTTTTTATGTTCCTTCTCCGCCCTCATCAAGATGCTCAATGAAAGACTTAAATCTATTTTCACCTTCTTTAGAGGCACCGACGATAAAGCAAATGAAATATTATTCTTTCTGAGTAGTAAATTTATAGCAGGCAATAACAAATCCATGAGAATTTATATGGCTTTTTGCCAAAGAAACCAAGGATTTGAATCCATATACTGAAAAATATATGCATATCTATTCCGGTGTTTAAAGAGCTGTGAGAAATCCTTTTCTTAAATGAAATGAGAGAAAAGTCTCCCAAATCACCTATGACCCTCCTTTTAAAGCCTGAGTGTCATCAGAAGTTTAAAACTTTATTAAGACTTTCTCATGCTTTTAGCTCCCTGAGATATCTTTAGAGGATGCAGGTATGAGAAGAATGAAGGCGTTGCAGCATCAAACAGCCGAGCTTCCATTATCCATGCATGGGACAATGTCACTGAAGGCTCAGTGTCCATGTCTGCCCCTGGAGATAAAGGCCAGAAACCTGACCAGATCTTCCCCTGAAGAAGCCATGGAAGATGGCAAGAGACTCCCTTTGAACTGGAACAACGCCAGCGTTCCTGAAACCGAACTGCCCCAGTCTCCTGCAGCCTCTGTTCATTGTCTGCTGGTAGCTGTCACCTTGCTGCTGTTCTCTCAGCCAGCTCCCCTCAAAAGGCACTGTGCCCTCCTCCCAGGAAGCCCTGTGTTCACTGGCTAAACACTCTGTTGGAGTTCTTTTGCTCTTTCCATTCTCCTCCGTTGCTTCTCTTGTGATTTGGTCATGTTGGAGGATAAATGAGGTATCAGTATCAAACCAGCCTGGACTCCACTGAGGTTTTTTTCTCTAGTCTTGGATTTGAACTTGCTCTTCTGAGAAGCCTCTTGGGAATGACTGCCCATCACAGTGTCTTGCTTGCTTGGACAGCTCAGGTCTCCATGGCTCGGTGGTTAAGGGAATCTCCCGCATCTCTAGATGGGCATTTCCCAGGCTGCCTGCTAGGGCACAGTTTGGGATCGTGTGCCTGCAGAGCTTGCTTTAATATTGCTGGCAAATCCCTCCATGTCCTCACCAGTCCTCGTTTGACTGCGCATGTGGAAGTCTTCAGACATGTCTGCAGTCAGATGCTTGCCGTGTTTTCAATCAACACAATTCAGTTTTAAATTATAGCTCTAAGAGCTTTTCAGGCTGTGCCGACAAGCCTGATCCTTAAAAAAAAAACAAACAACAAACAACCAAGCTCCAAACCAATGTACTTTGAGAAGAACGAAGGGAAAGTGACATCCATTCTGGAAGGAAGAAGCAAGAATAACAAAACCTGGCACCCTGGTCTGTGTTTGCTCTAATGATGCATCTCCATGTGCTTCGTGTCCTTTGGTAACACTGCCCTTTCCGTGCCACGTCGTGGATCGTCAGATGAGGAAGCTTGGCCCAAAATAAACGCCAGGCTGCTTTTCATCTCAGGGATTTGTTTGTGCCAAGCGAACAAAGTAACTTCTTTGTGGCTGTTTGCATTTGTCGTTCCAAGTTGTCTGAGCACTGGGTTATAAATACACACCACCGATTGATAGCCTCAATATGTCCAGTCGGACGAGCTTTGCGTGCTGGCAAGGAAAGGATTTGGCTTGCCTTAATTATTTTTGTTTTAATACTTTTTTTAAATGTTTGATATAAATCAAAGATACTGTAAATATAACACAGGAGGAGCGGGTTCCTTCCTTATCCATATTTTAGACTGGGTTTCTGCCCAACGATTTTAGGTAAATTTTGTTTTATATGTGTATTCTTTGCAGTAATGTATGTAAAGGGGTGATGTCAAGCTGCTTGTGTCATTTAATATTACAGACATTTTTAATGCAGAAATAAAATGAAGTCAGGATTTTGTCAATTTGCCTCCTCTTAGAGGAGATGCAAGGTATGAGAGGAACATGAAAGGCTGAGTTGTTCTGAGCTCTGCCGTAGGAGTGCTCATGGAAAGCCAAGACCTGCTGTCCTGGGCCTGTGACAACAAGGCCCCTTAATCACCAGTGACTCTGAGCAGCCTAAGCTAAACCCTGAGTCTGGGGGACTCTCAGCCAAATCCTGACTCCTTCATCAAGGAATGTTCAGCCTTCTAGACTTGCTTTATTCCTGCGCCCACCCCCAGCCCCTACCACTGAAAAACAATGCTGGTGAAAAATGCCTCTTTGGGAATTTAATTTGTATGGAAAACATTTTATTTTTGTATCCAAATCTTCCAGTCTGTGTAGGGTTTTCCATTTGCTTTCAGCAAAGACTCTTTTTCACTGTTTTTCTCATCCAAAATTCTTATTAAGAAACTGAATGCTTTTACCAAAAATGGGCATCTTTTCCTTCTCCTTTACCCCCTTCTTCATTCACAACATCTCCAGACCCCTGAAAACAAGCTAATTTAAAGAAAGCACATTTCTCTTTAAAAAATTCCCATGGAATTGATTTTGTTGTGGTTAATGTCTGCTTTGTCTGTCTTCTGTCTGGAGCTAGAAGAAAATTCCTTGAAACATTATCAGACAGTGCATCTCTACAGCCCAAATGAGGTTCTAAACATCTCATTTATTCATTTATATGATAATCCGGTAACCATAATTGCGGTCACAGGCTTATTTGCAATTTGTGTACTGAAACGGTTGTGCACAGTCGTTTGAAAACTGGATCCCTTTCCAAAGGTCTCAGCCTCAGACACACTTCAGGAAGAATGTGCTTACTGGATGCACTGAGATGCAGTGTGTTGTTATGTATACATGCACATGTATTTCTTTATTAATGAACATATCCATATATAAAATATGTGCATGTGGTTGGAAGTGAAAAATCACAATACCTTGTCCCTAATTTTCATTTTGCTTTGAACCAAACTTTTCCAGGGTCACCTGGAAACGCTCTCCATGCAGAGCAGGAGGCAAATAGACCCAAGGCAATTTTACACAGTGATGAGTCAGTTTTGCTTTCAGGTCCTGGTGCAAAAGGAGAATATGGGTCCATGTCCATGCGTGGCAGCAAGGGAAGGAACATGTTGGATCTGTGTGGACTGAACTGGCCAGAATCCGTCTGTTCCAGACAGTCTAATAGTGAACGAGCCTTCACAGAGTCTGGTTCACACTGAAAAAGCATGAAAGAAAATAGACCTGTGTGTCTGTATCCCTTCATAAATCCAGTTTGCATGAGTGGGCTTCTTACTTGCACTTATTACTGTGTGTAAGTTAAGGGGCGAGTAATATAAATTGAAGCCTAATTTTTTCTTTGAAGCTATTAACACCCACCCACAAGCAACAGGAAACAGACTTCAACTTTAATTAGTACCAACACATTCAAAATTCACCCTATATTTGCCTTCAAGTGCAGCAAAGCAGCTTCAAAGCTAAAAGCTTCTTCACTTTCTAAGTAATAATGAGGTATTAATGAGGCAATTAGGGGCTTGTAAACATGGTGTCAAAGAGATATGAACTAATCACCAGCAACAGGAAAAAGACAGATCCCTCTGACTTCAGTGCTCTGTGCTCTCCCTAGGCCCCTGAGGCATTCTGTGCTTGTAAACTAATCCACAAAAATGTTCTAGATTAATTCAAAACACTATCCTCTTTTTAATTCCCTGACTGTCTTCAGGCTTGTTTCTGAATAGATGCTCTGTGTGAAGGCTTTTAAATACGCACTTTTGTTATTGCAATAAAACCCAGATTGGAGTTCTCTTGCGCTAAGCTGTCAATTTATATTTGGCTCTCTTCACAGATACATATGAAATATTTCTAAATAATTTTTTAGAGTATTTCTTCCAGTTTGTTTCCTTTTAGGCTATTTAATTAAAAAAATAAAGCATATAATTTAATTAGAACTGACAAACACCACTATTTTTCTTGCCCCTAGAGTGTGAAATGCTTGCATTGAAAATGAAGGATTAAATACACCAGTTAAATCTTGGAGTGATGCAGAGAGGGCAGGAACAAACATTTCCCCTCATAGATCTGTTAGCTTGAATGTTGAACTGGGATTAGTGCAATCTGATTTTATGAGAGTCGCTTTTTCGATTCTCATTTCCTTGTAGCAATAGCGTTCAGATCTCATCTAGCTAATGCTGAAATCAACCTGTCATGCTGCTTTCTGTTGCTAAAGGAAAACTCACAGCTGGTTTATTCACAGTAAGATATCAAATGTTGTTCTGCTGTCGTGATAGATTTTGAGGTTATCCCTATTAGAAAACCACAAAATGATAGAATGATTTGCATTGGAAGGAACCTTAAAGATCATCTTGTTCCAGCCCCCTGCCATGGGCAGGGACACCTTCCACTAGACCAGGTTGCTCAAAGTCCCATCCAGCCTGCCCTTGAGCACTTCCAGGGATGGGGCATCCACAGCTTCTCTGGGCAACCTGTGCCAGGGCCTCACCACCCTCACAAGGAAGATTTTTTTCTTAATGATTCCAAAGAATTTTGTATTTTCTAAGTGCAAGTAGAGGGGAAAAAAAAGAAAATTAAAAAGAAAAAAAACCCTTACAATATAAAAAATGTCACAGATATTCACTAGACTCCAGGCAGTGAAGCTTTAGGAAAAGCATAGACTGAAGAATTTCATAAGCTGGGAGCAAGCATATTCTCACAAAATCCCTGATATGTACACTCCAAATGCTCACGTGACAATTGAAATTCTGACCTCTCTGCTTCCTTCAAATTACCTCCACAGATGGTATTGCTCCACAACTGGAAGTACTACTGATTTCAGAGAGGCTTTTTGGATATGGCATGTTGTCTCCTGGAGATTAGTGTGAAACTCCATATCCTTTCTCTGTGTGATCTCATTACAGTCAGCTCTCTAGGGGTGAAAAGTGAGTTCACTAAACCAACTTATTGTGAAAAAATATTTTGAAACATAACACATTGTGGTTTGATCCTGCATCTCACAGGTATATGTTGGAAATCACTTGGTTGAAGTCAGTAACATGTGTGTTAAGCTCTCAGAAGTAAAAACAGAATGGAAGCCCTAATAGTTTTTCCTACATCAGGAACTTGATCTAATCCGCAGGAAAATTGTACATGAGTTCAACAGTCCAGCACTGTGCCTAGTAGTGTGCAGCTGATTGTAACTCTGGAATTGTCCCTCAACAGACCAGTTAAAAATGGTCTCCAAACATTTCTGAGAAGAATTCTTGTAAAGTTGATGGCGGTGAATCATGTCTGCAAATGTGAAAGCCAGTACTGGCATCTCCAGAAATTCAGTTTATTGTTTGAATTTTCAGCAGCATTTTCTTCTGGATATTACTCACCTCTCATAGCAGCTGGTTGTTGTTGCAGTAGAGACTCATGAGTGTTCAGTGATCTCACAACTGGCTCTTCTAGAGGTTAACTTGCAGAACTTCATTGAGT
The DNA here is from genome assembly GCA_013397915.1 of Daphoenositta chrysoptera. Lineage (NCBI taxonomy): Eukaryota > Metazoa > Chordata > Aves > Passeriformes > Daphoenositta > Daphoenositta chrysoptera. Next base: position 309,600 of record VZRO01005871.1, read on the forward strand.
TCTCCTTCACCTAAGCCCATCTAATTTATGGCTGGTTCAGAAAATTTCAGTATTTATGAAAACATTTGCACATTGAAGAATCAGCCTCCCACTGTGATCCTGTGCAGTCTAATAATGTCTCTCCCCTCAGTATTGATTCTTGCAAAGCTTTAGCTTGTACTTGGATATGACCAAATCTTTTTTTCTGGATATGAGATTTTGTTACAGCATCCCTGGCCAAGCGAAGCAGCCCTCGGGTATCCCATTGTGTTTGTGGCAGGTTTTGGGGAAGACACCACACCTTCCAGGCTGCATGTAAATTCCCAGACCACAAGCACACACACTCCTGGCTTTCACCCAGAGCTTTGTGCCTGGGAGCTCATAGCCACATGAAGATTTTGGTGTGTGGTTGTAGGGCCAGGAAGGCTGACACTTGGGTGACAATTCCATCAGCTCTCATTAAGCAAACACACATAGGCCGGTGTCACAGCCTTTCCAGTATTTCCTTCCTCGAGCACAAGAGCCACCAGTATCCGTGATGCTGTTAGGAAAAGACCACAGCTACAGACATCAGCTGCAAACACATCTTGGGTGGTTCCCCCCAGGCAGACAAAGTGCCTGAAACCTCTGACTCCTACTGCGAGTTGAAAGGAGTTTGGGACGGGTGACCCTAAATGCAGCTGGTCAGTAACTCACAGCTCTGGCCCAGAGTCCCAGAGAGGAGGGAATCCCCAGCATCCTGCCGTGAGCGCATGGAGCTGAGGCCGAGGTGTGGGAGGGGGCAGCCGCAGCATCCCCATTTCAATGTGTGAGACAGCAGACCTGCCTTGATAGCTCAGAGCTGTAGTGCTGGGGACATTACCTTTCCTTCACCTCTTTCCTTCCTCTCCTCCTGTGTTAATCCTACATAACTCTCTCTGCTCTTTCCATCTGGGCGGGGATCTTAAAAGACCCCTACAGTTCTGCAGGGCCTCTCCTGTTTGTGTGTAATAATGCAGGATGGCTGGACCATTAACACCTTCTCTGAGCACAGCATGTTGGAGCTGCAACATTTTCCAGCTTGGACTCCTTTGCCAAAGGGTATTGTGTGTGCATGCTCAACTTTTCTTTTAAAATCCCAAATAGGGTTTTCTTTTCTCTCTTCTTCCAGGTTGTGTGTGTTTTTGCTATTGGTATCCATGGGACTTTTCCTCTTGTGTTTCCTTTAGAGGTAACAGAGTCTGGGGTTGGGTTTTTTTGTTTCTTCTCCCTCTCCCCACCAAACCACGGTTTCTGGGAGGGTGGTAACTGAGAAGGAGAGGCTGAGTGAGTCTATGGAGTCATAAGTGAACCCTTAGGTGGAGCAATTTGCTTTGAGGTCATTAGTTCAAAGAAAACTGAAGTGACATCTGCAGGGTTCTGCCATCTGAGAGCTGGGAGCTGGGTTTCCGTCACAAAACCATGATGCAGGCAGGTTACTAGGGATTTATGACTGAGTTGGATTCCCTGGAATATAATAAAGAGAGTCACCACTGAAACTTTTTCAAGCTTGAGACATTGCTAGCAGCTCTGTCACATACATGCTTTTGAAGATCTAAGAAGGGCCAGCTCAAATCCCAGCTGTGCCTCCTGGATTGGCAACTCAAGGGTAAGGGAGAGGAGCTTTGCAAAGAAGGAAGGCAAGTAAAGAAAATGAGGTTTCACTCCAAGGACACAGCTTCATGCATTGACATGAATGTATTGCAAGCATATAAACTAAGCTCTCTGACCCAGAGATACATGGCAAAGAATGACTTGTAAGTGCACGTGAGGATGGTCTGAAATGCAGGTAAGCAGTGAGCAAAAAGCAGTCTGAGGGGGAGGGATCTCTACAACAGCAGAGGTGTCTGCTCCCTCCCTTCATGTGAACCTCCTGCCACCAAAACGGAGGGGAGGAACTTCAGATGGACCAGGATGTGTCTTGTGGTTACTGACAAGCCAGCTTTGTTTCTAAGTGCATAGGCACATCTTTCTAAGAATTGAAACTTTACTGTCTGCATGTAGCTTTCTGAGGCGAAATCTTGCTCCATCAAAACTGAGAGTCATCCTCCTCAGCTGGGTGAGTACAGGAGTTCTGTCTCCTGTCTTGAGTAATGAAAATGATACAAGTAACTGGGATAGGCCAAAAGCATCTGTAATATTACACTAGCAAGGGAGAGCATTTGCCACGAGTGATTTTGTCACCTGCACTGCAGAGTGCTGGAGATGATGTGACCAGAAATAGGTCAGGCCAGTGACCTTCCACCTGAGCTTGGGCCTGCCCTAAATCACACCAATTGCTGTGGGAGCTGTAAACCTGGAGCACTGTTTGGCTGTGAGGTGTAATCTAAAGTGGGGAACACCACCGATGACTCTCTCATGAGTGGAGAGATGTCAAGGATCTCCTTGTGTCAGAATGGTCACCTGAGGCACAGTGAGAAATGACCAGTGCCAGTTAAGAGCTTTGTTCTCTCACTGTCCTGGGCTCCCAGGGGCTATTGCTGAACGGCTGGAGTTTTCCATGCTGCAGTTCCCTGGCATGGGAACGTGTTAACAGTCTGTTTAGCTGGTCTTTGTAGACTACAAGCTTTGTGTATGCATATGCTGTGAGAGATTTGTCAGAGCCTTTCCTGGAATGGGGTGCTGATTAGCCAGGGCCTCCTGAGAGCTCGTAATGGAAATCAATATAATGGTTGTTATAACTAATGATAACAAAGTCAAGAATGGCAACAAAAAGCTTCAGAGCACAATGTCCTTTGATTTTGAGGCTTTTGAAGGGGAGCAGAAAAGAATTATTTGAGGACGTAATAAAGGAACCCCCTCCCTTTCATAGAACTTCTCCTGGGAAAAATATTTTATTGAGAGAGGGTATGTTAGCCAAAGCAAGACATAAATATTTTACTTATTAGAGCACAGGCTGTTTCTCTTCTTGTTGGCTCCTTTGCCAAGGCTGGCCTCAGACAGAAATTTGCAGTGTCCGTTTCTGTACTGTGTGGAGGGGGAACCGGGGGCATGGAGACCCAGGCCACGGACTGAAAGCCTGCCAAAAAAAAAGAAAAAAAATAAAGCCCTTCTGTGAGAAATTGTCTTGCTCATAAAATGTGACATTTGCATGGCAGTCGCCAAGATTGTTTTTTTGTTCATAAACAGGGCTTTGGAGCAAAGATGTGGAAAGCCCGTTGTGAATTGAATTGGGCAAAGGTATCAGATCTCAGCAGCACACTTGACAACACAACTAATTACCCTGTGAGGGCAGAGCACATACTGCCACCTTTCCAATACACACTGCCCTGTGTGAGTTCTCTGATGTCTAATAGGACTTAGGCTGAGCACGATTTCTCTCCCTGGGAGAGCTTATAAGATTTCATTCCCTTCTACCTGTCTATGTCCACAAGATGTGGAGAAATGTGGCATCACTGAGCTCTCCATCATCATTGCACTTCATTGTGTCAGATAATCTTCGGAAAGGAGAGAGACAGGAAGGCAGAGATGCTCAGGCAGCTGAACTCACGTAACAAGTGAAATCATACGTGCATTTCCTTCCCATTAGAGCTGTTCAATGACTTAAAATCTGTCAAGGAAAACACCTGTAAGTCTCCATCTCAGAGCATCCTTGCACTGGAGATTGTGAGAACCTGGCAGCAGTTGGTCTAAGAAGTGGGGCTGTATTTCTTTTGTATGCCACCTCCTGTAGCATGAGTGTCTGGCTCTGAGCACAGATGGATCCAGGGTGACCGTTTTTATCTTCTTATACCTAGTTTTTTAAGGATCCTGTCTGCACTGGTAGTTTATGGTAGATGTCCAAGGAAAATTAAAAAGACAAGACAGATGATATCCATAGTTCCTCAAGGTGTTCTCTCTCACTCTCTGGAAAATTGTCATTCAGAGACATTGAGCCAGAAGTGGTGTCTGTTGTGTTTTGGTACCTCTGCAATTGATTTTTCTTCCATGCTTTTGTCTGACTAACTTTTGAGCCCATGTAAACGGCTGGCACATGGCAGAGAACTCCAGAGTTTAACAACCTCTGTGACTGTGTAAAAACCTCCCTCCCCTCTTCTGCTCTGTACATACCTCCAGCTTTTTCTGGCTGGCATCAAACACCTCTTGGAATTCACAAAGTGCTGTCCATCCCTCACTGCTCACACAATTCTCCCTTGAGTTTTATATGGCTTGAGCATATCTGTGTTCTTTTCTATCCTCAAGCATCTTAGTGCATTCTCACACAGAAATTCTCCAGCCACTTTCTCCCATATCTCCTATTCCAGTTTTACTATATCCTTGGATATATTCAGTGAAAAAAACCTGGATAAAAACTGCCAGTTTCACAGGGCCAAGCCAAGGGTTGTTTGGCTTTTAGCATCATTTCAAGAAGTTTAGTGTTTGTTCCATGCTTGAATTCTTACTGGTGAGCTGAAAGAGGGCAAGAAAAGGTGATCCAGAACCTGATATGGCTGGTTTCTGCTCTATCATGTTAACTCTCCAGCTGCACTGTCTGGAATGAAAGCAGGTTCAATTGAATTAGAAGTGGAGAAAGTTTGTCAGTGAGTTGGCAGATAAATTTTGCTTTACACCATGGAAACAGATATGGTAGTAGGAATCCTTGCCAGTCAGTGTCCATTCTCTCCAGCTTTCCCTGCCAGGAAGAAGATACAGCAAAAGCCAACTTTTTGCTTGCCTGGTATCGCATTGTGGATCTGCTTAGCCACGTATTCATCCCCCAGTCTGTGAATGCTTTTCAGATTGAATATCTGTTGGTTAAAATAGTTCAGAGGTGACTGGTTTATGTTTAACCCCTGGAAACTGCTTTCAAAAAGCTTTTTTTGCAAATGCTGCATTTTGTAGCCCCCTTTTTCCCACCCAGGGAATTCAGTCTGGGTACAGGGTATCCGTAAGGGGCTTGCAAAAGGTTACGCTCCAAAGCTGAGCATGTGTTTTTATGAAATGCATGAATAGCTTTGACCACACTGAGGGAAAATACACTCTGTAAAGTTTCAGGCATTGCAAGGCAAACGGTGAAGCTGGAAATGTGGTGCTGTCAAGAAAAAAGAGTTCTTACAGTCTTCCAAGGTGAAATCCTAGCCTTCATCTAACTATACAAAGCTGGTGGCAGATTTCCCAGATTTGAACAGGCCATGATTTCACCTACAGTTGTCATGGACTGCAGGGGCTGAATTGGACCGGACAGAGTTAACTCTGATGTCATCCAGGCAGTGGGATTTTTCCCAGTGTTTTCTGCTTTTGTGGGTCTAGGAACTTGGTATTGAATTAGAATCTGTCTAGGAGGAGTGCTGGTAATTGCAGAAACAAATCCCAGGGGTTGCCATTTAATCTACAAGCTCAGTTTTGTTTCAATTAGCTGTAAAGTTGGCAATGAGCACAAATGGGTAACCATGAAATGAAAGCTCCTCCAGTGAACACTGTGTCCACAAACTCTCCAAATTGCTGACTCTCATTAGAAAGCAAAGGGAGGGGAGAAAATAAAACCACAAACAGTGAGATCCAATTATGGTCTTTCTTCTTTGTTCTTCCACCATCTGGAAATGGCTGGTTTATGTTCTAGAAAAGGAGCATGTTCTAGACCTTGGTGTGCAGTCACTCTGCAGCAATGTCCTCTGTCTGGACTGAGAGAGAGAGTGCTAAGATCTCATTTACACGGGGCAGAGGAGCTCTCCCATTTCTCTGCTCAGGATTCCTGTGCCCACTCAGGCCTGACAGCAGATTGTGCTGTTCCCACGTGTGGAATCAGCTTCAAAACAGAACTTACGCCAGTTAATATTGTGCCCAGCTTCCTCCAAAGACCAGAGCCTACCCTCAAGTACCTACCATCAAGTAGAATTCAGGTAAATACCTCCTAAAAACTAAAAATTATGCTTCTCTGTCAGTTTTCACCTGACTTTGTTTAAAGAAAATGTGTTTTCCTAACGTTTTAAATCAAGCATTCAGTCATTCAAGCGGGACGAAATATACCTCAATTATTATAGTAACTTTTATTCTCAAAGTTCACTCATGGAGATCTTCATCAGAACATTTCAAAGGACATCCTGCAGATAAAAGGAAAAGCAGAACACAGAAATAAACTGTCTGAGGTGACAGAGCAAGCCAGGATTAGAGCAGGAATCAGGATTCCTGACTCCTGGAAAGTTTTTTAGCCAGTGAACACAGATCTCTGTTACTGCTGTTGAAGATGATGATAGCATTTCACTTGGCAATTCAAAAAGAACAATTGTTCTATTCAGTGCTATATGGCTAAAGAATGTATATTCAAAACAGAGCCAATATTAATTAATTAATGTTAATACCTTGTTTCCCACCCACTGGATGCTGGTGCCTTATGAAGACACCCCTATTAGTTTCCCTAACAGGAGAAGCAATAAAACCATCTTAATCATCAAAGATGTTGCTATTTACAGTTTCCAGAGCTGTCTCCATCATATTATCTTTCCTCTTCCTCCAGACAGGTCCTGGTGGAACCCATCAAAGCCTTGTGGTGTGAATTGAACCAGAAACCACCAAAGGTGCCATCCGGTCTAAATTATTCTCGGATTTTACAGGCTAAGGGTCATCTAATCAGCCTCTCTGAGAAATTTCCTGGGCCAGAGAATACTTGTTTCAGAATACTGAAGTCTGCAGGGGCAAGGTTTATCTTCAAATAATGCAACTGCCAAAAACTTGGGTAGAAACAGTTCACCACTATGGCTTTTTTAAAGCTTTTCCCAGGATCCTTTGCAACCATAAGCACCTTTTTTTTTTTTTTTTTTTATTTTTTA
>VZRO01005871.1:316375-347879 GCA_013397915.1 Daphoenositta chrysoptera
TTGCAGGCTGTTTACTCAGTGAAAAAGTGGTGGGTGAGCTCATGTCATTCCCATACCAGGTTTTCAGAATGAGAAAGCTGTGTGTTACCTCATGTTTCTGTGGCTTTGACCAAAGCAGCAGTCCCTGACAGATGTTAGTTCAGAGATCACAGGGTACAGAGTGACTAAAAAAATGTGGTTCAGGGTAGATTTACCATGTACTATTTCAGATGTAGCAGTAAGACTTTGGGGTCAAAGAACAAGTGGCAAGAGTAGAGGGACTGGTAAAAAATAGTGCACCTTTCATGTGCCTTCACCTATTAATGCAGATAATGCTCAGAGGGAAGCAAAGAAACACAAAGAATTCCCAGAGCTTTGTTTAAATTGATTATAAGCCCTTATGGCTTCCATGGTATCTTATCTTTACCAGGACATTAGAGACAACCTAGTGTGTAACACTTTCTCCTTGCTGCATTCCTGAGGAGGAACTCTGTGATACCCTGCCCATTTCACAAATGAAACACCGCAGGGTTGAGGGACAGCCTCAGGGTCATGCAGGGAACCAGTCTTAGAGCAGAGAATTAAACAAAGCCCTCCCAAATGCTGATGAGTGCCTTAACCACCTTTGCCTCCATATCTAGTATGTTCTAGCACAGAGCAAATTTTATTTGATGCTGAGATAGGCAAAAGCACCTCAGGCACTGTATGAAATGGAGCATGGGAGTCCTTTCAGAAAAGTGTTTCTCTGGTGACTAGTTACTCTTTCAATCCTGTTGACTTCCAAAAGTCCCTGTTGTCAAGGGTGGTTCAGCATTGGCCTTGCTCCATAAGCAGTCTCACCAGTCTAGAGGACTACTGAAGTCAAAATGCTCTGGAGAGTAATGTGTGGGACCAGAATCTGGCCCAAGAAAAGAGAAAAAGAGTGTCAGTGTTTGTCAGGGAAACTCATCTGAACACCTCTAGCAATTTAAGGGAAGTCCTACAGACACGCCAACAAAGCATTTAGCTGATTTCCATTAAATAGTTATCACAGATCCTGCTTGCAAGCAGATCCATTTCTTAATATATAAAGCAGTTTAGTCCCAACCATTATATATTAAAAAAAAAAAAAATCTGTGAGCAAATCAGGAGCACTTGAGCAAAGCAATAAATTCTCCTTTGAACTATTAAAATTTTTGTTAGGCAACATCATAGCAAGAACATCATCTTGTCTTCTGACAGTGGGTTAGTCTCATGAGCCCTCCTATGCTCTTCAGGTCACTAATGAGCTATTCAGCCCTCACTAAATAAACCCAATGGCAGTCCTCACCCAGGAACTTCCACACCCCTTTCATAAATACATTTATTCCCATGTTAGAAGCGTGATAACACAGGTCAAGCTGTAAATGGGATTCTTGTTTCATTAATCTAATTGGACAGCAAGGTGGATTAAAGGATTAAACTAATAAATGGAGATAACAGAGTTTTCAGCTGTTTTGGACTGGCAGAGCCAGTTCATTCTAGCATGGCTTAACCCTGTAAGCCACATTTTTACCACTTTGCAGCCCTCTGAGGTGATGGTTCTCTGACATCCTGCAATGCTTTGTTAATTCTCATGCCAAAATATTAGCTGCCATCCTTTACCCTCTGTGAGTTACTGGGTCTGAGCCAAGAATCTGTCAGCATAAGAGAAGCAAAATCAGATGGTGCAAGCCTGATTAGAGTCCATTGCTGTCTCACCCAGGCCTCCCACTGGTCGTTTCTCAGCAGACTCACTGCTCCGCCAGATTGTTCTCCTGCCAGTTCATCAGTCGACAACATTAATAAATGGTTATAAAGATAAGTTCCATCTTATCCTGAAGGCCTGCAGGTGATAGAAAAGATCCCAGCAAAGAGAAAGAGATGCAAGAGTAGTCTCAGCTTGGGATTTTTTGGTAGAGCAGAGGTAGGCAAGACCTCCCTGGGAAGCAGTATTGCACCACAGTCAGTGAGGCTGTGATATGTGAGCTCAGTTAAACCTTTCTGTCTCTGATTTTTCTCTAATTCTGGTACCTGCATCCAGTAAAAGAAGATTGTCAACACACTGCACAGCTCCCATTTCCCTTCTGAGATCTTTGCTACAGCACAGAAGTCTGGGGCAGACCCAAGTAGTTTTTTACTTTGCGACATCCAATCCAAGTTATTTGCATATTATCACATTTAAACAGAATTTGAAAGTCTTCATCCTTCGAGTGGCGTCCCCATGTGTTAAAGTTTCTGAGATGCTCATAGGTTAAAGGTAGTGGAGTCCTTGGATCACACAAGCGTTCTCACAGTTCCCTCTAAAACAGGACTGTGCTTATCTTTACTGGTGGCTGTGGTAAAAAAGTAAATGATGTTGCTGACAACCTGGCTTTTCATCACAAGCTTTTTGGAGTATGGATGAGCTCTTTATAGGACACAAATTTCAGTAGGTTAACCTTATAATTCCTATAGGCCCTCTTCCTCATCCTACCCCCTCTAATTTGTTCTGGATAGAATTAATCTCATCTCCCACACTGGCCTTTCTCTCCTGTTCCTAGGAGGACCCTTAGGCTCACACTGCCTTTCCTGACTGAATATTCATCCTTATGCAGAAGAGTCAATATTTTGGCCCATGGACAAATTTCATCTGGGCTCCTGGAGCAAAGCTTGTGCTTTGTAGCATCTCCCTATCTGCACAGCCAGTCACCAAGGCTGGGAATGTGAGAGGAAAGCTGGTGTTCCTGCACCACATGATACACAGCTCCACATTCACGCTGCTCTTAGCTTGGGCCAGTGGCCAATCCTCCTCCCTGTAAGCCAAAGAGTCTTGGATGTGTCTCATTTCTGGGTGGGACCAGATAATGAAGATACCAGCCAAGGTGTCATGTCCTAATGCCAGACCACAAGCATAGAGTAAGTCTTAATTTGGTCCGATTGTCATCACAGAGCTGTCAGACTAGGAATATCACTGCATACAGACAACACATGGGAAGCTTCCTGTGAATCCCTACAGGAAATACGTTCTCAGGCAGGACCTATTTCAGCCAAGCTATTTCTAAATGAGTGCCTCATGAAAAGGCTGTGGTCAAAGGCAGAACCTCCCCTAGCTCGCCATAAGATTGGGGAGGTCTAAGCAGCAAGAGCAGACTTTTCCTCCCAGCTGGCAGAGACACCACCACAGCTCCTTGGGTAGAACTGAGAACAGGAGCTAGAATATGGTGGATGTGAACTCTCTCTGGGACCTTGGCAGAGAAGACAAACTCCTTTGTCAACTTATCACCACTTGTGGTGGAAATGACCTATTAAACCTCTTTGTTCTTCCTACTGTCCTCACCCTGAGTTCTTCCTTTCATAGGTCTGTTAATGCTTTGTCAAAAGGCAGAAACACAGCTTTGACATAAAAAGCTGCTGTTTACAGTTGACGGAAAGCTTACATTAGACTGGGCCACCTGAACCTCCTCACCCAACATAAACAGAATCTATCAACACTGCTTAAGCCATTAACCCTGACAACTGAGGTTTTCCAGGGAAAGTCCTTATCGAAAGGGGGCTGCAAATGAAACCCTATGAGAAAAATCCTCATTGCCCCAAATGAATTCAACTTCCATGAGAAGATGTGGATTTGGGTGAGCCTTGTTAGACTCACCCTAATCCCTTTGACAAGCCAGGGATTCCTTCAGGTTGGAACACAAATCCTCCAGGAATCTTCCTCTGCTCTCCATTTGTATGGCAGCTACAATTTTTTAAAGATCATTATCTGATCAACATGGGGATAGGAATGTTTGGAGTTGAGCAAATGAGTCATTAGTTGAGAGGCCCTTCCATATCCGGTGAATTCTGTTCAGAGAAAGCTCCCCTTGTGTGCTCCCCACAAGGTTTGTGATGCCTCTCTTGCATGTGCCCAGACACCAATAATCTCCTGGTGAAGCTGTGAGAAGAGGCTGTCTGAGGGAACCCACATGGAGAATCTCTCCTGAAACTCTTCCTTCTCATCGGTGTTTAGAGCAAAGGGTGAGGCCAAGGGAAGAAGCCTGTAAAGAAAGCTTCACATGGGCTTTCCGAGTGTAATCAGGCTCTTACCTCAAACATTTGGCCCTTGTTTGTAAGGCAGAAGGCTTCTGGAAAAAGGCATTTTCCAGCACAGTGCTGACTTTCCATCTCCAAATTGAGACTCTGGAAAAAACTGAGAGTTAGAGAGAACAAAGAAAGTGTAATAGGAACTTGTTCAACTTTGTGATGAGTTTTTAATTTTATCCACACAGGATTTTTTAAGTTTCAAGAGAGACAAGGTATTTTCACATTCCAAATACAAACGTATTTTTCCTTTTCATTCTCTCTACTTCTCCTTCTTTTGAGACAAAAACAAAAGGCAGTCATAGATAAAGAGATCATATAGCAGATATTGCAAACCGTTGTTTAGATACACATAAAATTGCTTTCTGAGCCGTAGATTTCTCTTGTTTTCCCAAAGGAAAATCTAACACACATCTACCTCCACCTGCTGGAAGAAGATTTAAAATGTTAACAATTATAATTTTCAGTTCAAGGACCAAAGATCTTCTACATACTGTGTGAGGCTTGCGGTGGGAAAAAAATCATAGTGATCCTTCATAGTGAGGGAAAATGTCCCAAATCCACAGTTTCTGGATTTAGCAAGCCTTCAGTACATAGTATTAGTAAATATTTAGCACTGTAGGGCAGGAGGAGACTTGTTCTTGTACTCAGTAAATTTTTGACTGACTTTTTTCTGTGTTGGATAGATATTTAGGGAACAGTATTGGCCTCACTGGACAGTGGTGGAAATCCAATGGAATTTAGTTTGAGGCAGAAGTAGGCCATTGGTATGTGAACTGTGAAGGCAACTGAGCCTTTTCCTTTCTGCAGATGGTAAATTCACAGACATTCAGGACAGAAATATTCTCATTTTAATGCTTTTACTGCTGGCTGCAAAAACGCAATATGTTTAAATCACAGAATAATCTTTTTGATCTAGGTTTAAAAACCAAAAAAAAAAAAAAAAAAAAAAAGAAAAAGGCCTTTTGTGTTTTAAAGAAGGGTTGGATTTTCCTTCTTTTTTTTTTATTATTATTATTTTACTTTTATGGCCGTTATAAAGAATATCAGACTGGTCCTGAGGAAGATTCTTCATGCCAGTATGCTGGACTTTGGGAAGTTCAGTTCTGGGTCTGTATTTCACCACTGATTTCCCTTGTGGTGGCAGTGGCAGCTGTAAAGCATTTTGTGAGATCAGTGACACTTTTAGCAAAAATATCTTTTTCTCCAAAGTTTTCCACAGGCATTTTAACTAAAGATGCAGAATGGCAAAAAGACATTATCCAGATGATTAAAAAATAGCCTAAAAAGAGATTTGCTAGCACTGTCCCTAAAATTAGGATTTTAGAACTCCCAGAACATGTTTTAAACCTTCTGGATTTGAACACGGCCAGAAAGGCAGGCTGACTGTATGGGGATATCACTGGATTCTTTGAGTTTATGCCTTGTACCTTGACAGTAACCCAAGCAGCAGGAAAATCCAGACTCAGGGGAGAAGGGGAAGGGGCTGTTGACATAACAGAGTGCCAAGTATCATTTCCAAATCTTTTCTCTGCTCTCCATGGATGGACTTCACTGTGAGCATTACCAATGAAACGCTACATTTTTGCACAAAGCATCCATGGGTTGTCAACATCTTCTTTCCTGATCCCAGGAGGAGCATGGAGAAACCAATAATCTGAGAGATCCTCCTAAATCCAAGGACTCTCCCACCAGATGGCTGGTCCACAAAGTGCATCATCCAACCACAGCCGCTGAGCAATTCTGAAGGCCTGACAAGGGAATGCCAGTATTTTATTGCCACCACATCCCTACTCGCTGTTTTCTTTCCAATCAGTTAAACATCGCATCTGTCAAAGCTCAGCTTAGGTGACCTTGAGTATCCGTTCGGAATTGAGGTTTAAAAATAGTAGACAGAAAGTGTGCATACTTTTTTTTTCCTTGCAAGTCTCCAGAGAATCTTCCACAAACCAGAGTGTGTTTTTTATTATGGTTTACATCAACGGGCTGATCTTGGGGATTTCTGAATGTGTGTGTTTCTGTGACTGATTTTTTTGGAGGGGGTGAGTGTGTATGTATGTGTGTGTGTGTGTGTGTGTCTATCACGGCCCTTGTTTCTTCTGGAGAAAGGAGACAGTAAAACCCACTTGAAAATTTATACACACAGTGTCGGGAGCCCAGTTCATTCATCTAAAGACGTTCCTGCTGTGTTGGGTAAAATGCCCAGAAATATTCAGGGCTGTGTTAACCACAATTCTCCGCTTCCACGTTGTGCCTGATGCCATATTTGGAAGCTGTGATTCCTGTGCTCCATGTGGCTGACTCAGAATTTGCATTTGCTTGATACCATCATTGATTTCCTGTCCCTTTGGGTAGCTGTAATGGATGGAGTGGCCACGAAAAGTTCGGCAGGACAAGTAGTGAGAGGTAGTAAGCTCAGTGGAGCAGTATCGAATGTCAGCCAGTGGCTGCTCAGATGTCAGGGATGCAGATTCAGATGCTGGAGTCTGGCAGACACATGACCCATGGGTTGCAATGCGTTGTTAAAGAAATGAAACCTACCCAAGTTACTCGTACAAACTCTGACATATTGCAATTGGCAGCCTCATGCTGGGTCTGCCCTAATCACTTGCCAGCATAAGTTAAGGATGTGATTTCACATCTAATGATATTTCTAGACTAGCAAAAGACTTCTTTGAGGGAGTGGCCTACTTTCCCAACCTTCTCTGCCTCACAGGAAAATTTTCGTGTAGCCAAGCACCACAAGATTCAAGGTAGACCTCTCAGGAAACAGGATTGCTTCTCAGCAAGAGACAGTGGCTCCCTTCAGAGTCGCACTGGGAAGTGTCTTGAAGCAACCCATCTCCTTCAGACTCAGCTATCCCTGCTGGCTCATTTCCTGCCACAGCTAGGAATTTGGATTACCCAGCAGCTTTCACATGGAAAGCCACACTTGGACCACTTACAGCCTACAAGGATGTTGAGTCATAGGATGCCATCCTTGTCCTGGGACAGGACTAGTGGAAAACTTCCACCCATTTTGGGTGGGAGTATTTTATTAAGGGTAGAAGTTACAGGACGTTTTGATGCTGGTGCTGAAGGCGAATTTGCCATTATGGTAAAACCTGTAACAACATCAGAAAAATTATCCAGGGTAGACTATGTGCATAACAGAAATGACAGCTGTGACTTTGTCTGCCTTTGAAGCACTGGTGCTTGCTGGCAGATACCACATAGCTCATACAATTTTGTCTGCTTTCAGCACTTCTGAGGGCTTGTGTGAGCTGCTGGGTGCAGGGTGCAATGCAGAAAGCCAGAGGTGCTGGGAGAGAGAGGCCACGTGTAATTTTTGTTTGCCTTGCTGGGACTCTCAGAAGCCTTTGTCCTGGAGAAAAGCTAACTGCTGCTGTGATGTGATAGAGGCAGTGTGCACAAAGGCAGTTCCTGCTCAAGAGTGAGATGAGAGACAACAGCAGATACAGCTGATGAAACAAACTTTCTTTGTTGCCTCATCGTAAGTGGCACCAGCCACAGTCTGTCAGTCTTTTATCAAAGCTTTTGCATGCATTGCAGTTTTGAAGGAAAGCAACAAGTTGCCTCCATGGCTTCTTGGGAATGTCCTCCCTAGAATGGTGGCAACACAGTGAAAACCTGTGCCCATAAAAGTCCTGTGCCACTGAATATGAGGAAGGGTGCAGCTGGGATGTTAAAAGTCAGAAGACTCTTTAAAGTAACACAACAAAGGAGGGCACTAAGTGAACACAAAGGGAAGGGCTACATTTAAAAAGCACATGCTAAGAGAACAGTTGTGTCTGTCAGACTGCTGCCCACAGGGCTGGTAGTTCTCTTTCATTCTAGTACAAGTTTGAAGGTTCAGTTTCAAGCCATGTTTTTCCTGTACCTTTTAGTACCACGAAACTATGCATACATTGCACTCTTCACCCAAGTGTCTTCCCCACAACATCCACTCCACCTAGTAAAATTGTATACAGGTTGCCATGGTAATTGGTCTCCAGATCCCATTCTGGGTCTCAAAATAAATGGGAAAAACTATGGACGTGTCATAACATTTTCAGGCTCACCCAGGAGTAGAAAGAACCTCTGGGAAAGAAATCCTGAAACAAAGGGAAAAGCAACATTTTATCACTCTTGGCAGAGAGAATTCCAGTTGTACAATAGCCTTTATCCCAGTGTGATAAAGAAGGGAGCAAGAGACAAAGAAAATGGCTAGTGTGTCACAAACACATCTGCCGGAGATGCAGAAAACCTTCTGGAGAAGATGGTCTTGAAAGCTTTTCACTGCATTTTGCACAAGCCTCAAAACTCTCAGCTGCACTGTCTTATTCATGTCATCCATAAGAAATATAAAACATTAAACATTTTTGTTTTAACTAATTAATATGTTTTTTCATCCCACACTTAAGTAAGTTTAACCAGCCATCCTGTAGTGTGTGACAAAATTCAGGCTCTGCTGTGCTATACAGATGCAAATGTTTGCAGCCAGGTTGATGGATGTCTCTCCAGATAGTTTTCAAGAGCAGTGTCTAGACTTGAAGAGTGAGCACAGTGCACTTCTGACTCTGTCAGAGTAATTGCAGCATTTTGTAGAGACTCTCGTGTCTCTTCAAGGGGACAGCAGGACAGTCAGCAAATATCCTTTCTTCTTCTGTAACTCTGTACAGGGCTTTAGATCAAAGGGAAAAAAAGGTTGTATAGGAAAAGGGAGGAAAGTGTCTGAAAGCTGTTGGGAACCGCCTCTTCCATTCAGTTGTCAAATTTCTAGCTCTTTGTCACACTTTGTCTTTGCACTTATGTCTGTTCAATGAATTCTTTCTCTTTCTTTTTGCTATTTCTGTGCTGCTTCAGAGGATAAGGACAAAGCTGCTCTGAATCGTTGACAGCTAACAGAAGAAACTGTATTTCCATCAATATCTTGTAGAGTCCATAAAGCATAAAAATTCAATGTTTTTTGAGAACAGTCAGGAGTTCCAAGGAATCTGCACTACAGATCCTTCCAAACCTGAGCATGTGGATCTGTATCATTTATTAGAAAAGCTTTGAAATACCATAAAGAAATAGCTCTTCCCTGAGAGGAAAACTTTGTCCTGCAAAGAGCAAAGATAAAGCATACCGCATTTGCAGTCCTCTAATGGTTTAAGAATTCAACTTCAATAGCAAATAAATGTCTCAGTTCTTTTGAAAAACATCACTGAACTCAGAAAGAAACCGGCCTTTTCAGAGTGCAGCCTATCCCACCCAAAATAGCTCAGGGAAGTCACTGCTACAAGTGCTCATTTCACCTTGTGGAAAAAGTGCAATTAAATATTTGGTAGTCTTGGTATTTTACTCAGTACCTCTCTCCAGCTCATTCTCAAAGTTTGTCAACATTAAGTATTTAAATACCATACAAGTCTGAGTCAGCTTTTTAGGTGAAGAGAGCAAAAGGGATGTTTTGACAACCTGACTGCTGAGCAATTAAAATTTTTGTTTCAGTCCTTAAAAAAAAAAAAAAAATTGGGACATTAATAAAATGACATTCATCACAAAGGAATGAAGTTTATGTGTGAAGATTTGCACACCCTAATTTCAGCCAGCCACATCCTGATTCTGCAGTAGATGTAGCTTCCTAGCCTTGAAATTGAAGAGGTTGCTCCACTGTAATTAGGGGCAACTAGGAAGAGTGGTTGTCCTTGGTGGTTTATGCAGCAGTCTTGAGTCCTTGTCTTTCTGTTCCCTGTGGAAATCTGGATGGTCATCAACAGGACTGAGGTGTCTGAGTGTCACCTGAGCTTTCTCATTTGTAGCAGTCTTAAGAAATCAATATACCTGTTTCATTTAAACCAGCCAGCATTCTTGCCCTAAAGGTTGATGAACAAAATACTCTCACAGTTTCTCTTATCATAATACACTTACTAATGTATTCTCCATGGTTGATTTGCTGTCATGCATAAACTGCACACGGAAGAGCTATGGACAAAAGACTTGCTTTTTTAAGTCATTCCCCATAAGGGGAAGCCTGGTGATCCTTTCCAAACAGCAGCTGGGAAAGCAGGGCCAGAAAATGGCTGTCACGTTCCTGCTAGCTGAGAGCAGGGCTTGTCCTCTCTGACTCCTTAATTCCAGCCTGCCAGAGTAATACTACAGAGAAATGTCTTATTCCAGAAGCTGTTCGTGCATTTAATGAGAAGCAACCACAGTCCCAGTAGCCAGGACTGCCTTCCTTAAGGTGATACCCTGGCAGGTTTCCCACGGTAGTTCAGTAGCTTGGCAATTTCTTTTCTAAATTTACAAGCAATCTCCTGTTACATGGTGGGGCCAGCTTCTGGGATATCAAGTGGTTTTTCAGGTGTTGTATTACAGCGGGCTGGAAGCTTTTATTCACCAGGCAATGTACATAACCAGTGTATGTTCAGATGACTGTGTCTCCAGTGTTTCTGCTCTAATTCGTTGCTCAGCTTTGCATCTTCCCTTGTCCCTGTCTCTACTTCTGGTTCCCATCTATTAAAAAATAGATGAATTAGAGATTAAAATCTCTACAGGGAAGGATAAGGCTTAGCTTAAAGAAGTGATGTCTCGCTTTATCACAAGTCCCATGAGCACCTCAAAGGGACAGTGTTGCAGAAGGTTTTAAAACTGGTGGCACATCCAAGCTACAATTTATGACAAGGAAACTCAAAGTATAAATGCAGTTCACAGGACTGTAGATCAGTGACTGGTCCAGGGTGATGAAGAGATTCTGGCTCTAAAATGTTTAGGATTGTTCTTGTGTTGTTAGTATCTGTCTAACTGCTTAGTTAAATTAAACAAAACATCTGAAAATGATCAGTCCCCTCCATAAACGTCACTGTTTCATAAGAGAAGACTCTGACTTACCAAAGATTATAATATATACACATGTGTTTTATCTCTGCAAGATGTTTTCAAGAGGTTGAATAAGCCAGTCTATGTGCTGACATGAACTGTAAGCAGAAGATCAGCTTGAAATATTAGGCCAATAATATGGATAATATACATCCAGTTGCACTGCAATCCATCTCACTAGGTTACTTGGGTCATGGTTTTGCCAACTGAAGTTAAAGTGCAACATCTGGGATAATCCCACATTTCACATGTTCTTGCTTTGTTTTCTCAGTGCTTTGGAGTTATTTGTAACTGCAAACGTTGACGAAGCTCCACCACCACTGTCTTTGAGAGGAAGACATGAACTGGGCTTTTTCCCAACTTGGTCATTCCAGTGCTATCTAAGGGTCAAGAACAGCTCTGGAAAGAAAGCTCTCCCTCCAGCTCTGTCTCTACACGGGTGGCAGAGTCCTCTGTGAGGGTCAGTGGCTATCTCAGTGTGTGCTTTGTATTTACCAAGTCATTGTTTAGAAGAAGACAATTTCTTTCAAAGGCCAGATTGTTTTAAGACCTGCCAGGGTTCTATTCCCCAGGTGCTGCTCACTGTTCCTGTTGTCCTGCTTTTGTTCTGCTACAATTGTGCAGGGTGAATTCTGTGCCCCCACACTATCCTCATTCCAGTTTATAGGAAAGATCAGATAAATCAGTATAGACTGGACTTCATTCTTGGGAACTCTTGAAGATAAGCCTAATTGTGCACTATGTTTTTTTTCACATGAGTTCATGATAGCAGGCCTGTGAAATAGTTCATGACCTGGCATCCACATTCAGTATATCTATGGTACGGAGAAAAATGAAGTGTTATACCCATGACCTCTAACATGGTAGATAATTCAGATAAAACTTGTAGTGAGCAGAAAAATCTCATTTGTCATAATTCTGGCACAGACTGCATAGCAGCAGAGAGGCTGATGGGTACAACATGAGCACATTTAAAATCTAATAAATCGTACCAAGGAAATAGTTGAGTCATGTGTAATTTCCCCCCCACTTCACTGTCGGGAACAGTCTTTATTTCTTAAGCATATCTTGTTAATGTGATGTTCAGCAACCAGTTGCAGAAGGGATTTTTAGTTTGACCAGAAAAGCAAGGAGCATTGTAGCATCTTTCCTTGGGTTGCCACTGCTCAAGGTTTCCAGTTACTCTTGTTTTCTAGCAAAGCTCTCTACAGAACTGGACAAGGTATTTTTGACAGAACTATAGGCTATTTGCAGCCACTTAATGGTTGTTGGTTTGCAATCAACACCGAGCTGATTGAATTAAAGGTATGATTATTCCCCTAATGGATTTAATGTAAAGCTTGTGTGGACAGGTTTACATAAATAAATTTCTGGTAATGCGAATCTTAAATGGTTAGGAAAAGGTTTTAGATCAAAAAAAGTGATTTTTAATTTAACCAAGTACTCATTGTAGGTGGTTTTCTGCTCATTTAAAAAGTCAGCCTATGAACTTGAATAAAGCTCAGGGGGTTCCTGTGTGGACAGGTTTCATTCAAGGCAGGGAGGAAGCATTAACTGCTGGATAATCCACAAAACCATTTGCTTCTGATGTCACCACAAAGCACAGATTTGGAACAACCAAGGCACTTTCTACCATCAGCAGTGAGAAATATTAATCTCATTTAAATCCACTGATCCTTCTGTTAAGATTTCTGTCCTGAATGTTTTGGGACACATGCAAACAGAGCAGCTACTGGGAAAGTCACTCCACAATAATTCAACAAGCTTCTCCAGCTTCTCAGTCAGGGCTTTTGCTGGATTTTTTGTCCATAGAAAGGTTTTACGGTCAAACTGAGAGGGGGTCTCTCCTCAGCTTGGACTATGTCATCTGTTCTTAGTGAGCATTTTAGATCCTACCCTTGCTGAGACAGTTGTATTTCAATATTTTACATTAACAGACTGGGAAGCAAAACAGTCCTCATGCCTTCCCTGGTGCTGCTGGCAAGTCCCTCTGGAATTTTATGAGAAGATACTGTACTTGAAGGAGTCTCCTAGGTCAGTTTTAGAAATTCAGGTGAAGCTATAGATTGAATCTTACCAGCTTCATAACTTAGTGAAGAGTAACCACTGACACCAAGTGTGCTAATGCAGGAGCAGAAGGACTTGTCCAGCATCAAGTCTTTATTGTGTGATGCCTGATGTACCACAACTGTCCCCAGACCCTGAGCAGCCACTGCTTTTTGGGCACCTGGAAAATGTGGGACATGCCTGGGTTGGCCTAAGCACAGGAAGAGAACAGATCTATCCAAAGCCACAAACAAGGCCAGTTACAGAAGAAAGGTTTCAACTGTAACTCAGTAAATTTCCACCTCAGTAGAACAGTCCCTTGGATTGATGCTGTCATTCCCAAGCACCATGAAACAGCATGAACCATTCGTGACCTGTCATAGGCAGACAGGCATAAGGATTCCTCAGTAGTAAAACTGNTGTGACCTGTCATAGGCAGACAGGGATAAGGAATAAACACACCAAGGATTCCTCAGTAGTAAAACTGACCTAAGACAAAAATACGTTAAAAGGATGTGTGCATTTGGTGTTGGTATGTCTCAGCACTCATGTCATCCATGGATTGGTTGGCAGGAGAAACCTTTTTTTTTTTATTTGGCTGCAGTAATATTTGGGAATCCTGTATGGGCATGAAGGAGTCATCAGTGTTACTGACAAAGTAAAAGAAGACCACAATAGGCATTATTTGTATGGGTGCAAGGAGGATGTTATGTAGCAGTTGCTAGAAGTCCCATCTCTGATGGCAAAGGTGGATCAGGGAGAGTCCTAAGCCTGTCCATCTGTCTATCACTCAGAACTAATGGAAATGCAGACAGCACAGGCTGGGCAACTCTTTCCCCTCAGTCCCTTGCAGCAGAGGTCTGAGAGCAGAGGTCACTTTTTGGTGAATAGCTGTAGATGGATTTCTCTTCTCTGAATTTGTCCAGTCCCTTTCTGTACTTGTTTGTGTTTATGTCAGATTCCTTCTGCTCCGATCTGGGCTTCTGTCCTGTCCCCTGATGGTGAATTTTTTGGTGCTGCATCACCCTCCTCTTCTGCCGGACCACAAAGTTTCATTTCCCTGAGCTGCCACAACGGCATAAGCCTTGAAGGAAAAAACCCACAATTTTTAAAAAGGGAGGAGGAACAGCAAGAAACATGAACTGGAGAAGCAATGATATGATTTAACAACCAGCAGCTTTTCCCTATTTGGCATCCCAAAATTTTAGGAGTAGATGAAAACCACAGCATGCAGGTGATCAAATGGAGTCCTTTGCCTCCTAAATCAATGTAGGGAAGAAGGACTAGCTGGCATTTGTCACGCCCGCCAATTTGGTTGAAGTGGAATTTGAACCACGCTGCTGGAGATATTGGACAATTTTCTTTCATCTGGTTGTGGGTCGTGTCACATGGTCACCATATGTGTTGTTCCCCAGCACGCACACACACACCTTTCGCTCTGCACAGCTGTCAAAACAAACATCAGCTGCCTTTTTTCAGTCCAGGAGAGTTTCAGCTCTGGAAGCAGTGGAAACCCCTTTTCTAACAGGATTTCACATTGCAGATTATCTTTAATTCAATTCATCTCTGACTGATACAGTTTTTGGAAGCCTGTGACCCATCTGCAGAGTTTGCTAGATGGAAACTTCTGTCAGCTGAGCTGAAACCACTTTCTCTGCTGGGCTGTAATAACAAGGAAAATCCTGTCATGATCTTCCTCAACCATTGAAGGGCTTTGTTGTAGTCATGAACAAATCTAAATTTATGGAAAGAGCATTAGATTGTATACAAGGAATAGATTTTACCGGACCTATTGAAGTCTGCATATTAAACTGGGCTCTTCCCAGTTCTTCTAAAACGAATGCCAGAAAAATACTTTTTGATGTTATTCTTGTTTTTAAAGTAGTGCTTAGCCTTGGGATTGCACCAAAGACCCAGAAAGCCCAAGGCACAATGTTCTGTCACAATGCAAAGAAATTGAGATCTTTCTAATCCCTCAGGAAGAGGAGCCAGTCACAAACTGCTGTCTGGTCCTAGTATCTCTAGGAAAGGGATCAGTGCCACAGTACAGCACTGAGAGAAGGGCTGGAATGTTGGAGAATGCTCTTCTGATTCAGGCCACTACAGGATGTAAAATGCAACAAATGTTTTAGGGTTTTTTCTTTCCTTCTTATATATCTTTATATTTTCTTTTTTTTTTTTGAGGGTACAACCAGCTACCCCAAAAAGAAACCTGACCCAAAAAGTGAAAAATACCGTGGCTGGAAGTTTCCAGTCATGTTGCAGTCAAAGCCTGGGCTGATGGATGAGGTAAAATGCCCTTGGGCAGGAACAGAAGTGATCTGGGCTGTTGTGCAGTGGCCACAGCAACTCTGCTTATAGCCCACTGGCTGAGTGCAGGGGCAGGGTTTCTTTGCTTCATTCCTTACTGCTGTTTCCAGACTGGGTACAGGATTTCTCCTACCTTCAGTGGGCCTGTGAGTAAAACCACAGCAGCTGTGGGAGTGCTGGGGAAGGAAGCAGTGCCAGTAAATGACACATTTCCCCCTGCCTGATACCCCACCTCCTGTTTTCCAGCAGGGTATTCAAGTAGGAGGCAGGAAAGGCAGAAACATTTGTCCTGAGATGCCACAGTCTCAAATCTTCTAAAGGCCAGAATTTCCTTTCTGTATTTTCATCCCTGTTGTCATTTAACACTGTCTGTTCCTTCTTTAGCTACCTTAGCCACGCAAACACCCTTGCTTCCAAATGCTTGCTTTACAGCCATGTTTTTATGCCACTCTTATGACCACAAAATTTTAGACTTCTGGTGGTAGAGATGACTTTTGTCTCTAACACTGTTCGTTCTCTTCATCTTCTTACAGAGGTGAATTATCTGGGAGCAGTGAACCCCTTGCTTTGGTAGGGTTTTATTAAAATGATGTATGGGGTTTGTGTGTGCAGGAGGGTGTATATATATATATATGTGCTGATTTATGTTTGCATTAGAAGAGGCCCCCCAGTTCAAAACCACCCAAAACTGCTGACTTCCAAAAAACAGCGTGTAATCGATGGATTCCCTCAGGGTTTGGAAGGGATGAGGAGTGGGGGTCCTTGGCAACAGGGCTGAACTCATGCTGCTGGATTTTGTATTATTATTCTGTTTGTCTAAAAGGGAAGCCCACAAACCTCAGACAAAGTCTAGGATGGAGCAAGCTGCTGTACAAACCCATCCCAAACAGAGACAACTGTGCCCATATGAGCTGGAAAAATGATAGTGACATCTACCTTTTTACTAGTTCATTGTATTTTCATTTCAGAGATTTTCTTGCAAGCCACAATCATATTTCTACTTAAATTTTTGTTTTCATTAGAATGAAATAAGATAGCAATGGGTAAAAACAGTGAACATTTTAAAAAAACGTATTTCGAAAAAAGAAAAAGTTCTTCCATAGAAAACAAATACTGGAAAATATAAACAGTAACAGAGAGAATGAATGGCATAAGGGAATTCAACAGGTTATTGCAGAACTGTGCTAACAACTTAAGAATTCAATTTTTAACAACCACAACATTTAGACTTCAAGAGACACTCTTGGTGTGATTATTTATCCTGCTTCTTACAATCTCAGGGACTATGGGAGTCTTCCAGAGGGTAAAAGTTTCCCCTGTAGAGTAAATCACAGGCAAGGCAGGCAATTCCATTTATACAGGAGAAGCAGAAGCTCAAACACATTAAAGGTGAGACATCTGAAAGTGCTCAAACAATGCCCCCTTTGAAATATTCTTTGACACCATCAGAGTTAGGACAAGTAAAATACCCTTTGAAGATACCACTTAAAAAGCTTTCCAAAATCTGCCAGTAATTTAAACCTCTTCTGCCCCTATCTCAGAGTACAGAATCCATCCCTTCCCTCTCTGGCAGCATCAGCAAGGCAGGAGCTACTTTCCCTGTCCCATTCCAAAGGCCATGGCCCACAGCACTGCACTCTGTGCGCAGCTACTGCCCTGTAAAAAGCCCAGTAAGGTATTTTTCAGAGCAAGGTTTGGGATCTCAGGCCAGCAGATGTGTTATCCCTTTTGCAGCATTGGGCAGCAGGAGCCTCCAGGGTGGTGGCTGGAGGATGGTGGGGCTGACACAGAGGCTTCCAAATGGCAGCAGTTCAGAACCAACATATTTGACTTTTGTGTAATTACCCCTTCGTTCCAGGGATATCTCAAAGCTGGAATGGCATGGGAAGCCTTCTTCCCCCGGCTGCCTCCCTCCCCCAGCCCATCTTTGCATTCTTTGGTTGCTAAAGTGCTGTGTGGATGTGTGTGTGCAGATATTCCTGTGCTAACAGATTTGTCGGGAAAGGAACCTCCTGTTATGTTAAAATGCAACCAGGAGAGGCTTCCCTGCAAGATCGCATATGTTTTCCTTAAGATAAGGCTTTAGAGGGATAATATCATTCCCCACAAAAAGATTTTTCAGCTCCCATGACACCTGAAGCAAACAAACGTCTTGTGGCCCAGCATTGATAGATGCAACATTAAAAGCAATTTGATACCCTCTCCAAGGCTAAAAGGAAAGAGCCTTCTCACATGCTGTACCGAGGGACTCATGATGAAGGAGTTTTCTTCTTCCAGCCCTGGGATTCGTTCTGCTGTCTTCCATTAATGTAAGTTTGCTGATGTGGAGGGAGTGCACCACTGAGAACATGAAGAGAATGAAGCTTTCTGTTGTGACAAGACCTGGAGGAATGGGAGATGAAAAATGTTCCCTGAAAGAATTGAAAATTTCCTTCAGACACAGAGAAATCACTTCCGTCAACCTTCTTCTCCTTTTCCCCTCATTGAATGTTAGTAGTTCCCCACATCTGTTTATCTCCTGTCTTCATCTTAGCCTCTCAGCCATTCCATGCTCCCAGGCTTGACTCGTTGCTCCTTTGTGGGAGAGGAGCCTCAGGCACAGATTCTTCTCCATCCTCATATCACTACTGCATTTGTAGATGTGGTCTCATGCCAATTCATCTGTTCTATGGATATATGAAGTGTCTAGACATGGCCTTCACCCCTAAAGCTTTACTTGTGTACTCTGCTCCCCAGACTGTTCTTGTTCCTATCACCACGAAGAACTTCTGTTCTGCTTCCCTGAGCTTTCCAATCCCTGAAAGTCACTGTGGCCCTTTTGTCTTGGTTAGCCAGACTCAAAGGATCATTGAGCATGGTCAGTTCTCTCATACATCCTCCACAACCCTTCCTGCATTGCAGGATCTGCCCAAAGCATCATTCCTGGGTGAAGGAGCATCTCTGTTTAATTAAATGTTTGATTAAATAATGGAACTCCTTGCCATGTGATCCCATAGAAGTGAAAGGTTTGTATAAGGGAAAAAATTTGGGCAAAATTCACGGAAGAAAAATCCACAAAGTCCTTTTAAATCCAAAGACGTTATCACTGGCTCCAGAAACACCTGGACTTATGATTTCTGATATTTGGAGAAACGTTTTAGAAAACAGGACTGTCTTTGTTTTGTTTCATGGCTACCTGGTAGTGCTCTGTACACGGTGCCCAGGGTGAAAACACATTGGAAGACTGGCATCAGGCCTGAGCAGCTCCAGGTGCGATATCCACTTGCAGCTCCTTTTGCAATTACCCTGCCCAAATCCAGCCCTTGCTCTCTTTCCTTCCCACTGACTTGCAGTCTCGTCTATCAGTGTGTCGCAAGAATCTTCTTTCCCTACAGCCTCCTTCCAGCTTTCTGCTTCTGCTTTTCTTCTTTCCTTCCCACTCAATCTCTCCCCCACATCGCGCTTAATAGTTGGGGGAGAAAACAGCTCCTTATCATGTAAATCTGCAAAACCTCTTAGGGTTCAAGACAATTTACATCACAGAGGCCGTGCACCTTAAAGCAATCCCGAGCCCTCCGGGGGGAGCTCCCGGAGGAAGTTACTCATTTTGTGGTTCAGTCAGTTTGCCCAATGATTTCACATTTCAATCCACAGTTTGCTAACCTCTCCTTTGGAACCGGCTGATGAAAATCGTGTGGAGTTCAGTTTGGGGTTTCTGGATTGTAGTCCCTGCAGGTGACTTTTACTTTTCAGGCTGTTTGGCTACTCCTTTTTCCCGAGGGCTGTATTCCTGCCTCCCCAGCAGCCAGTTGTGCAACACAGGGTGCAGTGATTTACAGTCTGCCTTTGCACTGACTCACTCAGGGCTGGATTCAGGGCCGAGTGCAGGACGCTCCTCGCTGTTTGCCGGAGAAGCCAATCCTTCCCTACAGTTGCAATGCCGCCGAGGGAGGGCTGATAAAAATCACTGCATTGTTCTTCCCTGGGATCACTAAGGACAATGTGTTGGGGAGGAGCTCACGAAGGTATCTCTTACTAGTGAGCAAAGCAACTAAAATAAAAGAGCCATGGAAGCCTCTGCTTAAAGCTCAAATTGAAGCTTGCTTCCATCCTGCTTTTTTTGGGCAATTAAATGCTTGTTTTTGATTTCTTGCTGTTCACGACACAGGGGGATGAGGAGAGAGGGGTCAGTCAGTTAAATGTACACTTGAGCCCTCTTTATTCCCTTTTAGTTTCTATATGCTTTCATTTTCTTGCCTAATTTGTGGCAGGAGCTTTCTGGAACTGGATTTATCCTATTTTTTTCTCAGGGTACATACCAGACATCTAAAACTTTCTCAGAGTAGCTAATACCTGTTGATGTTGATTCAAACCTAGAGACTTTTTAAATGTTACCAGTTCTTAATGGATATTCAGTTATATTTCTTTTTACAAACACAGGTAATTTTCCTTCAGATGATTTTTAAAAAAATCATATTAATACCGACATCATTAATTTCATTTAGGTCAACTTTCACCTGAAATATCTTATAGCCAGAGTTCAGTACACAGGTCCTGTATCCTACTCATAGTGTGCATATTAGATCTATCAGAGAGTCTACCAGGAATTCATCACTAAACGTTTGAGAAGTGTAATATGGCATTAGGTGATCTCTTCAAGAACAGCCAGTTCACAGGAAGAGTCTGGAACACTTTCTTGGGGGAAGTTGTGCTTGCTAAAAACCTCCAAGGGTTCAAAGGATGACTGGACAAGTCCATGGGAAAAAAAATCTAACCAGAGCTATTAAATACAAAGCAACCACACCTGGTTCAGGGAACCCTTGCAGGCTGGGGGGTTTCAGAAGTGTTGCTGTATATGTTCTCTGTTCCTATTCTTTTCCTCGAGACATCTGTTGTTCTGATTTAGAAGTGTCACCCTTCACGCCCACCCCTGCAACATCTAAGAGTGATACTTTACAAAGAAGAAGAAACTGAGGAGAAATCAAACAATTACAGAGATAATAAATTAAAGAATGGGGCAAAATATGAATTTTTTTTTTTAAAACTCCAAGAAGAGGAATGCAGAGGACACTGAAGGGGACACTTCTTATGCAGCACCAGCCACTCCCTGACATTGTCCAAGGAGCTACAGCAGCAATCTAAGACTGGAGACAGGTGGGACTTGGTAGAAGACACTGGTCTGACAAGGTGACTCTTCTGTGTCCGTCCTGCTGAGCTCATTGTCACTAATATTTCATGGGATTCCAGACTTCAAACCCATTTTACTGGAGGGGAAATGTGGCTGCAGGACATTGTGATTGAATAACCTATTTCAACCTCATGACTCATAGATTGGTTTTTGCCTTGTTTTTTTTTTAATTCTGCTTCTCCTCGAAGATGAGCTTTCATCTGATACCAGTTCAAAAGTGACTTAACTTTAGTTTTGTTGAGACTGACCTCATCCAATACTTGTCCAGCACTGGTTGCTGATTTAAAGACCCCTTTATTCTGAATGTATTCATATGTGATATGCATTACAGACGTCTCTTAGCCTAGAGCAGGAACCTCATTATTGGCAGAAAAAGTCTATGGCCTTCCAGGGAGCCATTTTCAGAAGAAATGTTTCCCTAAAACTTATTATCTGCTCAATGTCTTATTTTGTCCATGTGCCTGTGTCCTGGGTTTGAAAACACAGCCCTGAATGTCGGTCTTTATGTGGCCCTTTTGATGTGTGCTGCTGACCTGTGAGCCTCACCTCTTGCAAATGAAGGGGTCCCTGCACCTGCACTCGTGGCAGACCTGTTCTGTAGGTGAGGGCAGGCAAAGGGAAGGCACCAGACCTTGCAAACGTGGCTGGATTACCCCAGCACCGGTGCTGTGGGGCAGCTTTGCAGGCAGTGGGGACATGACCCAGCTGGAGGGACCCACGGCTCTATTGCAAGGCCGGGAGAAGGGTGGGCCTTGTTCCTTTCACTCAGTGGAGCCAGCACTGCAGAGGAGCTGTGTGAGAGGGTGCTGGGGGATGCAGCTGGGCCGTGCTGGCCTGAAGGCAGCACCTGTGGCTCTGCTGGACTGGGAACAAAAGGATGTGCTGAGGATGGGTAAATCAGGAAAGCAAGGCTTCCTGCCTTTCCTTTCCACCCATGCCTGAGAGTCTGTAGCTGGGCAAAAACATGAAAACTCCCGATTGAGGCCAAAGCAAAATGAGTGGAAACAGGGAAAGGAATGGAAGGCACATGAGTCATCTGTTTTGAGGGATGTCATAGTGTGATGGTTCTCAGCATGGAGTGCCAGCAGCGAGTTAAATTGGACAAGTCTCCCAAGGCAGAAATCTAAGTTTTGAATGGCTGTTAAGTGTTGCTGAGTGTGCAGAGAACATGTTGGAGGTGAGGATGAGGTCCACATCTGACTGCTCTCTTCATATCTGGGCACTGAAGTGCAGGTTGTAAGGAGTTGTAGTACCTCTCCACTACTGCTTTACAATTAGGATTCCTGTGTTGTTTCCCATTGTCCTCAGCTAACCCTATATGCAAAAAAAGGCAGAGCTATTGCAGGATACAGGTAGGGACAGCCTAAATGGAAAAGAACTCGAGGAAGCCAAATTAGAAATAGAGAACTTTGGAATTTCAGCCAAGTTCCAGAGAAATCCCTGGCAAAACGTTTGGTGTTGGCTCCCTTAGAAAGGTCTGAATATCTTGAAGTTGAAAAGTCTGAAAAAGTAATCCAGAATGTCTTGGTGCAGAGCAAAGTGACAAAATGAAGGATGCATCACTCTGTAATTACCTCATCAAAGTGCTTTCAAATGACTGTGGCCTTAGTTGCACTTCCAAAGCCAAAGGAGGGATTAGGACCTCTGTCTGCTTGGATTTTGTGCAACAGGAAGAGTCTACCCTGCAGACCCCTATGTAGGGATGGGACTTTTATATGAGGGCTGAGGAAAGGTCAGCCCCGATACCAGGCAAGATTCTCCCAACCAGCGGGAGGAAAACCAAACCCTCTCCTGGGAGAAGCTGAGTTACGCAACAGGGACCTGGGAGAAGATACTGAAATTGAATCCCTGAGACTTTTGCTCATCGGCCTTAGGAAAACACTTGTGTTGGAAGGCTCCGCATTTAATTGCTGCGGAAACTTGATCAGAGCAGAAAGGAGATTCCCAGCCTCTGGCTAAACTGTTGGCTTTACTTAGTGCTTTCTATCAGCCATGTGCTTCTCAGAAAGTTCCTTTCAGGTGCATCTTTCCTGAAAGATTAAATGCCTCTGTGCAGATTACAGTGCTGGGGATTAATTGCCCCCTGAGGCAGAACAACTGATCTCTTAGGCCATGTGCACAGGATGCAAACTATGTATAATGCAGGAAGCAGAGAGGGTTTGCCATACAAAACAATTGGGAAACATACTATTTAAGGAAAATCTAATCTCTTAAGGAAGAGAAATAGGGAAGGAGTGCAGAGGAAAGTCTGTCCTAGGCAATAAGAAAAAAGTGGTCTTAGAAAGACACCCGAATTCCAGTTGCTGCAGGAATTTGGGCTTAATCCAACTCCACTAAAGTTGATGGAAAACTTGTGAATGTTACATCCTCCATGCTGCAAGAAGTGAAGAACCGTTTGAAAGATGAGAGACGAGTGGGAGTAAAAGTTGGTGAAAATAAGAGAGAAGCCTGAACTACGAAAGTTTTCAAACTTGAGGAGACTTGAGTGGTCTGGAATTGAGGATACCAGTTTGGATAGACTAACTGCCTCAATATTTAGACAGACTAACTGCCTCAATATTTAGATCATAATTTTGCTTCCGAGTCTGGTGTGCCTGCCCTCCCTTTCCCAAATTTATTTAGGTTTACTGAGAGCAACCTCCTAGATCCCATCTGTTAACTGGCCACATCCACGTTTGTGCAAGCCCTCGTGCAGCTCCGTGTAGTATTCCAGCCTCGGTAGTGCTCCAGATGCCCTGTCCCACAGGGTGCATCAGGCTGTGGCTGGTGTGGGACTGCCTGAGCCCCTGTGCCCGTCGGATGAGGAGATGAACCCAGAAAAGGCTCTGCCTGTAGGACACAGATCCGCGGGCAGGAAGATGGGAGCAGATGTGTTAGATGATATCGAGAGTTCACTCCGAGATTAAATAAACCACCGTGATAATACAGCAGGACTTGTGGTTCTGGCAGACAGCACACTTCTCACATGACACTGAGTCACTCTGGGGGGTTGTGTTCTCCCCGTTCGTTTACCTCTCGTTTAGCGCTGCCGGTGGGTAAACAGTGAAATGGGATTCTCAGGGTGTGATCCTTACAAAGGCCACTGAAACACTTCCTCCGGAGAGCGCTGATTGGAGACAATTGCGGCTGGAGGGGGAGGAAGTGTTCTGTTTGAGCTTTTTGGTGAAAAATGCAGATTTAGTGACACTAAACTGTAAATTAATTTCATTTTCTGTTGTAGAAGGGGAAAAAAAAGAGAAGTCAAAACAGTTCTTTTTGTTTCCAATTTGAATGCTTGCATTTTCCCATGTGGAGAGACTTTTCGTGTCAAAGATTATTTTTTCTTTCTTGTTTGAAATCTTGCAATGGAAAAGAAAATATTTTAGCTGATTTTTTCCCCATTTCATCAGATACTTGAGAAAGAAATTTCAGATTATGCCAACATTTTATTTCAATATTTAATTTGGAAGAGGCAGGAAACTGAAATACCCACCATTCCAACAATTCAGATTAGAATGCAAATGTTCTATTTCCATGGAGCTCCCACTCCTCCTCCCAGGAGTCCGGAGCCCTCTGCACAGTTTACAGGGGAGAACAGGATAAGCACCTGGCCAGTGCACTGAAAAATGAGTGTCTGGTGCCCTCTATGGGTCCATCAAACCGGTGGGCCTGAATCTGACCCCCGAATTCCAGTTTCTATGCCTGAAAATCAGATTTAGGAAATAGTGAATTAAACAGATTACCCCTCTGACCAAGAATAATCCATGAATGATTTGCAAGTTCTTCTTGAAACAAAATTTGCAACTGAGTTTTAAAAATGTGTCTTTTGCCCCAGAGTGCAGGATCATTATTTTTTTGGAAGACAACAGCTAAAAAAATTTAAATTATTCTCTCTTTATCAGGCTTAATATGTCATGAATGAAATGAGACAGGTGTCTCACAGGGAAATAAGGCAGCAGGGTCTTTCTCAGGATATTCCTTTTAAACTAGACCTGTAGAGAAGGTGCAAAGTCCCTCTATCTGCATGCCTGAGCTGGCTTAATTTCCTCAGTTTGGGCAGAGCCAGGGACAAAGCCGACTTTCTGAGCAGGCTGTGCCCAGAGGCAGCCTTTCGTATTTAGCAGCTGGAGTCAGTGTGTCTGTGCTGGGAGAGCTGCTTCAACCTGACAGTGTAGGAACAGCTCTGGTTTGCAGTAAAATACTCAAAGTGGAGGGAGCTGAGAGATACTGAGGGACTCCTAAGGGTTTGTTTTGCAAATCAATTTACAAAGGTGCCAGAAATAACATGGAGTGCTGGCTGGGATGAGAGCAATTTTTGGTACTGACACTTCCTGTGCAGTGCTGATAAAATAAACTCTACTTACCTTTCCCTGCTTCCATACACTGATGTGGCTTGTTACGAAGTTCATCTCTTCTTTCTCATTTATTTCCTCCAGTGAATATGGAGCTGGCATGGGAAATTTAATGGGCAGACTGGAAAACTGATGGTCTCTATGCTCAGACCTGGCAACGCCCAAATTACGAGCAAGTTTAAAATCTTCTCTGTGCAGATTTTGAGTTGTGGGTCTAAAACCTGTGAATCTCACTAAGACCTGTGAATTCCCAGCCTCGTTCAGGGTCCTTGGGACAACCAGGCTCCTCTAAAACATGGGTTGTGGAAAGATAATGAATAGGAAGCCAAGGGCAGAGTGTGGACCTGAGCTTGGGCAGGAGAAGGAACAAGACAGAAATGTTGGTGGGCCCAGTGTCTCTTGCAGGCAGAGGGTTCCCTGTGACTGGGCTCACGGTGGCTGCTGTTTCCTGAGTGAGTTGTAGCAAACCTTTCACAGCAGAGTGACCCAAATCCCCAAACTCTTGATGGCATCTAAGCTCTGTCAGCATGTGGGAATCCCATTGAATTTCTGTGGCTGCAGCCCATCTTCATGTTGCCAGCAGCAACTTCCCATCGTCCCATGCTTTGCCAGCACCAGTCCTGAATGGAAGAGATTGTATATTCACCTAGAATTGAATTTTTTTAATTTGACAGAAAGCAAGAGAGGTCCATATAGAGTCAAACTTACAGGGCCTGATTGATTTGAAAAGAGAGGGAAGGGAAAAAAGTCTTAGGTGCGGTTTACCTTGTAAAGTATGTGTTTCCCTGCTGGTAAGGTATGTATATGAGTTTCCCTCCAATTCAAAGCAAGCTCTGTTCATCTCTTAAGCTCCTGTGTTGCCGGGATGGGCACTTTAGGAGGGAGCAATCCATTCTGTGAGAGGGAGCAAGGACGAGTGAGGTTGCAACGTGCAGCTGACCAGAGACATTCCCTGCCGCAGGTTCCTGGGTCAGATGGTGCAGCTCAGCGCGGGGCTTCTTCAGCAGAGCACAGACCTCAGTGCCTGCAATGCTCTGCAAATGATTTAATCAGATCCCTCGTGTGTCACTGATGGATCCCACCTTCTGCTGACCCGAATCGTACCAGAATTCACCACTTCCCGTGGTAGTTTGTCCTAAAATTAATCATCCTCTCTGTTCAAAATGTGTCTTTTATTTCTCAGTTTCTGGCTCTGCCTTTTAGGCACAGACTGTAGCTATGCTTTTCTCTGCTGCCTGAAAGGGTCTATTCACCTGAGGTGTTTTCACTGGGTGAAGATTTTTTTATTTCTTCTAATTGACTTGTCTCAATACATATTGATAACGAATCAGGCTACAAATTAATTGTTAAGACAGGTTTTGTCTATGCCTTTACTTCTGGAATTGTGTTTTACCCTCCCAAAAAAACCCCTCCAAACTTTGATATGTATTTTAATTATTCACATGAGAATTGGTCTTGGTATTGTATGAAGACCACGCAAAGGGAGAGAACAACCTGCCTTCATGGCTGTCTGTTCCCCTGTTGATCTAGTCAAGTATTTAGTTTCTTTCTGTTTTGTCAGGGCATCCTCTCTAGATTCTTCTACAGATCTCAAATAACTAAGCTTTGTCTAAAACATGCCTTTATCGATGTGTTGTACTGGCAGTTTGTATGTGGAATATTGCATTGTGTACAGTTTGCACGTTGCATTTGCCAACTATCTCTCCAACTAATTGCAGGTTTGCTTATCAAACTCTCTTTTCCATAAAGCATTCTTGATTGGCATTAGTTTTATTTTCAGACTTCCGTTCTTTCATTGCCTTTCAGCTGAATCATCTATCAACTTCTGCATTCTTTTTGCCTGTGCTGATTTCAGGCTCCCTGGATGAAAATTGGCAGGGTAAGCCACTTTTTCTTTCTGAAACTCCCCCTGTGTTTACCATGTGTCAGTCCTCTTGAATTTCTTAGCTTTTTCGGACATGCTAATCATGTACTGACATTTGGCTAAGACTTTGGGAGTTTACATGTGCACGTAGACCAGACAGGAGGTGAATCCTCCTTCTCCATATTGCTGTGCTCCTTCTGAAGTGTTCCAAATCCAGAGGTAAACTACTAGCTGAGTATTTTTCTTTTCTCAGTTGTCTCGTATTAGTAATTTTACAGTCTGCAGTCAGGTAACGGACAATTGTTAGAAATTCTGTTATCACATTCTTGCTTAAGCATTTGTCTTTTGCCTTTAATCCGCCAAAGTAACTTTCCTGGTATCTTTTGCCTCCTTTATCAGTTACCTGCAGTTCACAGCTTCTAACCGATATTTAATGCTGCTATTCTTTCTTCTAAAAATGGCTTCATATAGCTATTTCTATTACTGCTGGGTTTTTTGTCTGAATTTGGCTTTTAGCCAAAACTGGCCTTGTTCCTTGATTGGGAAATTAGTGGATTATTAAAATATAAATAAATAGAGAGGAGGAGGTGGTTAATGATGCAAAAGTTGGCTGAAATAGTGATCCCCTTAAAAAATAAATCCTGTGCCAAGAAAAATACATGGAGTCAGGTCAGAAAGACCCAGTCTCAATAACTGTGTTAGGAGAATGTGAACATGCAGAGAGATAAGAAGTTACTGCACATCCCAGCTTGTTTAGGGAATAGCTTAATAAACATAAGCCTTTGATGGGAGGCAGTGAAAGAGCAGAGGAAAGCAGCACGGTCCATCTTCAAATTCAACAAAAGAATTGCAAATGTTGCAATTGCAGCAACTGATCTGTTCCAGGCCTTCCAT
This sequence comes from Daphoenositta chrysoptera, assembly GCA_013397915.1. Lineage (NCBI taxonomy): Eukaryota > Metazoa > Chordata > Aves > Passeriformes > Daphoenositta > Daphoenositta chrysoptera. The sequence goes on from VZRO01005871.1 coordinate 343,863, forward strand.
ACCTGAGGTGGATCTTGTCAGATTGGATTTTTACTTTTATTTTAATAATGCAAATCAGCAGTACAGGTTTATAAAAAGTTCATTTTGTCTGGCAAACCTGTATTTTTTTTATCAGAGTTCTTGGATTTTAGGGAAGTGTATAATCACAGTGTCTTGCAATGAAACCCACTTAGGTAATCAATGCAAAGTTGTCTTGGAGAGAGGTACTGCTGCTGGGCTGAAAATGCTGTCCATGGGAACAATGAAAACAGACAGCTTTAAGATGCAGGCAGGGTTTCTTGTTTGTGGGTCACTGAAGAGGTCAGTATAGATCCAGATCCTCAACTTGCAGAGTTGATTTTAAAAGAAACAAAAAAATTTTCAAGATCTTCATGTGTTCTTGGTCATGAATTCTGCTGCAGTCTTCAGCTGGGAGATGCGATCATGGCTAGTAAAGACAGATGTGTTACTAAAAAGAAAAGTAACACAGGAGGGAGAGAAGCAGGCAAGCAAGGAAGCAGGTTGTGGAGAAAATAAATCTGAAACCAGTCTATTTAGTAGGAAATGTAGGGAAAGTAAACTTATGCAGGAGCCAGACTAGTGGAAGCATAGGGGCATTTCTGGAGGGGCACGTAAAATGATCCAATGGGATGCAAAGAAAATCCCCATAACTAAAGTTTTGAGGCTGCCTGTGCAAAAGGCATCATCTTATGGACTAAGGAAGTAGTCAACTCCTCTGATCTTGAAGGCTTTTTCTGAGCTTGACAATTCTGTGAGTCTGTGAATCTGTTGTGGCTGGACACTGAATTCCTAATATTGGCAAATTGGAGACAGTTCAGAGAAGAGCGAGGAAAAAAAAATATTAAAGGAGCAAATTTGGTTTTTTACATAATGAATAGCCCATGCTGAGTCCAGCAGAGTTACTGTGTGTTCACACCCTGAGTGACTGAAACCACAGCCTGGGGCTCTCCTCTGCTTATGAGTCTTTAATTCCATACACACAAACCATTCCTGGGCCCATCTGGCTGTTCCTCACTGTCCTGGGCCAGTGTTACAGTCAGTGAACCTCCAGTCCACAGCATTACAGAAATACAGGCAACAAAGGCTATTCCATGGGAAAGTTTCCTGAGAGCATGATGTATTCAGGGGATGGATGTTTCTAGAAAGGAAGGGGTAAGGAGTCATTAAATGGCATGATAAGGATTCTGAGTTACCAGGACAGGTTGGTGGATCTGTTCCCTCTGTTTCAGTAGGCTGTGCCTTGGCACTGCTCGATCTGCAGGTCCCTAGAGAGGCTGGTGGTTTGTACTCCCTGACTGCTGTGCAAGGGCTGGAGAGTCAGTGTGGAGTGGCTTTACAGGCAGGAAACAAAACTGAGTTTTATAATCCCCCAAGACAGCAAATACCTATTTCTGACCTACACCTGCTTTCCTGATTGTCATATCTGATTGTTCTTTCAGCACTGTATCATTACTCTTAGCCTGGGACAGCTCGGGATGTTCTTCTGTTCTAGCCAAAGTTGTCAGCTTTGTGCCCCACAGCTGATGTCTGCCTTAAGCTGGGATTTATAGGATTTCTTCAGAGTCTTTCAACTCTACTGTGTCAGAGTGGGCCATCAGAGATGGCTTTGAATTTGCTGTTAATTGACACATGTCCAGATTTTCTGAAGAGCAGATGAGGATTTGGCAACACTCTGAGATCTCAGTTGTGGAGATCTCATCATGCCCTTCTGTGCCAGCCAAGACTCAGAGGTGTTGCAAGAAGGATTGCCCAGACCACTTACCATGACAGCTATAAATTGTCCTGTCTTTTCAGGCATACAAAAGAGCAGTGACAACTGTATTGTAGGCACTAGCTTTTGTGTGCAGTTGGATGTTGCCTTCATTCCAGACACACTGAATTCATCTCCCCAGGGCTGCCCTGGCTGGTGCTCGGCACTCATGCCTTTCCAAGGCAGCACATTGCCAGGGTAGCAGTTTCTTTACCCATGTCAGTACAACATTGTCAACTGCCTTTATATGCTTGCCACCAAGGCCTTTTTTCCCCTGCTGCTGGCATTTGGCCTACTTAAGCAACTAGTAATGATCAGAACATTTCTGAGTGTGTGTGCAACCAACAAGTGATTGTTAGAAGATGACAGATTGCAGGCCAGCAGCTCTGTGATTTTTTGTCCCATGAGAATGGCTGCAATGGACCAGACCACAGTTCCATCAATCCCAGGATCCTGTTTCCAGTCGTGGCTCAGAGAGGGGAACTAGTAAAGGGTATGAGAAAAGGTTAAGTGCATAATATAGCTCTCCCTAATGCATTCCTGACCTCCAACTGTTATCATTTTGAGCTTGCTAAGGCAGGCACAGGCTGGGGGCAACCTCTGTGGATTTCTCTTCTATGAAGTTGTTCACCCTCCCCTTGAGTCTCTGTAAATTCCCAGTGTCTGCAATGCCTTGTAGTTCATCTATCTTCTGTATGCAGAGACACCTTTTTTGACATTTTTCTCTTTGCCTGTAATAATGACATTTACTGTCCTTTAGTGTTTGTAGTGTTGTACTCCACTGGGTAAAAAGTCAGAGTGACACACCAGTGATGTGCACCTGCACAAAAATCTACTCTGGAGTGTCAGTGTTTACTCCCCCAGCTCACTCACCCAGAAGAAAAGACTACTGACTTCATATTTGCTAAGTGATATTTGCTGCTATAATAGATCTGCAAGACACTTGTGTAGCACTGTCCTAGTGACCACAGTCACTCTCCAGCTTCAGATATGTCTCAGATATTCCCTCTTTGCTGATTGTCTCTGCAGTGTGCAACATTCTGAAAGGAAATAAATCAGAAGGGCTCCCCAGGGTTGTGCTGGAACACCAGAAAAATAACTGCACAAGGCATTGTCTCTTTTTCTCTCTCTTTTTTTTTTTTTTTTTTTTTTGGTGTAATCTTGAGAACACTTTGTAATTTTCTTTCAAACAAACAACGGGAAATGAATGGGAATTATGCATATTCTATTAAACATTTCCTTGGATGAAGCATTCATGGCACGAGATGGGACCTGTAAGTGCCATGCTCTTTTCAGTAGGAAATTTTCACCAGCAGTTTTCTGTATCACTTTCCTGACTCATCTGTAAAGAAACAGAGAGTTACAGATCTTTACCTTGGCTGTCTGGATACTGGTGGATCTCTGCCAAGCTGTATCTGTTGGGAATCTAGGCCAACTCTTTTTATCATTCGGTATCAGTTACTTGTGACCTTGAATGAATAGGTCAATCTAGAAATAGACCTTTTTCAAGAAGGAAACATGAACTTTTGTTTCACGGCCTGTAGTTGTATTGGACTATTCAGGGGGCCTTCACAAAGAATTCAAGAGGTGCAGTACGAGACAAGCAATAGAAGCAGTGGGAGGATGACATTTATCTACAAATTCTACCAAGTGACAATGAAGTGTGAGGCTCTTGGAAACACAGCTTGTGCTAGTCTACCTACACGTAATTTAGGTGTGGACTGTGGAGCTCAATCCAAGGTACATTTACTGTGTTGTTGTCTTTCATGATCACAGTGTAGTTGTACTCCTGTGTGTGTGTGTGCAGCGCCTATAATTTTTCTAGAAAGAAATACTTAATTTAATGAATCCCATCATCTTCTTCATAGGCAGCTTCATGGTTTGTTCAAATGTCATTTTCAGTCCTGAAGATCTTATTTGTTCACTCAGCTGGATTGCTCCTAGCAGTGCACTATTGGAAATTTGAGCTGTGCTGTGATAAGCATGTGATGTCACTTCTCTTCCCTGATTAAAGGACTGTAATTCTCATGATTGGATTTCTGGAGTGCATAATACATTTAAAATTCACTTTTAGGGTCAAAGTCTTTGCTGGTATAAAATGATGAGGCTATGTTATCTTAAATATATAATAGACAGCCAGGAAATACCAGATAAATACAGCACTGACAACTGAAATAACAATAATTCCATGAGTTTTAGGCCTCCTTTTAGTCCACAGCACTAGTCCAACATTTTGCTGAGAATTTTTCAAAGCCATATGGGTCTCA
>VZRO01005873.1:20250-40094 GCA_013397915.1 Daphoenositta chrysoptera
TCAGCCTGGGGAGGGGATGGATCCAGTGCAGGGGGAAACAGAGTCAGCCTGCACCTCAGATGGGGTGGGACAGATGGGGAGGGGTCCAAGCCAGTGGATCTCTTGGGGAACACATGCTGATCCAGCTGAGACAAATCTCTCCTTCCTCCTCCTCTCCTCCAGGCTACCATAGGCCTGATCCGCAACCTGGCCCTGTGTCCGGCCAACCACGCCCCGCTGCAGGAGGCTGCTGTCATCCCACGCCTGGTCCAGCTGCTGGTCAAGGCTCACCAGGACGCCCAGAGACACGTGGCCGCTGGCACACAACAGCCTTACACGGTGAGTCCCCACCCCCTGCCCTGCCAGCACAGCCTGGCACCCCAAAACCCAGCCTGTCCCTGTCCCACACTTCAGGTGGCTGTGCCCCGGTGTGTGGAGGCCCTGGCTGAGCTCTTGTTCCCTGGCAGGATGGAGTGAAGATGGAAGAGATCGTGGAGGGTTGCACGGGGGCACTGCACATCCTGGCCCGGGACCCCATGAACCGCATGGAGATCTTCCGCCTCAACACCATCCCTCTCTTCGTGCAGGTCAGGGCCGCGGGGACACGGGGGCTGCGCTGGGCCACCTCCTGCCCAGCCTGCACAGGGAGCTGCAGCCCTGGGCTGATGGCCCCGTGCATCAGGACACGCCCAGAGCACGGGGGCTCCTTGCTGGCTGCTTCACACGGGCGCTGATCTCTCCTGGCAGCTCCTGTACTCGCCGGTGGAGAACATCCAGCGCGTGGCAGCCGGCGTGCTGTGCGAGCTGGCCCAGGACAAGGAGGCAGCAGATGCCATCGACGCCGAGGGGGCCTCGGCTCCGCTGATGGAGCTGCTGCACTCCCGGAATGAGGGCACAGGTGAGCACTGCCACGCCAGGGGCTGCGCTGGGGGCTCTCCTGGCACCGTCCCAGGTGGAGCTTCTGGGGCTCTGGTGCTGCATGGCAGCAGGAGCTGAGGGTGCTGCCCATCCCTACAGCCACCTACGCGGCCGCTGTGCTCTTCCGCATCTCGGAGGACAAGAATCCTGACTACAGGAAGCGTGTCTCCGTGGAGCTCACCAACTCCCTCTTCAAGCACGACCCGGCAGCCTGGGAAGCGGTGAGCATCCCAACAAGATCTTTCCTCTGGGGAAACCTGGGCCTCAGGGGATGGCCCCGTTCTGCTTCCAAAAGCTGCTGCCAGCACCTCCAACCAGAGCTCAGACAGTAGCGACAGTCAGACAGTGGGAGGTGGGAGGTGGACGGGCTGTGGCCTCAGCTCCTGGGTCGTGGCACCCACTGGGACAGGGCGTGCCACCACACGGCCCCTGAGCATCGTGAGCATGAATCCCTTCAATTGTGCCACCTTCTTCCGTAGGCTCAGAGCATGATCCCCATCAACGAGCCCTACTCAGATGGTGAGTATGGCTTGCAGGGTCCCCGTGGGCTGGGTTCTGGGGGGGCAGTTGCCTCATGTCACCGAGCCAGGCTGGTTTTAAAACCTCTTTCAGGTGGCCACCAGTCAAGTGCCAGCCCAGTCTGCTGGGGATGAGGGCTGCACAGTGGCATGCTCAGCTCACACACCCATCTGGTGCCCTTGGGCTAGGGGGTGGCGGGTCCCTTTTGCTGCACCACGTGTCACACGCTGCCCGGGGTGGGGGCACAAAGAGGCGGCTGAGATCTGGAGAAGTCTTCAGCTGCTGGGAGCTGAGGTTGCCACGTCCTTCCCCTGCAGAGCTGGACCCTGGTTACCGCCCCATGTACTCGGGTGACATCCCCCTGGACCCCATCGACATGCACATGGACATGGACGGGGACTACCCCATGGACGCCTACAGCGACGGCGTCCGAGCGCCCTTCGCCGACCACATGCTTGCCTAACCCGCCCGCAGCCCCCACCAGGTACCTGCCAGCACCCCCGGGACGGGGGCTCAGCCCTGTGGCAGGATGAACTCCAGGGGGAGCGGGGCTGGCTGATGGCACCTGGCATGCTGGGGGCGTCCCTGATGCCACCGCGGCGTCCCTGGCGCTGCCACGGGTCGATGTCCCCGTCAGCTGTGGGCTCAGGGGGTCCCAGGCTCTGGTCTCCTCTCAAATCCCCCTCAGTGGATGACAGGAGTTCTCTGCCACTGCAGGTGTTCTCTCCATGCAGAAGAGGGTGGCCCCAGAGCTGAGCATTCGTGAGAAGGACTTGGGAGACAGAAGTGCCTGAGAAGACAAAACTTTTCCATTCCCACGAGAGGTTTTATTTTTCGATTTTGTTTTCTTCGCTGTGGGTCTGTGGAGAAGGTCCTTCCTCCTAGGACTGCTTCGAGCACCTACTGCCACATCCAGCATCCAAGATACTGTTTCTGAAGCTTTAAAACACAAACCCTGCACCGTTAGTGATCTTTCATTGGCAAAATAGTCTTTTCTATGAATATATATTTCTTTTTTATTTTTAATATGGTGCCAACGGCTTTTGCCGTCTTTAAGTTTGTGCTTTCTAACTTCCCCACGATTTGTTCTGCGTGTTAGTGTTCTAGAAGAGGAATCTGACATGGAAAAACCCCTTGCTTCCTGCAAACTCCAGCTGAATCAGGCCAACCCAGAGCTTGCTGAAAGCAAAGGGTCCGTGTCCCAGGACCTTCGGGGTGTCTGAGGTTTAATTCTTTCCCATCAGCCACTGGGAGCTGACTTCGTGTCCCTGTCCCGCCAGTCCCCGTAGAGGAGTGACTCCAGCATTAGGAACTGTGTCCTTGTACCGATCTTTGTTGCACATTTTAACCCGTTTCCCTTCTCTTTGGTGAGTGGTGTGTTTCCGTCCCCTCCTCCCTTATCTAACGCATTTTTTAAAGAGGCTTTAGATCTGATGGTGGTTTAACACTCCGGCTGGAAAGGGATGGACAGTTACTGGAGTGTGGGTCAGGAATGGAAGATTTTATTATTTCTGTAAGTTGTTTTTGTATAGACCAAAGCAAAGAATAAAATAACCCCTGCAGCCCCGTGCTGCCCTGAGCCTGTTCTTCTGTCGGCTGGGGACAGTCCCTCGGGGCAGCCAGGGGGAGGCACAGCCATCACCCTCTGTGGGCCCATGGTGAGTCCCTCCGTGGGGCAGAGGGATCTTGGTGAGCTCATTCCCACGCTTGGCACCTGCTTTGCCTGGCCCTGGGCCCGGGCTGCCGCAGGGCACGGCAGGACACCGAGGTTCATGTGCCATGCGTGGGACAGGAGCAAGCGGGGACAAAGCAGCAGGAGCTGGTCTGGGAAGTGGGGCTGGGGGGAAACATCCTGCCTGAGTTCAGCGCCGTGGCCGCAGCCAAGCCCAGGGCTCGGGGAAATGGATCTGCTTCCTGCCACAGCCCGTGCCAGCACCGGCGACGAGCAAAACAACAGCTGCTTTCCGGGCAGTCCCTGCAGAGCCCAGCACACTTCCCGAGGGCAGCGGGGCTGGGGTGGCTCGTGGGATGAGGCTGGGGGCCGGACAGCCCTTGGCCTGCTGCGGCCGCTGCCAAAGCAGGAGACAATCAGTGACAGGCCGTGGCTCCAGCCCTTTTTTTGTGATGGGGGTTTGGCTGTGCCGAGCCTGAACCCCACCTTGTGGCTCCCAGTCAGCCCTGCTGCAGGTCCCAGGGATGTTCTGCTGTCAGATCTGGCTGTCCCCAAAGTGCTGGCGGGGCTGGAGATGCCCCAGAACATCAGCCCTAGGAGGGGTCGGGTCCTGCGTCCATCCCGGAGCCGTGGGCAGGGATGTGCCCCCCGCGCACGTTGGGGCAGGAATGCAGGTCCCGAGATCCGCGGTGCCACTGCGGCGGAGCTGCCAGGGGCCGTGGCCGGGATTGTTGGGGAAAATGGAGCCAGAGGACACCGGGATCAGAGCAACCGGAGCTGCTTGCGGGGTCCCCAGGGAGCGGCATCCCCGGGTGGGCTCCGGGACGGACTACGGGTCCCGGCATCCTCGGCCGCGCTCCGCGCCTGCCGGGGAGCGGCTTTCGTTACCGGCGGGGCCCGGGAGCGATGTCCGAGGGCTCCGCAGCCACCGCCGCGCCGGGAGCAGCGCCCGGCCTGTGTGCGGATCTCCCGCCCCGGGACCGCCCGCTGCACCCAAACCCGGCATCTCCCGCACTCCCGGGTGCACCGAGCCCTCGGCTCCCGCCCCACCTCCGGGGCGCACCCCGTGCCCGCTGTCACCGGGTGCGCTCTGCCTCCGGCTCTCACGGTGTCCCGCGTTCCCCCAGGCCGCCTTCGGGCACCCCAAATCCCCGGGCAGCTCCAGCGGGCGAGCCCCGGGCCGTGCCCAGCCGGTCCCCACCCGTCCCCTGGGGTTGTCACAGGCGGCGGCTGCCGCAGCCCCCGGTGAATTTGCCTCGTCTCTCCCCTTCTCACGGCGCTCGGCCGCTCCTCGGGAGGTGCCCGGGCAGGAGCTGCAGGATGGCACCGGGCAGGGCACGGAGCGAGTCTGCACAGGTACCGGGGGCGGACTGAGCCGGGACCTCGCTCCTGCTGGCCCGTGTCCCATCGGAGCCGGGAGCACCGTCCGGCTCTCGCCCAGCTCCCGTCATATCCCCGGGTCATCCGCAGCCGAACGCTGGTAGAGAGGGGGACAGTGGGGTCCGGGGTCAATGGGAGGGGGACGCGATGGGAGCAGCGGGCGATGGGAGCTGCCCGCAGGAGTCTGAACAAGGTTTCCCCCGGGAGATTGAATGTGCGTGCAGGAGCTGGGCCAAAAGCAGACGCAGGGCTCTGGCAGTCCCGGCTGAGCTGACTCACCGGCCCGGCTCCCTCCCCGGAGCCAGCGGCACCGCAGGAACCTCCACACGGTGGGTCCCTGTCCTTCTCTGGGGAGAAGAGGGTCTGAGGGCTTGGGGCTGGGGAGCTGTTCTCCTGGCATCACGGTGCAGGATTGGGCCCCGAGGTCTAGTGGACCCAGTGCCATGGGGCAGAGGACTTGGGGAAGGCTGTGGGGAGGGTTTTGGGGTCTGCATGTTGCCTCGTGCCGTCCCTGAGTGCCAGAGGGGTGCAGGGTGGCCTGGTCTGGGTGCTGTGCATGTGGCAGCGACCCTGAGCACGTGCCAGGAGAGAGGGCAGCAATGCCCTGGCATGAGCCTGCAGGAACGAGGAACAGGAACGAGGGGCTGCTGGTGCCACAGCCCCCACAATGAGGGGGTGGTAGCAGGGGTAGAGGTGGGGCAGGGGTCCTGCCCAGAGGCTCCTGCTCCATAAGGCAGAGGGGCAGCAGTGCCAGCAGTGGCTGCAGCCCGAGCCAGAGCCACTGGAGGTGGCAGGAGAGCAGGAATATGCTGGATTTATGGCCCGTCTCATGATGTGTTTATGGCTGGACTGGGGCAGCCGCAGATGCTGCCCAGCCCTGCCCTGCACGGCAGCTCCCTGCTCTGCGTCCTGGTGCCGACGGGGTGGAGGTTCACAGGTGGACTTTGCTCTTCGAGGTGGAGCTCCCCAGGGCTCTCGCTGGCACCACCGCCGTGTCTGCCCACTGCCGGGAAGCTCGACAGCTCCTTCCCTGTTCGCTCCACAGGCAGCGACCCAGCAGGGATCCCCTGGCGGGGCAGGGTCCTGTCCTGTCCGCCACTGGCGCTGCTTTGGTGCTGAGCCCCCGCGTCGCGTAGCAGCCACCGCAGAGCAGGTACGCTGACCCCTGGACTCTGCCAAAGCTGCCCCACATTCGGGGGTGGAGCTGAGCTGGAGTCTGTTCCCACGGCTCCCCTGTCCCAGCGGCAGGGGCAGGGACACCTGGGCCCTGGCGATGCCCTCCGGCCCCGGGGTTGGCAGATGTTGTCTCCCAGGAAGGTGTTTGTCCTATGGCAGGATGCTGGGGGATGTGGGGGTTCAGGATGTGTTCCTGGTCCCTAAAGCATCACCCGAACAGCTCCTTCCCCCAGGCAGCGGCCGGAGAAGGGACTCTGCTGCCCGCCAGCGCCAGGGAGCCAGGGCGGACGGTGCCTCTCCCCATGGCAGCCAGGCCCCCACGAAACGCCAGCCAAACTGGACACCCCGGTCCCACGAGAGACCCTCCCCAGCCAGAGCCCACCCGCCTGCCACCTCCAGCCCAGCCCGGACTCAGCTGTCGCTGCCTGTCCCCACACCAACCCAGTGTCCCACGGCTCAGACGCGGGCACACACCGCGATGCCGCGACCATCACCGGTGGGTAGAGCTGGGGGTGCCAGTGGGTCGCTTGGGGGAACCGGGGTGAGCGGGGTGAGGAGCTGGGTCTACTTTGGGCTGTTCCTTCATGCTGTCCCCATTCTGTGGCCGGAGATGAACCACTGTCCCGGCATCCTTCACCCCGCGCTGCATCCCGCGCCCGCTGTCCCCAGCGCCGCTCGGGCGGGCGGAGCGTGGCCAGGAGATGGCAGCAGGACCCTGCCCGCAGACAGCGCGGCCGTGAGGGGGAGCAGGGCAGAGCTGGGACAAGAGTCCCTGAGTGCCACCCTGCGGGGAAACCCCCAGTCCCCACACGAGTGGCTCTGCGGACAGACCCAGCTGGCGGCACCAGTCCCAAACCCCGAGGGGACAGCGTGGGCTGAGGGGTGCAGGAGGTGCTCACCTGCACAGCCCCCTGTGCAGCCCACTCCCCTCATATCCCCCCCGCCCTGGGCTGACACCACGTCCCTCTGTCCCCAGAGCTGTGCTGCGAGGATGTCCCCGAGGTGGAGATCATCAGCCTGCTGGGCGAGCAGCTGCCCCGCTACACGCTGCGGGCTGACACCGTCTTCGGCTACGACCACTGCGACTGGCTGCGAGCCCCCCCCGGCCCCCCGCAGCCCGTAGCCCCCCTGACCCCCCAGCAGATAGAAGAGACCCTGCAGTATTTCCGTGAGTGCCCGTGGGCGGCGGGGTTGGTGAGGATGGTGGGCACAAGCCCAGTGTCTGCGCAGGGTCGCGGCGGTGAGGGCAGCCTGGGAGCTAATCACTGCTAATGAGATTGACGGGCTGGATTTCCTCACCCAGAACATCCCGGGCTAATTCTGGGAGCAGCTTCTGCTCATCTCCCGGATGCTGGGAGAGAGGCCCCATCATTTCCCGGGACCCCCTGCATGTCCCTGCTCCCCTGCGCTGTGCCGTGGCTCACACGGGTGGGACACTGCTGGGGTTGGCAGAAGGTGTGCCAGTGAATCCCAGGGGTGCTGCTCCCCCAAACATGACAGCCTGGAGCGGGCTCAGGGCCCCTGCTGCCAGCGAAGCCCCCAGAGATGTGGGCATCCCAGGGGAAGACCCCTGCAGCCCCCGTGGCCAGGCAGGGGCAATGCCCATGGCACCGTGACGTGCCCCGTTCCTGGCGTGAGGTCGGGGTTCAGCGGGGGGCACAGACGGATTATTTCTGCTTTGTTTCTGCCTCTGCCCTGCGTGTGGCGGGGACAGGATTAGAGCAAGGGCCTGGGGGATGGATGTGGGGCAGTGGGAGACAGATGGGGCTGAGAACTCCACCCACCTGCTCACACCAGGCTGGGCTGGGGGTGAACCCTCACCATGCCTTGCCCTTCTGGCTGCTCCCCTCTCTGCTCAGCAGGTGGTGGGGTGTGCCCCCCACCATTAGCACTGCCCCCTGCAGTGATGGCACAGGGGATTGAGCCCCAAACCCTGTCTCTGGGCCATAGGGTAGGGAGCACCCACCACCACGGGAGCCCAGCACCCCACCCCTGCTCCGTGGGGCCAGTGGTTCTCAGTCCTGGACTCCTGCAGGTCACAGATACCCAGGCCTCCAGTGCTGCTGGCATGTGCTGGTGCGGAGGGGGCCATGGCGTCATTCCTGTACCCAAACCTTTAAGCTGCCGTCAGAAATAGCCCCCTGTAATCTGCTTGTGCAGGCACAGGGAACCTGCCCGGAGGAGCAAATCCTGGGCAGGGGATTAGGAAGAAGCAGCTCCTGCCTGTCCGTGCTGAGACGCGTGCTTGAGTCCTTGGGGTCCCTGGAGGGTGGGTGCCCAGTTGGTGGTGCTGGCTGCGTCCCAGACTTTACCAGGGGAAACACCAGTGCCAGGAGGAGGGAGAGGCTGGGACTGAGGGCACCTGGTCCAGTCCCCACTCCGGAGGGGGCTGGTGGTTTCAGCAGGATGTGGTTGGGGTCAGGATCCCAATAGGTAGGGGTGAAGGAGGCAAAGGTGTGGGACAGTGAGGGGCAGCTTCAGCTACACCCATTCACTGAATATTTGGGTGCTAACAAGGAGGGGCATTGGGGCAGGTGACGAGGACAGAGCATCACCAGCATCACACCCACGCGGCTTGTGCTACGTGCCTGCCAGCTCCTCCATAATTCAGCACACCATGATTTATTCAGTTTTCCTGCTTCTGTGCTGCTTCTGCACCAGTGTGGTTGTGGTGACAAGGGGGTGCCAGCCAGGGAGTACGGGGCATCCTGGGTGGGGCACGGAGGGGGCCAGGCTGGTGCCAGCCCATGCTTGCAGCCAGGGGTGGTGAATGGGAAGGCTGCAGTGGGATGGAAAAGCGCTTTCCTTGTTCAGGGGCCTGGCAGGTCCCAGCACTGGTACTGCAGGTGCAGGGTTTGTGATGTGGGTGATGATGTGGGGACCAGGCCTGGGGTGGCAAAGCAGGGCTGGCCAGAAAAATGTACCCTGACTGTCATGGGGACCCCACGGTCATGGCTTTGTGTGAAGGGCCCAAAACCTCTCCCTGTCCTTCCCAAGGGGCAGAAGCCGCTGTCTGTGCATGACCCATAGCATCAACCCTGCAGAGCTGCTGCTTGGGGACCCCCAGTGTCCCCTCACCCAGGGGGGGCCGTGTGCCCAGACTCCCAGGGCTATGAGTTGGGAGAAGAGGTGGGACACAGAGCCCACCTGCACCAGCCCCCCAGGGCTGAGCAGAATTATCCTGGTGGGTGCCCCAACAGAGAGCCCGGTTCTAGGGTGCCTGATGGGGACCGTGTCCCTGGGGCGACCCGGGAAAGCGGGGGAATGGGCACTCCTGGGCAGCCTCTGGCACCCCCCCGACCTCCGCTCCGCTCCCGTCCGGCCCCGCCCCCGTCCCGGCCCCAGCCCCGGCCTCGCCGCTGGGGGATGCTCCGGGCAGGTGCGCGGGGACGGGGCGATCCTATAAATAGGGGCGGGAGCGGCCGCAGCGGCTCCGCTCGGCGCGGCGGGGCTGGGCACGGCTGGGCACGGCTGGGTGGGCGCAGCGGGCTGGGCGGCTGCGGTGGGCTCGGCACCATGGAGATCTGGAGCAGCCCCGCCGCCTACGATGAGCTGAACGGGAACGCGGAGCGCGGCGGCGGCGCGGACCCCATCGCCCGGGAGCTGGAGGAAGGTGAGGGCGATCCGCATTCCCGGGGATGGGGGATCGGGATGCGGCTGCAGCAGTGCTGGGCTCCCCCCGGGGCTGGTTCGGAGCTGCGGGGGCCGGGGTCTCCCTGGGGCCGGGAATGGTTCGGAGCGGTCAGAGCCGGGTCTTCCCTCGGGAGGTGCCCTCTGCTCCCCACCTGTGCGTTCCCCCAACCCCGGTCTCCCTCGCCGCTCTCTGGCCCGGGGTTGCCTCCGCCCGGTCCCTTGGGTACCCCCAGGGTCACCCCGACCCTAAGGAGACCTGTCCCCTCGCCGGGAGTGGGGAGAGGACGGAGGGACGGGGCGAGGGCCCCTGCCAGGTCTGCGTGTGCCCGTGGGGAAGGGCGTCCCTCCCTCCCCCGTGGGAATGGGGTTCCCCTCCCGCACCCGCCGGATCGGGCCCGCCGATGGATGTTTACGTGTTTGCCAGCGCTGCAGCCCCCGTCTCCCGGGGCCAGCCGCTCGCTCCAACCGTAACGATGCTCATGCTCTAATTATTTCCAATTAATGGCTCAGGGGCCTGACGAGGTGCAGTTGGGGACCCCCGCGGGGAGCGGGTCCTGTCGGGGTGCAGAAAGGGGGGTGTGAAGCTGGAGTTGGGGTGGGCCCTTCTTCCCGTGGACGAGTTTGGGGTACGTGACCTCTGGGGCGCGGGGCAGCACCCGGAGCAGTGAGGACTGGACGGGACCGGGGTGGCGAGTGGGGGCATTGCCATGACAACGCGCTCACCATTACACAACCCCAGCTGGGGAGGCCTAATGGGATTTGCGTGGCTGAGCTTCCCCGTTAACCCACTTCGTCTGCACGACTGGGGGGTGGCTGTGACTGGGGACGCGGGTGGGGGCCCTGCTCTGCCTGGGGAAACTGAGGCGCACCCCCTCGGGCCAGCAGAGCATCAGAAAGAGCACCGTGAGCGCTGCGGGGTGCGGGGAACAGCAGGTCCCGGGCTGTAAGCTCGGGCCAGCAGAGCATCAGAAAGAGCACCGTGAGCGCTGCGTGGTGCGGGCGGGGTGCGGGGTACCGCAGGTCCCGGGCTGTAAGCCGGGTCTGGGGTGCGGGCAGGGCTCGGGGCTCTGCGCCTGCTCCCGGCTCCCTCCACCGCACGGCTCCAGCGCCGCCGTCTGGGAGCGTGCCCGGCGCTGCAGGATCCCCACCGGGGGACCGACGTCTCCATCCTTGCGCCTCCTCTCCCCGCCGGAGACCCGGAGGGCAGCGGGGGAGGCAGAGCTGTGGCTGGGGCCCGGCCTGGCGCGGTGGTGTTGCCGGGGTGGGCACCGTTCCCGCAGTGTCCTGCCCGCAGCTGCCTCTGTCGCTGTCCGGATCGTTGCTCTGAGCAGCTGGAGGGGCATCGGGTGGGTGCGGGCCGCAGCATCCCCTCCCCCAGAGAGAAACTAGGGCAGGGTTGGCTCCTCGGGGGGATCTGGGGGAGGGGGCTGCGGACAGATTGGAGGGGACGCCGCCTGTGAGCCCGGCTCGGCACGGTGCCACCCACAGCTATTTATACTGGAGCTCCAGCCTGCTTTCTGCTGGAGATGTCATCTCCGATCCTGTCTTCGTTGCTGCCCTTCCCCGTCCCTCCTTTCTGCCTGTGACTCCTGCAATGGGGCTGGCACTGTGCCTGTGCTGAGGTCGTGGGGGCAGCGAGGGGACACGGCATTTTTCTTGCCACCCCAAGGTGCAGGCAGGGCTGGGGCGAGGTGTGAGCCCCCCGTTTCCCTTGATGCTGTCACGGCTGTGGGGATCCCTGCCCGCCTCTGCCTGGCACTGTGCAAGGTGCCACCCAGCAGAGAAAAGGTCCTTTTTGGAGACCAGCCTGGAGCAGCCTTGGGGGGACAGTGCTGAGCCCCTGGGCCAGTGCTCCCACAGTGTGGGGGTTCACCTTCTGGCCCTCTCCCCCAGTCCTGTGCGCTGAGCGGGTGGTCAGGATCACGAAGACCTACCACGACATCGACGCTGTCACCAACCTGCTGGATGAGGTATGTTGAAGGTCCCACCTGTGTGAGGGCTGGTGGGACCCTGGGGACACAGGGGTGGGTGAGGACTGGGGAAGGGATGAGTCCCAGCTGAGGCAGACCTGCCCCTTGCAGAAAGAGCGGGACCTGGAGTTAGCAGCACGCATCGGGCAGTCCCTGTTGAAGCAGAACCGGAGCCTGACCGAGCGCAATGAGCTGCTGGAGGAGCAGCTGGAACTGGCCAAAGAGGAGGTAACAGCTCCTGGGCACGGGTCTAGGCCTTGGCCCCCTGCCCGTCCCCCTGGGGGCAGCCGTGGTGCCCTTGGCCGTGTCCTGGAGCACCTCGTCTCTCCAGATTGCGCAGCTGCGCCACGAGGTCTCCATGCGGGACGACCTTCTCCACTTCTACACCACCACAACGGAGGAGAGCGAGCCCACCACCACCACCTCCACCCCGTGAGTGGGAATCCCTGTCCTGCTGCTCCCCTGGGGCAGAACTGTTCCTGTGGGTTGTGCAAAGGTGTTGGGCAGGAGCCATCACCATCCCTGGGGCAGCACTGGCCACACTCCCTTGGTGGCTGTGGGTCCAACCCCACAGAACTTGGTTGCTGCAGATGCCTGGGAGCTGGGGGGTGGGCAGGGGTCTGGGTGGGCAGCCCCATCCTGCCCGCACGGCGGGTGCTCAGTGCCATCCCTGCTGTCCCCAGGCTGCGCAGGAACGAGTCCTCGCTGTCCCTGCAGCAGTACTTCCAGTACGACACCTTGCAGCAGAAGCTCAAGTGCCTGGAGGAGGAGAACCAGAAGCTCCGTATGGAGGTGAGCAGGACCAGCTGGCGGATGCCCCTCAGTGCCCACCTATGCCCTGCTCTCAGTGGCGGGACCCGAGCTGCCCCGGGGGGAGACGGGAGGTCCTGCCTGTCGTGCTCACCCCCTCCAACCCTCTCCCCCAGGCCACCAACATCGCCACGGAGACCTGTCAGTACGAGGACCAGGAGCAGCAGCTGATGATTGACTGCGTGGAGCAGTTCTGTACGTAGGGCTCGGCGCTCTGCAGGCACTGCCCAGCAGGCACTGCCCGGTTGCGTGGGCTGGGGCTGGGGTCCGTGCCCCGGCGGTGACGGACCCCGGCCCTCCCCCAGCCGAGGCGAGCCAGCAGGTCGTTCACCTGTCGGAGGAGCTGGCGCACAAGGCGGAGGACGCGGCACGGCAGCAGGAGGAGATCACCCAGCTCCTGGCGCAGGTCGCGGACCTGCAGCAGAAGTGTCGCACGGTGAGGGTGCCCTGCCCGTGCCCGGGGGACGGCGGGTGCGGGCACAGCGCCCTGACCTGGCCGCTCCTGCCCGCAGTACGGCTCCGAGGTGGAGGAGCTCCAGCAGCACCTGACGGCGGCCAAGGAGGTGCAGCAGCAGCTCCGGATGGAGGTGAGCCCGGGGGAAGCCGCGGGTGCCCGGCCCGGTGTGGGGTCCTGCCCCGCTGCCCCCGAGCTGTGCTCGAGCTGTGCCCGTGTCCCCGCAGCTGCGGGATCTGCAGGAGAAGTACGCGGAGTGCGGCGGGATGCTGCAGGAAGCCCGGGAGGAGGTGAAGAGCCTGCGGAGCCGCAGCCTGCCCAACAGCACCGTCAGCCGCTACAGCGCGGCCAGTCTGCTGCCCGTGGTGAGCGCGGGGGCCGGGCGGCGGCGTGGGGGTCCCTGCTCTCCCCTCTACTGACACCGCCAGCCCCTGTCCCCAGGACTCTCTGGCGGCTGAGATCAAGGGGATGATGAGGAAGAGGACAGACAGCTGCTCCTCGGACTACAAGTGAGTGCTGTCCCCCGTGCTCGTGCTGTGCCGTGGGACGCGGCTCCGGCTGATCCCCCCGCTCCCTGCCCGCAGGAGCTACCAGCGCGTCTTCGAGACGGTGAAGGCCGTGAACCAGGCAGCCAAAGCCAGGTCTTGCTCTGAGTCTCCCCACCATGTCCCAGGCTCCAAGCAGTTGTCTGCTGCCCACTCTGGGGGGGCCAGCACCCCCCACAGCAGCTGCTCCGGCTCGGAGGACGCCCGGTGAGTGCCGGGGTGGAAATGGGAAATGGGAAACGGGGCCGGGTGGGACAGCGGCTGCCCCTGCACAGGAGCTGGGATGCTGCTGAACTGCAGGTCCCAGCAGGGCAGGGCCATGCTGGGGGCCAGCGCAGCCCGAGGTGCAGCCCCGGGCACCCTAACGCTGCTCCTGCCCGCAGGGCCGAGGGGGCCAGCGAGGAGCCGCGGGCAGCCCCGGGCCGGCAGGACCTGGAGGCGGCGGTGCAGCGGCTGTCGGTGCGGCAGCAGAGCCACGGCTCCGAGGAGCGCTCCTTCTTCGAGGCCGAGCGGGAGCGCAAGCTCTGGCGGCTGAGGGATGGGGCGAGCTCCAGCGGCTTCCTCACCCCCGAGGGCAGCATCGTCTCCACCGGCACCAACTACTCGGGGGGCTCGGAGCTCACCGCCGGCTCCAGCTTCTCCCTCGGCTCGCTCACCTACTTACCCGACAAACTGCAGATTGTGAAGCCGCTGGAAGGTGAGGGGCAGGGGGGGTGCGGAGCTGCAGGTGCTCTGAGGGTCCAACAGCCCCACCTGAGTTCTCCCTGGCTCTGTCCCCCAGGCTCTGTGACACTCCACCACTGGCAGCAGCTGGCACAGCCCAACCTGGGTGGGATCCTGGTGCCCCGTCCCGGGGTGCTCACCAAAGACTTCAGGCAGCTGGACATCGACTTGGAGGAGGTGTACAGCCTCAATGACCTGGAGGAGGACGACGTGGACGCCAGCTCCTTCCAGCTGCTCCCTACCTCGACACCCGCCAAAGCCAAGGAGCGCCCCAGGGGTGAGCGTGGGGTGAGGGGACGGAGGGGACGCGGCCCTTGCAGTGCCCCTGTCCTCCTGTCGAGGCTGCCCCTCGCCTCCCGCCGCGCTCTCCCCTCCTGCAGCAGCCTGTCCCTGCCACCCCGCTGTCCCCACGGGGATGCTCCGCCGCTCTCGGGCAGCCCCGGCGGGATGAGCCCTCGCCATCACCCGGGCGAGCCCCTGCTGCCCCTCGGCTGCCTGCTAGGGGCAGGTCTGGCACAGACGGCATCTCCTGGTCCCACCTGTGCTCGCCGCTCCCTCTGAGCAGGCACCAGACCTCAGCTGCTGCTGGTGCTGTGCCCCGGCATGGAGCTTCCAGCCCAGCTTTGGCTCTCCCGCCTGCCCTCCGCCGTGCCCTCCACCTGTGTCCCGCCCCCTCCCCATTGACCCCTTGTCTCCTGTCCCTTCCAGTGTTCCTCTCTGTTAACAACCTCCCCCAGACCCCGTCTACCTTCACCATCCCCACCTGCCACATCCTCCACCCCACCACTGCGATCACCACGGTGACACCCAGGTAAGGCGCGTGGCCCCCGCCGCCTGCGCTGCCTGCACCAGCCCCGGCCCCGCTGCGCCCCCCGAGCTCTCTCCTCCTCCTCACCCCATGCCTGGCTCCCTGCAGCTCGAGGAAGTGGCGGCCCGGGGGCCACCTGCAGCCCCTGATGCTCTGAGACATGCCAGCATTAGAAACATCCCCAAATTTGTCTGCTGGGGTGTCTGTGTGCCCGGGGCTCCGCTCTGCAGCACCCTGATGGATGGAGAGCCTTCTTCGGGTGGGCTCGCCCAGGGGAGCAGGACCCCGGGCACGGAGCAGCGAGTGCTCCTGGCACTCTGGGGAACAGACACAGCTTTCCTCCCTCCACACTTGGGCAGCAGCCAGCTTTTCCCAGCCGAGTGTTGGGCTTGCCCTTCATTAATGAGCACCGGTGATTAGCCCTAATGAGCCCTCCCAAGGCTCGCGGGGGGTTGGTGTGAGCTGGAGTTCACTGTTCGACAAAAGCCTGGTGTCTGGAAGTGCTTGTGGAGCAGTGGCTGAGTCCCAGTCTCCGCTGGCTGCTGAGGAGCAGCCCCCAACACTCCCCTGAGAGTTTTGGGGTGCTTGAGCAGTTTGCAGCATCGGGGGGCTCCTGTAGCCCAAGGCTCCTTAGGCGAAGGAGGAAAGGGGGTCCTGCTCTGCCCGCAGCCCTGCCCGGCCCCTTCAGCAGCACCCCCCAGGACAGGGCCCCCCGACTGATCCCCACTTCTGCTCTCTCTCCCCCTCCAGTCTGTATCATGCCGTCGTGCCTTCTTGTGGGCCCTTTGAGGGGCTGAGCCTCAGCAGCCCCTCACCAGGAGAGACTCCCCCCACACTGGCGCTTGGCCCTGGACCCCCGAGCACCCCCATGGGACTCTTCAGGCTCTTGCTGGGGCGAGATTCCCACTTGGCACCCAGGACTGGATCATGGCGGGCCCCCTCACTCCACTCCCAGGACCCTTGGAATTCTGAGCCCCAGCCCTCCCCTGTGCCCAGGGGTCAGGGTGGGCGCCCACCCAGGAGCAGCATCTTCAGCTGGAACCTCGTGGAGAAGTTGCAGCGCCTGGGGCTGGACAAGGTGGTGGCCAGAGGAGAAACGTCCTGTGCCCAGCCAGGACCCAGAGGGGCCTGGGGCACCCAGAAAGAACCCCCAGGCTCCGGGTGAGACACATCCTCTTCCTCACCCATCCATGGGGGAATGGAGACAGGA
This sequence comes from Daphoenositta chrysoptera, assembly GCA_013397915.1. Taxonomy (NCBI): domain Eukaryota; kingdom Metazoa; phylum Chordata; class Aves; order Passeriformes; genus Daphoenositta; species Daphoenositta chrysoptera. The sequence continues at coordinate 36,048 of VZRO01005873.1, forward strand.
CAAGCTTCAAACAGCTCCTGGTGCTGCCCCAGGTCCGTCAGCGCTCCTGGCACCAGCATGGGGGGCTTTGCCCTGGCTGCAAGGACAGAACCCGGCACTGCTCCCCACGTTTGGGGGGCACAGGGGGTGCTGGCTGACCCTGTCCCTGGTGGGGGGTATGGACCCTTCACAGGAGCCAGTTTCTGGCAATAAAAACTGTTCCTGCTTCTGCTGAGCCCGTCTGCGGAGCGAGCGGCAGCTTGGCCCTTTGGGGCTGTCCAGATGCTGCAGCGAAAGGCAATGCTCAGTCTGGGCTCGGGTGGGTCCTGGGGCAACTCGCTGGGGCCAGGGGAAGACCCCTGCACCCCGGCTGGGCCCCTGGCCAGCACCTGGACTGGACTGGCTTTTAAGGGGAATGGTTGTTTAACTCCTCCCTACCCACTGAGTAGCAATAGTAGCAGCACCCTTAGCTTGGGATGTTTCTGGGGCACAGCTGTTGCTCCCCCCGGCCGTGTCCCTCCCTCCAAGCTGTGCCCCATCCCCTGGCAAATAAATGTGAATTCACAGAGCAGCTCGTGTGTGCTGTGTCTGCTGCCAAGTTCTGCGTTCGCGGCCGTGCGCAGTTCGGTCTCTGCCCCGCACGTCCCTGTGGGGCTGGGGGCAAATCCCCGCTGCCCACCCTCCCAGGCTCTCCCAGCACAGCCCGGGGTGCAGAGGCCGTAGTGCCAGAGGTTTATTGTGGTAAAGGACATGCACTGAGCGTGCTGGTGCTCTGCAGGGCCAGTCCAGCCCAGCGGCTACACGGCCCCGGCCTCGTCCTCGGCGCTGCGGCGGCCAAAGTCCATCCAGTCAGGGTAGTAGTGGTCGTGCAAAGCCTCCATCCCCTCGTCCTCATGCACAAAGGCCTTGTGGTTGTTCAGCTCTGCCGGGGCAAAGGCAGCAGTTGGAGCTGGCACAGGGGCCAGGCTGTGCCCCCCGAGGGCTGCCCACCCTGAGCTCCCAGTACCTGTGAGGATGTGGGGCAGGAACTGGGACAAGAGGTGCTGCTGCTCCTGGGACAGGTACTTGGGCCAGTCCCGCCGGACCAGGCTGGGGGGGTGCTGCTGGGGGTCCCCCATGGTGCCCGGTGCCTCTGCTGCTGGCCGGCCCTGGCAGGAGGTCACGGCGAGGGCGATGAGGACACCGAGGCACAGCGTCACCTTCATGGCTGGGGAGACACTGAACAAGTGGGGAAGTTCACAGTCCCCTCTGTCTCTCTGTTTGGGTCCCCAAGTCCCCTCCATCCCTTCCATCTTCTCCCCAAGTCTTCTCCATCCCCCTCTCCTGGCTGATCCCCAATTCCCCTGGAATCAGAGGGATCCATAAGAATTGTGTCCCACTCCCTGCTCCTTGCAAGGACACTGAAAACTAAAGCACGTGGCTAAGAGCATCATCCAGATCCTCCTTGAACTCCAACATTTGGGGAGCAGGGTTCTCACCCCCAGGGCACGGTGAGGCCCCAGGTCCCCTCTGTCCCTCCCTGTGTGTCTCGAAGTTGCTTTGTCCCTCCAATCTGCTCCTCAAGTTTTCTCCACCTCTCTCTCCCAGCTGGTCCCCAAATCACCTCCGGGCAGTGCCAGAGCTCTGTGAGACTCACCTGTGGGTTCTGGGGCTCAGCGGGGTGTCCCGGTGGGTGTTCCGGTGGGTGTCCCGGTGGGTGTCTCTCTCCAGCATCACCCCAGCTCAGTCCCGCTTTTAAAGGCGCTGCCGGGGCTGCCCCACCCCGGGGCGGCTCCTCACAGATCCACCCTCCCGCGGGGGGGCCCTCGGGCAGCCGTGTGTGCTCACAGACACACGGACAGCACACAGACACACAGACTGAGAGAGTCATACCCACATGGACCCATATTTGGGGACACACGTGTCCCTGTGCATTCCCAGCTACAGATGCACACAGGTCTGGCTGTCCAGGGACATACGTGAACCCAAATCCACGGTGCCTTGGCTGCACCTTTGTACAGAACAGGGCAGCTCTGAGTGCAGCTGAACACGCACAGGGACACGCCCCTGGCACCCCCACATCCACACACAGAGTTAGAAACGCTTACAGAGAGTCCCAGTGGTGCCTACACACATACACTAGTGCAGGTATTTATTTAGGTACTGTTATTATAGAATACTGTATGATACTTTATGTATTATTATTATTATTATTATTATTATTATTATTATTATTCTAGCAACTATACAGTATCATACAGAATAATACACTGCAATGGTGTGTGTATATATATACAGATACATAAACAATACAGTATAATATATAGAATTCTATACAGTATAAAATATAGATAATCTATAATTATACATTTCTAATAGTTAACATAGCTTATCGATCTATGTAAGCACATCCAGGTATCCCTGGGTACACATGGGCACAGCTACACAGCTATAGTATATATGTGTATATATATATATATATATGTATGTATATATGTATATATACACGTGTGCACATGTGTGTTTATATGGATGATGACTACATGGGGTAATTGTATGTCATGGGGTGATGGAGGGTGTGTGAAGCGGGATGGATGCATAAAGAATACCATGACATATCTCCCTCTATATATATGTATCCACACATATATGCATTTTTGGAGTTCTTTTCTAACCTAAATGATTCTGGGATTATGTATACATATGTATATTTATACATATATCGAAATGTGTACACATTTATACATAATGCATGTACATATATATCTATCTACGTATATAAATATAGATATATATGCATATATCTATATAAACACACACGTACATATGTGTAGAAACAAGTATATGTGTATGCATACATGTATTACATGATCACAGATGTATCTGTGTGTCTGTACACACACACACACGGATGTATCCACACCGACACCCAGGCGTGTGGTGTTTACGTTTATTAATACGTTTTTTATTAATACGTTTATTATTAATACGTTTATTACACGTGTTGTGCCACAAGGGCTCCGTGCCCCCGGGGTTTGGGGGCTGCACAGACCTGGGGGGCTGTGGCTGTGTCTGTGTGTGTGTGTGAAGCCCCTCACCAGGACTCAGGCCCTGGAGCAGCCCATTCTGCAGCTCTGGATCTCTCCCTGCACCCCGAGAAGCTTTGGGGTGTCGTGGAAGGAGGGGGCCCTGCTTGGTCAGAGCCCCCCGAAGATCCTGGTCTGTCACCACCCCCTCCCTCGCTTGGTATCGACGGCTCCTGCTGCCTGTATTGACCCCCCATCAGTGTATTTGTAGAGACCATTTGTCTCCCTCCCTCAACAAACCCCGTGAACGACATCCTGGGCTGGGGCACGTCACTGTCCCACGTCCCCTCTGTGTTCCCAACGAGCCGTGCTGGTGCTCCTCAAACACCCCGAAACAAATGGGTTTTGGATGGCCGGAAGGCAGCGGTGCCCAGCTCCCCGCAGCCATCGATTGCTCCCTCCACCGAGCACGTTGCACAAGGAACAAACAAATTGTTTTCCAATTTCTGGCTTTTAATGGCTCAATCCGGACCAAATGAGCCGTCAGGGTGATGGGGACACGGCAGCCGCTCCCTTCAGGGCCACGGGCGTGGCATCACCTTGAGGCAGGTTTGCCACCAGGCCCGTGGGTTCTTGGGCTGGGTCCTTCTCCAGGTGGACAAAGGCCAAGCTGGAGGATGGACCGAGCACCCCTCGCCCCTGCCTGGGGATAGCTGTCCCAAATCTGTGGGCAGACTGGCAAAGCCAGCGGGGAGAAATGTGGGCTGGATGTGCTCTGACACGAGGGGCACAGGAATTCCTGGCACAGCAGCAGAGCAGATTGGGCTGTGTCAGGCTGTGGGCACAAACACACCCTGGTGAGTGCTGGCCTTGGCACTGCCAGCACCTGCTCTCGATGTGCAGGGCTGATCACGTCTGCCAGCACCCGCTCCCCGAGATGTGGGCAGCCTGGAGGTCACTTCCAGGCACAGGCAGGGCTGGAGGTCACTCGGAGGGATGGGCAGGGCTGGAGGTCACTCTGAGGTACGGGCAGGGCTGGAGGTCACTCAGGGATGGGCAGGGC